>VWZN01020024.1:27893-44208 GCA_013396955.1 Regulus satrapa | reverse complement strand
TTTTTTTTTTTTTTTTGAGGGGGCGTGTGTTTGTTTTAGATTTTTGGGGGGTTTTTTTTGTGTGTGGTTTCTGACCTATGAGATCATGTAGAATAGAACTCTATGGTTCTGTGTGAAATGTGAAATACTTCACTGCCTTCAATTGCAAAGGATTTAGCCTTTTAGTTTCAGCAGTAACAGTGTGGTAACTCAGTGCATGCTTCTTTTTAACATAGGGAAGGGGAGGACAGACGAAGAGCATGAAGATGCTTGTCTAAAATACTTGTGTATGAATGCTGTAGGCTTTGCTTCCTGGGGCAAAGTTTTGGTAATTAGAGAGTCCTTGTGTTTCCAAGGGCAGTAAATCTACAAGTACAAGGGAAACAGCTTTTGTGAGGTGGAGGTCTGTAGCGAAGGAGAGGGAATGATTGGGAAAAAGGGTGTGGAGCATTGTATCTTCAAAGAGCATGCCATGGGGCAGGGCATGATGCCATCCTCAGAGAGATTTGTTGTGAGAAGGAGAATAAAGCAGGCATGGGGAAAACCTGGATTTTTGCACTCAGAGCTCAGAGGACCCAAGGCACCTGTGTCTGATCACCCAGAGGAGTTCACACTAGTTTCTGCTGCTGGCACTGGCAGCAGAAAAGAATAAGTTCTTAAATTCATATATGGAAGCTGTATGAAGTTCCCTTGAAGTGCTTTTATTTAATAATCACAGGAGAGACTGTTAAATATTTCTGTAGCACAATCCACATGAGACCTCCATTGGCTCTTTATTAATTGAGGGATTTACCTGAGGGACAGATGAAAGCAGATTGAGAGATGGTCAAGAATTCATGGGCCCAGTAAACTGAGACAAGACAGGCTACAATCAAAAGGCATAAAATCTTCTCTGCTCCTGACACCTTTTTTACTCTGCCATTCAGTCAAATGTTTTACAATACTGATAAAAGTCACAGGAGACATAAAACAACAAACAAAACAAACAAAGAGCAGTTCAGAGCATATAATTCCAGATTCCACTAGAAATATAGGTTTTGGAAAATCTGTTTTGCTTTGCAGATGCATATATTTTTTATTTATTTTTTTTCCCCCCCAATATATCTAATTTTTACATCTTTTACATGAGGCCAACCAGATGCAGGCTGCAGGCTTGCCACTGAATACAGATAAGTAATTGTCAGACACTGTCATCTAGGTAAGGACTTCCCAGACCCATCCCAGGGATTCAACAGCTGTTTTTCAACAGAAGCTCTTCTAAATAAATCAATCTGGCTGAATATACCACTACTTTTGGATAAGGTATTACCTCATGCAAGCTTTCCTGTCTAGGTCTTACTCCAGTATTGGATTAGAAGAGCAGGCTGTGTATGATGCAGGTTTAATCAAATTCCAAAAAGGAGATAACCTGTTGAAAGTTTCTTACCAAGAAAGAAATGAAATTTTAGGCCTCTTAGTGGAATCACTACTAATTAAAATTGTTTCAATTTTAAATTATCACAGTGTTACCGAACTGCTTAAGGTCTCTTTTTCCCAATAAAAATCACTTTCTTTTCTGAATTCTGATAAGTTCTTTGCCTCAGATAAACCACATAAGACTGAATAAAATGGATTTGCTTAGTGAATAAAAGAAATTGCATGCAACTGCACCCTAAATTCAGGGCTTTTCATGTTCCTTCCTCTTCTTTTCTGGTAGGAGAAATTGAAAATATGTTGACTTTGCCATTCATTGCTTGATATTATCTTCAAGATTTCAAATAAAATTGTTGCTATACATAACACTAGATCCTGATGTGTGGATTTTAATCTATTATTTGTGTAAGAGACATTTGTTTTACATTTTTTAAAATCATGTTTAAAAATACATCTTATGAAAAAGAAAAGGAAGATGCAGAGAACTATGGTGTGGTCACAATATAAATCTATGCTGAAAAAATGCTTTTACTTTAAGTTCTGATGATAAACAAGACTTCTGAGTATAAAGAGCACTCAGAACTGGAAACTGCAAGCTGTAGAAGGAGTAATACATCATGGGAATTCTGACAGCCATTAGAAATCACTTACTCATGAGGATATAACAGCTGATTTCATTGCTGATCTTTAACCATAATTAAAAATCATGAAAGGCAGGGATCTGGATAATGTAGTTTATATCCAAAGAGTAAGATTAATCCTTTGTGATGGAATAGAGATTTTTTTTTTCCAGTGACTCTGCGTGATCACAATGGCATAATAATATTGAATCATGCCATTATTAAGCATTTCTCACAACCTCACAATTTACTCTTGAACTTTTGTTTATTTGTATTTGACAACTCTGATGTTTCCCTCTTTTTTGTTATAGAGGGGAAAAAATTTTTCACCTCTCTTGAGAAGTGTTTCTCATCTGGTTTCCATCAGAAAGCAAAAATTTTTTGTTTGCAATGTTGTATTTTTGTAAATGTAAACCCACCATTTTGGAAACTTTATGAGTTTGCAAACAGATGTTGAGTAAATTTTCAGTGCTTGGAATCTGAAGACTTTTTTAGCAGCAGCTGACACTTGGTCCTACATATGTATAACCCTAAACATTTTGCTTCATGATGAGAATATAATCAAGCAACCTGCTAGCTTTCAAGCTATCATTATTACAGCCTTGATTACCTCCACATTGTTTGGCTAAGGAAAGGAGCCTTTTGAAACTGATTGAAAGCCACTCAAGAGATTTCTTCCATCCCCTCTTCACCAAAGAGCTGGGTATTGACTTGATGCGGTTTGATACTGTACAGTCATGCACTACATTGCAAAACATTTCACTTACAAGAAATTAGGCCAAATTACAGAAAAGCAAATCACATAGTATCAGGAAGCACAGCCCTTATAGAAAAGAGTCTCTCTGTCCCCAGACTAGCAATATTTTTGCAAGCATGTGGCTATATATGATGTTTTGGGAGAAACAAGGTCCCACCACAGACTTCCTATATAATTTGGGCGAGTCACTGTTTGATCTCTCTCTCAATTTCCCTTCTTTAAGAGATGGACCACAATACTTTGATTGTCTTGCCTGTGAGGCAGTTTGTGAGGGTGTTTGTGGTAAAGACTGTCTCTAGTTTAAAAGCACAGCGCTTAGTACAGTGGAGCTATGACCAGAACATGTTTCCCTAGGGACTTTTGCAATAAGTATGGGATGTATTTGTCTGCATCATGGCAGAGCACAGATTTTTCAGCCAGACAGGCAGAGTCTGGAGCTTTAGAGATCCATAGTACTGGTACTTTGAGATTTTCTATCACTGTCTCTGTAGAGAGCAGACTAACAGGAGTTTGCAAGTTTCTTTCACTCTCTCGGTTGCCCTTTGGCAGGAGTTGGAGGGTTCTCTTTGAGCAGGCAAAGGTCAGAGGCTAATAACAGGACCTTGAGGCCCCTGCTGTGATCAGCAGAGACCTTCAGATGGAATAATTTTAATGAACTTCACGTGTTTATAGTGTTGACATTTACTTGAGAGATAATTTCCTTGACTCCTTTTATAGTCATTGCAGCCAAACAGTCACTTTCAAGATGGGATTTATTTGCCCTAGTTAAAGTTACTATTTTAGGACGACATAAATCATGCCCTGAAGTTTCCTATTTCTCTTCATTGACTACAAAGAGAGCCCAAACAATTACCTCATGTGCAAAATTCTGCTCTCTAGATCTGCACTTCAACTTGGTGTGCTCTTATAGAGTCACCATACATTCCCAACAAAGGCAGTTGGGAAGTCAATTTTTTTTTTTTTTACCCTGTGAGGAAACTTAGGAGAAGTGATATGAATGACCATGGTGCAAGGCCACGAAGGATTATGATACTGAGCCAATGCTTGTTACACTGAGTAACAGTGCAGACTCAAAATTACTATTTTGTATATCTTTGCAGCACTTGGTCGAGGTACATGGTTGAAACTGCTGCATGCTTGGATCTAAAGATCTTAGATAAATCTGCCTCAAACTAGAAATACAAGCTGGGCCTCCTAACCAATGTTTATCATTAGTACAATGAGTTATACATTTTAAGAAAAACAAATCACCAAAGGCACCACAATAGCAGCTAAAAAAGCCACCTGAGCTATTTCCTTAGACATGTGAAACCTTTCTGTTGAGTGAGACCTCTTCTGAGTAATTTCCAAACCAAATAGAAAGCATGCCATGTCTGCATAGCTGAGTATCATAGCTCTTAAGATAGAAAGTTCTCATGGTTTCAACTAATTTTGAATTTCTACGGTATAAACATAAGGGTTAGCAAAAGTGGTGTCATGTGGTATGTGTTAAATAAAAATGAGTAGAATAAAAGCTAATTAGCAAGCTTGTCAGCAGCATGCTATCTAGCTCCTGAATAATCAGCTGCTTAAAGCACAGTGTCCATTCCCCAGGACAAGGCAGAGCAGAACAGCCAGTGGTAGAGACATTGTCATGTGGTTTCTCTGAAATACTGGAATTTCGTTTCCCCCTTTGGTAAAGTCTGTCGAGGGAAGGAGATTAAACACATGAATCTTTGCCACCTACTACACAGCTCTATTAGAGCATGTTTCTAGTCACTGGCAAAAAGAGTCCTGTTGTGCAGACTGCTAATGACAAGTACAGGCCCAGGTGAAGCAAGATCCATTTCTAGGTATTTGAACTCTTGTCAAATTTCTGGGGGCTAAATAATGAACCATACTGTTTCTGCAGAAGTGCTCTGTTGTGAATGCTGCTGGCCACTATCCTGTGGCATAGTAATTTGCACCCTGGGTTCAGAAAGGGCATCTGAAAACACAAAGGATCCTTAAGGGAGCACAGCAGCTTTAATGAGGAGGCTACAATCAGTTTACAGACAGTTATTCTCCTCCAAGATCCCTGCCTTGCTCCTGGTGCTTCACTCTACTATGCTTCTCCTTTCTGGCATGCTCTAGTTTCTTGCTTTTTTTCATCACCATTTCCATTTTATTTCTCTTCCAGCAACCTCTTCTTACTTGCTGTCAGCTTTCTGAGCACGATTTTAAAACATTCCTGGAGTAAGGCAAATAAGAATAGATAGCCCTCTAAAGTTAATATCACAGATAAGCCAATGTAGGGGTCTATAGTTGAGGCAGATTTAAATTTTTTTCCATTTTTAAAATATTTTCATATTCTCTGAACTTGTCTACGACAAACCCCCTAACTGTCCATAATAAATTCAAATAAATACTCCTAAGGAGCAAATCACAAAATTTTCTTGGCACTAGGATGGCCAAGAGAGAAGGATTGCTTTGAGACCATGATCTATAGGAAAAATTTAAATATAAGCTCAGATCAGTAGACAGAATAGAAGAAACAGAAACTGTTACATAACCAAACTGAAATTTTAAATTTGAACAGGCAGTCAAACATCAAACATAAATTTATAGGATTCTACTGCTTCTCCGCCTTTTTGGCTAAGATCAAGCATAGTTTAGTGCAGAGTAGAAACTATTAGTAGCACAGAAGCACTTGTTTACATCTTCAGCAAGGAAAGTAACAAAACAGAGGGAAAAATAAAGAAAGAAGAGAAGAGAAGAGAAGAGATACAAAGCAGAGTAGTATCAAAAGGCACCCTGGTGGCATAATGCCTATTACGTAAATGAATTTCACCTTTGTTGAATTTGATGGATTGATTAAATGTACTATGTAAAACAGGGAAGGACATTGCTTTCTGTAACTGTTTAAAAAGCTATTTTCAAGTGATGCAATCAAATATGAGATTCCATATTAGAACCCAAACATATTAGGATAGGGAAAGGACAGGGGCATGGAAAGTGATTCACAGGAAGTTCCATTTCAGTATAAGTTAAAAACTTGTGCAGGTGACTGCAGACTAGAGCAGGTTGCCCAGAAAGGTTGTGGGAACTCCCTTACTGGAGATACTCAAAAACTGTCTGCCTGGATACAATCCTGTGCTCTGTAGGGTGATCCTACTTGAGAAAGGAGGTTGGACCAGAAGATCCACTGCAGTTCCTCCCAATCTGACACACCCAATCTGACCCACTGCGATTCTGCGTGGCCAATAAACTTCTATACAGGTTTTGGTTTTGTTTCAAGGACCGGCTGTGCCAGTATAATATTTTAATGGGTATTCAAGATTATCCTAATCATGAATTACAAGTAATGTTGCCCTGCTGTAGAGACAGTAAAAGCTGCTGGCTTATAGCTCATGTTTGTCTGGAATGCAATTAAGACAGTTGAGCCAATATTACTTTACGACCCTTTCTGTAATTTAGTCTTACTGCCAGCTCTTCTATGCAGCTACTACACCCATGTATGTATATGTACAAATTTCTTCAAGTAAACTCTTAAGTAATAATAGACATAAAATACCTTTTGTAAAGTTGATTTCTGAAGAGTTAAGGTTCAGGCTGAACACCAAGAAGAATTTCCTCACTGAAAGAGTGATTAAGCATTGGAATGGGCTACTCAGGGCAGTAATGGAGTCACCAACCCTGCAAATGTTCAAGAAACTACTTGCATGTTCAGGAATCTGATAAGAATGCAGCCCTTCATTCCATGGTTTAGTTGGCATGTTGGTGTTCAGTCAAAGGTTGGACTTGATTTTAGAGGTCTTTTCAAATCTTAATTATTCTAAGAATTAACAACAGGTTTTTTGTGGTTTTAATTAAGACCCAAGATGTATGATGACACTAGTTATTCAGAGCAGCTTTGGCTCACTCAGTACTTATACTTGCTTATTTACTCTGACTACTCATGCTTTCATTCTATTCTAATTAGTTAATGCATTTATAGTTCTTTAACAATGTGATTAACAACATACTTGCCAGATTTTCATGCATATTCCTCTTTTATGCTCATCTTTATTTGAAAATGTTCCCAGATTCTGAATTCAATCTTAGTATTTATGTTGGGTTGACTTTGGCTGGCTGCCAGGTGCCCAAAAAGCCTCTGTGTCACTCCTCTCCTCAGATGGACAGGGAAAATAAAACATGACTAAATGCTTAGATGGGGAGATCATCCAGTANAAATATGACTAAATGCCTGTGGGTCAACAGAAGGATAGAGAGATCATTCAGTATCTCCTCCATCATTCAGATTCATGTCATCATGGGCAAAACAAAATTCACTTAGGGAAATTAATTCTGTTTCTAGNAAACTCAAAAATACCTTTTCCCCTCATCCCTCCCTTCTTTCTAGGCCCATCTCTACTCACAACTTTTGAACTGCCTCCCCAAAGTGGTGCAAAAGAATGGGCAATGGGTCTTGCAGTCAACTCATAGCATTTTGTATTTGCTGTGCTTCCCTCACACTTCCTCTACCTCAGTGTGGGGCAAGCCTGCTCCAGCCTGGGTTCTCTACAGGTTGCAGCTGCCTTCAGGGCACATCCACCTGCTCCAGTGGGTGTTCAGGTGGGCCTCCATGGGCCACAAGGTGGATCTCTGCTTCACTGCTGATCTCCGTGTGCTGCAGGGGCCCAGTTTCCTCACCATGGTCTTTACCACGGGCTACAGGGAAATCTCTGCTCTTTTCTGGTATCCATAACATGTCTTCCCCCTCTTTTTTTGCTGATGTTGGTGTTGTCAGGGCCGTTACATGTTCTCACTCTTCTGTCATATGTGGTGCTGCACAGCTTTTTTTAGGGTTTCTTAAATGTGCTGTCAGAGCCAACACTGCTGATGGGCTTGGCTTTGGTCTCTGATCTATCTAGACCTGGCTCTGTTTGACATTGGAGCAACTTCTGGTGTTTCTTCTCAGAAGCCCCCCATGCAGCTCCCTGACTACCAAAACCTTGTCATGCAAACCCAAAACAATTTTCCTTTGTCTTCTCTTGATGCCGTAGTTTTCTGTTCCTAAACTATTTTTCTGTGGTAATTCTTCATCCAAACTCTGAGTTGGTGGACTCTTTTGCTCCCATGCCCACCTCTGCCCTCCACTATATCTTCTCATTCTTGTTTTATCTGGTCCCACCATTGCTACGTGTGGTCATCAACTCATTTCACTCATCCTCACAATGTCATTACAAGCAATTCTAATTTTTCAAATCAGCCAGTGGTCTCGTAGATTTAAGCTGTATGACAGCAAAAAAATCACTGCAAGGTCAAGAGAGACGGGCATTCTGTTTTCACCTTGCATCAAGGGAGTTAATAACTCTTTATGAACAACAGCATGCCCAGCTTTTAGTTTTTATGGGTTGATGCCTTCTTTTTCCTTTAGTGTGGCCAACAGGAGAATTAATGAGACATGAACAAGGTTAGGCAGATTTTTGTAAAGATATGAATTATGTCTTTTCAACCAGAGGGACCATGCCACTGACTAGGATTTACAAGTTACTGTTTCAAACCATGGAGGAGTTAAAGGGTTAAAAAATGAAGGTTTCAAGAACTGGAAGAAACTGTCTCTTCCTTGGTAATTTAGCTTTTAGAAAATGTTGTTTAGAAAACAAATTTATAGGATCCTAAGGCAAGCCCAATGCATTGGTTCAACAAGGAGTCTGGAATGAGAAACAAGAGGTGGCTGTAGGGAACGAAGGCAATGCTCCATCTAAGAACGGGGAAACAAATGGTAGCAGATTGCTTTGACGATGGCTGCTGTGGAAGGATGGGCTCTGAGCTCAGATGAAGAAATGTCTGAAAGCTGACAGACTTGTGAGCAACAAAATGTTGGTCTCACTTGAGTGAGATGATTATGTCAAGGGGTTGGAGTCAGGGTCAGGACACTGAAGGTCCGAGGAGAGCATGTAACCTGCTGACAATGTGCTAGAAGACAGTATTTTGCACTCACATCCATGCTGCCTGTTGGTGGACACTGGGTGACCAAACCTCCTCTCAAATGCATCATGCTTCTTCTGTGGAAGGATCTGCACATTCCCCTCTCACCTGCAGAGACCTTGAACAAAGTGGGAACTGCACAAAACTGACAGGACAGATAAAACCTCTAGCAGGACACAATTCCAGTAACCCCCTCAATTTCAACTAGCTGTATCATGTTATCTACTCACACACACAGAATTGATATATTTGCTGAATTTTTATATGAGTCATTGTTAGATTTCTTATCAAACTTAGGGTTTCATTCATGTTCAAATGCTACAAGCAAATGAAGGAAAATATGTGTTGTTTCCCAAGATCATATTCATCATGTTCCTGGGATGTTTTTACATCTGAGTGTATAGTTGTGTCTTTTGGATTTTCAGTGAATACAGGGGTCAAGCATAAACTGTATCTTTTCTTAAATCACTGTCCTCTGAATTTTAATTGAAGAATAACTGTCTCTTGGAAGCCTGTTCTACTGAATCATGTTCATTTAGGCAGATTTTAGTGTAGGTGACCTCAGATGAAAGGAGAGCAATTTCCACAGGCACAGTTGTTAAGCAAAAAGAGACAACATGCAAACTAGCAAAGCGTACAGGGAAAAGTCCCAATCTAGTCTGGGAAGGAAACCTGCTGATGTTTGCCTTGGGTGTGGGAATTCCCTGGAGACTCTACAACAGAAATGTGTTGCACAGCCAAGGAAAAGTGTGAGACAAGCTCCAACAAGTTCCCAGAAAGAGAGTCTTGCTCAGCCCGGTCATGGGACAGCAGCAGCCCAGCACAGTGCACCAGCTACAGCCAGGTGTGAGGTGAACTGCCTTTGGCTGTTCCCCCCTCACCTTGGTACTTATCCCACCTTTACCAGGCACAGGAGGTCAGGCTGCCGTGCTGAAACTCCTGCAAGCGCTGCTGGGGCTCATCAGCAGTGCTTCCCACGTTCTGAGACGGTGCCATTTACCTCAGTCGCTATTTAGATTCTCTGGCCTTCAGTGAGGAGTGCAGATGGGGTATTCAGCATCTGCAGAATCCAATAAAAGATAAGGGATACTGGGGGATGTGCCTGCTCTGAGAAGCTGAACAGATGTGCTAAAATTGAGCTTATCCCCAGAAGGTTTTCATGTTGATCAGTTTTTTTTGGACACTATCAGTCTGACTGAATTGAGCTGTCTGGACTTTATGTTCCTGGGAACCAATTTCATTCACAGAGCTAATGCCAAAAACTAAAAATTATCTAAAACTAAAGGTGGATTATAGAAACCGGAAAGACCAGATGTCCATAGGTTTGCCTTCTCTTCTGAGACTAGAAAAATAGAGCTTGAGGCTTTAGGAAAAATGGGCCCACATCAGAATTCATTCACAGAAAACTCATTAACTAGCCTTAGACAATACCACAGTAAGTCAGAAAAATGGAAAGGCAGGCTTACTGTGATAAAGGAGCCATAAGATGCTTGTTTTGCAGATATCAAAGGATGTAAAAAAATTCTCTGACTTGTGGGCTAATAGTTGCAGAAAATAAATTAAATATGTAGTCTTATTCACTTAACAGAGACAATGGGGAAAATAACACCAAGAATGCTGAAGACTGCACATTTCTTGTGAAAGTTAATTCAGTAGGAAGGTGGCCAAAAGGCAAAATTTCAACACTGGAGACATCTAAGTGGTGAAGCCTGCAAATCAACTACATTGCACACCATAATCTGTTTCACTGCAACCAATATCCTAAAAATGGAGTTGTGACCAGAAGACCTACTTAGCTCTTTGCTTTTCTAGTCATCCAAATCTCTGTTTATGTGAGTATTTTGGTCTTTTCTCTTATAATGTTTTACTCAACCTTGATCAGGCTTCATATTAAAAAACAACAACAACAAAACCCAAAAAAACCCAAAACAAACAAACAGACAAACAAACAAAATATTTTTGTAGTGGTGTGAGAACAGTAATTTGATTTTTTCATAAATATCTGAGATCCTGTTTTATATACCATTACCAAAAGTATTTGCTGAACTTACAGGTTTGAATAGAAGTGTATATAAGTCTTCTGTGTGTCAACTGAGATGCCTCTGCATGGCATTGAATGACCTATTAGAAATAACATTATGACATATTTCTAATATTTCATATTAGAAACTAGAAAATATTTGATGTCAATAACTGACACAGGCTTCTGCCAGTTTTACAAAAGAATTAAAATCTTGGGTATGGAAAGTTATTTACTCCTTCAGGAGTAGAACAATCATTTTTGCTTATAGTGTTGAATTTATGAATAGGACTTGATGGGATTTTATTATAATTCCTGTTTTATGTGCTGTGCAGTGTTGTCTTTGTTCACTGAGGTTAGTTGGATGATGCAGGATAAACAGGTTCTGACTGAGTTGTTTAGCTTGCATAGCACCTTCAGCCCACTTTGAAAGAAACAGCACTACATTTATTGCATATATTACATAGACAGTTCCCTTCTCACATATCCCTTTTCTGCAATGTAAATCTACTGGCTTTTTCTAGAAAATGTATAAGTTGCGAGTCTAAACTGCAAACATGAATTTCAAGTACAACTAATATAGATGCCAGTATATGAATATAGAACAGTAAATATTATAACCAGGGTAACCTGACCATTTTGAATAGATGTCAACTTTGCAAATGAAGAAAAGGAAAGATGAATTTTGCATCTGATCCAACTCTTTTGGTTATCTCTTCTATATACATAGTTTCAAACCAAAGAACAAGATCAGAGCATTCCTGAAGAATTTGACAGCCCAAGACTCCAACAAAAACCTCCTACAGAAACCTTAATCATATGATTTCTTACTTTGGCTCTTCAAAGTTGAGCTGGTAGTCCTCCAAAAGCTGAAGGGACTATATTTGATTGAAGTCTAATTTGCTACATGTGTAAGCATATTTTCTAAGTCCCCATGCATAAGCAAATAAATGATCATCAAATATCTGGATTCTACAGAATACTTTTGGAGGGGGTGATTTTTCTCTTCCCAGCAATTTCAGCATAGCTTTTAGTGATGCAGTAGTTCAGTAGATAAGAGTGTTCATTGCTCACCTATACTGATTTTGTCTGAAACAGAGTTATTTTCTTTATAGGAGCTGGTACAGAGCTGTGTTTTTTGATTTGTGCTGGAAACAGTGTTGATAATAAGAGATGTATTAGCAATCTCTGAGCACTGCTTGCAGAGAGCTGCCTGTTCTGCCTCTCTAACCACCCCATCAGCCAGGAGGCTGTGGATGCACAAGGAGTTGGCATGGAGCACAGCTGGAAAAACTGAGCCTAGTGACCACAGGGACATCCCATAACATATGGTGTCATGCTCAGCATACAAAGCTGGGGAAAGATGGAGGAGGTGATGTCTAGAGTTTGCCTTCCCAGGTATCCATTACCCTGATTTCCTGGAAACTGAGTGGCTGTGTGGGGCTGAGCCACCCACAAGGATTAACCAACATCACCCAGCATCTCTGCTGTGGAAGATGAGTTACTCTACATATCGAAGCATGATGTTCATTAATTTATTGTGATGGAATTATTATTTATTTCTCTGTTAGTTCACTGTTTGGGCATGACTATACCCTCTGTTTGTTCAGCTCAGCTGAATGAAACTGGTTTATGGTATTGCTTCAAAACAGGAGGAGACTTCTGATATTTGCTGTAGGGAAGAGCAATTGTTGGTATACAAAATGAACAATTTGTAACTAAAGTAACAAGAAGAATACATGTTCCTCAAAATATCTCCTTGTCCAGAAAGTACAGTAATTGGGTTTTTTTTTTCCTTTTGGATTTTTTTTTTTTTTTTAAATTTGTACTACCATGTACAGATACCCTGTATGCTGTACTTTTTTCAGGTTTGAAAGGAAGTGATGTTGCAAATTCTGTTTTTAAAGCTGAGTTTCCTGGATAGCTTTTATTGATCTTGGGCCCAGACAGACACAGTAGGTTTTTAATCTCTTATAAGTTCTTGATTCAGTGATCACTGACAATGCTTCTTCCACATCTGATGTTAGACTGCCTATTATAGGCCAGAGATATTTATTGGAGTAAGCTTTCTGTGGAGCTTGTGGTCCCAATACTCAAAGACTCACACATCTAGTTTCTGAACTCACACTAACAATATACAATTAAAAAACCCAACAGAAAGCAACAAAATTTATAAAATCAGAATATCCAGCTATTCAGAATTTTATATGCCATTTAGCTGGTTTTGGTGTGTGATTTTTGGAGCAGTAGTTTGAGGTACTTGAAAGGAGTCTTCATTCATGGGAAAAGATGTTCAATGCTATTTGAGGAACAAGTTTCCTTTGCAGTGTGTCCAGAAAAACAGCAATGAAGTTTAAAATTTATAATGGGTTGCTTTAGGTAAGTCTTATATTTGCCAACAGGAATATAAAAATTAAGAAAATCCACCCCCAGAACTTTTCATCTTTTCTTTAAGAAAAGAGCTCCCGTTCCCAGTTCTTTAAAATCCTTTTGGATTAACTGTGGTGCAGATGAGGTTTAAACCAGGTTTTCCTAGTTACAATAGTTGTACAGATTTGCCTGCAAGCTCACTTGAAGAATTCAGTCATCTGAGAGAAGCCTGAGAACCTACAAAATCCTGAGGTGAACCTTACTGTAGTTGGCAAAATTGAAAAATATCTTAATGTCTAGAAAATGAATTACCAGCTTGTAAAAATCAAATATACAAACAAAAAAACATGGGTACCGAATTAAGCTGCAGATCAGGATTAACTCCACCCACTGAAGTCACAAGTGGTAAAGCAATGGAGCACGAGTGCCACACTGCACAAAGCCAACAGTTTTCCAAGTGCTTAGCATGTGTCCTGAATGTGTACAGGATGCCCTGCCAGATATAAGTTTTCTTATAAACTGAAGCAATTCTGGGTGTAACAGCTGCTCTGACATCTCATGAGACCAGTTCTTGCACTGTGTTGAATGTTACACTTGCAGTGTACTGGACGTCCTGTCAGCACATTCCAGTAATTTGGTGGCACAGCCAAAATCGGTAAAGAAAAGAAATTGTACGGGCAACAATATAAACTTGTTAGTTAACTTATGGCTCAGGATGTTTCTAGACAGGAATGCTGGCATCAGTTCCTGAAAAACTAGTGTAGCTCTGCCAACACTCTGGAAGCGGTGCATGAAATTTTAGTATGAGGGCTGTTCGAAGTAAGCTTTTTATTCAGGATTAGGAACAGTGAATGCTAAACCATGGAACACCCCTGCAGTGTGCTCTACTCCACACTCAGAAATGCCCTCCAGTTAAATAAAAGTCTGGGTGAAAAAAGCATGGCCTACATGATGTCATCTCTTTTTGAGATGGTCTTGGTTCTCTGAGGCAAGGGTGAATATGTCTTTTCTCAGTGACACACTCTACCTATCTCTGTGCTCCTATTGCCAAGCAGACTGGGCTACTTTGAGTTTCAATGCAGACTGAACGCAACAGAAGCAAGTAAAGTATTATGGTTTCAGGACACAGCTCCCCATGTAGTAGCTCCCAGAAAGACAATCTCAGCCTATTTAAAGCAAGACCTTATGTCCAGAGTACAGTTAATTTCAGCAAATTTCATGTCACAGTTTGGTGCTCTCTCCTTGCATTATCTCCATTTGATCAGGAAAACTGTAGTCAGATATGCAATGACTTTGGATGCTGGCCAAATATTGCCCTGGAGATGAAATCAAATCTATTTTTAAAAAAATTACTTTCCAATTCAAAGCACATCTCAAAGTTGTTTCTGTGATGGAGGTTAACACAGATTTTCTGTGCTAAGGCTGTTTTAGTTTTACAGGCACAATGAAGATTTCTTCACTTCTGGTGGAAAAAGGAAGAATTCCAAAATGTTTACCAGAGAATAGCTGTTTACAAAGCTAGCATCTTGCTTTTTTGTCTTGGGTAACTTAGCATCCATAAATGGCAAGAAGATTGCTCTGGTACTCCAAGTCCCCCTGCATTATTCATTAGGGAAGCTCAAGCTGAATAATTTTCTCTGGGACAAAGCTGTTGCTAAGCTTAAAGTTTGGGAGACCTAGTAATGCAATTTTGCTTATACTTCTTCCCAGGAAACTCTTCCACTCACACGATGTGAGGATATCGTGACTTGGCAAAATCATGTTTTGTGCTACTTCCTGAATACTGGACAACAGGACAACTGTGCGAACTGAAGAGAAGATTTATTAACCCTGACACTTCTGCAATCAGTCAAATTGAAAAGGAGAGGACAGAGAGAGTGAATGAAGAAAGGATGGAAAAAACTAGTTCCTCATGACAAATATGGTATGACATAGCTTTTTCCAAAATGATCAAGAAGAGGAAGCATTACATATTTGTACATTTTATAATATATATCCTAATTTCCATGATAAATGTAACTTCACCTCTGCCAAACAAAGTTCCTTTTTTTGTTAGTCTTATTATAGGGTGGGAGACAACATTAAAGATGTCCATTGCTTTTCTTTTTTTTTCTGCCACTTGTGTACAGACTGATGGAGTACACAATTTTCTCTGCTGCAATTTCACTTTAAGGAAATAGGGATTTCATTTTTGGATAGCCAAAGAAAACTTCACTCCAATGGAAAGGACTGAGGTTCAGAGCTGAACGACAGCTTTGGTGATGGTGAGCTTTTGGTCAGAGTGTTAGCAGTGTGATCATGGGAGCACAGTCTCTGGGCAAAGAGGCTTTGGCAAAGAATGAAGGGTGAACTCATCTGGGGAGGCGTACAAGAAAGGTGAAACGAAAATAAAATCTGGAAACTGATTTGCAAGTAAGACATGTTACAGACACTTAAAACATTTCTTCAAGATTCCAAGAGTAGAAAAAGATTGCCTCTGTTCTTCAGTCCTTGAAGAAATGAAATAACATGTATAAAAGTAGTAGAATAAACAGTGTGGAATTATGTCCAGCATCACTGTATTAAAAGAAACCACAGAAAACAGTGAGTTAATTTGGCTGTAGTGTTATGGAACATTTGCCAAAGCACTACTCTGGTGCATTTTTCTTAGCTCTAACTCCCTAAGGGTGTTCTATCTCCCTTCCAGCTTACACTGCAACTCTGTGAAATTACTTGCTGTTTCAAAAATTCTTTTCAAAGGTTAGAAGCTCTTGGAAATGTACTTATTCTGGCACTCTCTGCAGAAAAATCATAGGCTGAGTGAGCACAAAGACTACCTGGTGATGCCTAGAAATGGTTCCTTTGTGCCTTTGTGGAGAGACACTGGTGGATTTTTAGGAAGAAAACTAGCACCACTTTCCTATTCACTAGGCTGTTTCTGCAGATAATAATATCAATACTATAAATCACATATTCATAATACATAATATAATATAAATAATATGACATCATATAATATATGATATATAATATATCATATCATATATCATATCATCTTCTGCTTTCATTGTTGTCTGGAATGGGACTAAAGTGTGAGCAATGTCTTTGAGATCAGGGGAAATCACACTCCTAGTACTACTCAGATGTACCTTTCTATGAGACTTACAGATTGTTTATCATACTTAGGAACCCCTAATATTTTAAAAAACCTCAAAACACCCCAAAAACCCCCTAAAAACAACAATA
>VWZN01020024.1:13244-27721 GCA_013396955.1 Regulus satrapa | reverse complement strand
AAAAAACCTCCAACCACCAAACCCTTGGTTGTCTGGTTTATATAAAATGGCATATATTCTTGTTTGTAATTTTATATTCTTTTTAGAACTTCTGGTTAATTTTTGCATGGATCTTGTGGGTAACAGCTTATAAGTTCTGATGGGAGATAAAATCAGACTTTTTCAGTCAGATGTTTTCTAGTAACTACTAGGTTTTTTGCACAAATTAACTGAGATTTGAAGAATAGTATGCACTAACATACAACAGCAATTTTTTAAAGCAGCAATTTAATAGTTAAATTTTTTTGGGCTCATGTGTGGTCACTTAAAGCTGAAATCTTTTGTGGTAGGAATATGATTTAATAGTTCCAGTTACCTATCACAGTGAGTATGGAATTATTTCTTATTTCAGCTTTATTGAACATAGCAGATATGCAAATTCTCTGTCAATGATTAGTACAATTATTATTACTTTTTGAATGTAAACATTAATATAATAGTGAGAAATTAACAAACCAAACCTGAGCAGCAGGTAACTGAATCCTATGTCACTTTATCTCTGTTTAAAGCCAGGGAGTTTCTTTACAGAACAATGTAATTATCAGTACACTGTGATTTTTATATTCTCTTATCATACAAGTTGCCCGCGGTATGCTCCCATTTATCTTAAATGTCCTCATGTTCTTAACATGTAATCATATGCTGAGGGCCTCCAGGTTTACTTGTGTAAAATAGGTGTGTTGCAGGAATACAGTGTACATTTACATATCTTTATTTTGGAAAAAAGTATTTTGTATTCAGTCCTGCACGTAGTGTTTTGCAGCTCAGTAGTTGCAGTTCATGGGCATTTATTTTAAATGCTGATTTTTAAAAATAATCCATCCACATGCCTTTTCTTCATTGATAATAAGAAGTGATTGTAAATGATTACTAGTCCTCCACTGCTAGCCGAATACATATGTATCAGTTCAGAAGAAATTTAAACGACATATTTTTCTTCAAGGCTCACAGTGACCCAAAAGACTGGTCATAAAGTGAACTTAAGGCTTGAAGTGACAGCACCGAAAATATAGTATTGGGGTGAAAACTGGGTCACTCACATCCACTCCAGCTGGGAAAATTATTCTAGCATAGCTTAAGAACAGACTTACAGTCATCACCAAAGGGTCCAAAGTCAGAATTTGTGTGTTTGGCCTCCTCTGACCCCATGCGAATGGTGATGTCACTAAGGAATGAGGGAAAAGAATTGTTTGTGTAGGTCTGCGTCTAAACAGAATTCTTTTCAAACTTTTCCATGCAGCATCAGCTGATTTAAAATGATAATATTTTTATTTACCACTAATCCGCTCAAGACAAGACATAACATTCTTGTTCTGTTACCTTACTGGAATTCTTATTTGTTCTTATTTTCCATTATTAATTTTGATGTCCCCACATCACTTCTTTAATCCAATTTCAGTCTGAATGGCAGTGCAGTAACTGGCTTATAGTCATGAAAGTGTCTTGTGCCAAATAAGAAAAAAGCACAGTGTGATGATTTTTACAAAGTTGAACTTGTTAGGGAAACTATGAGGGTAATGCTATGACAAAATCAACTCCTGGGCAACCTTTCTCCCATGTCCAATATTATGGGTACTCAAGGTCTAAAAACTGTTTAAAAATCTCACTGAGAACGAGTCAAGAGAAATATTAACTGAGAACAACAAAAGGCCCTGAACAGTGAGTGGATTTTCATGTGTCTTTTATAGGAAATTTCTATGGTAAGTTTTTGAAGTTTACGACAGAAAAGGTGTAGAAATATTTCAACATCCAGGACTTCAGCAGTGGCAGTTTACCCTGTCCATCAGTTTATTCTGGTTTCTCAGTAACCTCTTTGTTGTCTTTTAGAAGGTTCGAATCATTCTAATCCAGAAAGAGCAAGGCACTTTATCGCATACTTTATTTGAAGAGTAGAGATCGCATTAAAGCATTAGATTCACAAGGTGTGTTGGGGAGAATGAACATCATGAGAAGGGAATTTAGACTCTTACAGTGAGATATAGAGCATGCTGTGAATTTTGGACATACCTGTGTTTTCATTGATCACAATTTCCAGGTGAGGTGAAGATTTTCTCAAATAGATTGAATTCCAGAAAACAAAACAAAACAAAAAACAAACAAACAAATAAAAAAACCCCAAACAACCAAACAAAAAGATGCAGAAGCATGTCTGTAGAACAGGGTCTAGAATTTTTTTTTTTTTAATCTTTCTAGAAAAGATTATGAAGTCAGAATGGATTTAATTTTTTTTTCCAAAAATAATAATTTCTCATTTGAATAATGACCTGGCCTAAAAATGAATATACATTATTAGTTATTGCATATAAATAATTACCTATTTTTTGTTTATTATTAAATATTGTGGTATTTATTATTAAATAATTGTGTTATTCTGCTGTTTACAAAAGGGGTTTGAAATGTATCTGTAAAAATGTTTAATCACTCTTGACAAACATGAAATTTTAAGCTGTTTTTGGAAAAATGACATCCTATATTTTTATATGGATATCTTCCTCCCAGACTTGAGATACCATGAGTACTCAAATAAGTGATTTATATCAATGTGGAGCAGAAACAGCAATACTAGAATATAATGTGGTTTGAAAAGGAAGATGTTTACATTTGATATCATAATAAAAGAGAGCAGAGACATGGTCAAAAAAGACAGCAAGTGAAATGATTATTTAGATGTGCAACTAAAAACTGCCTTAAATTAAGGCAGAAAAAGAGATACTGTGATAGCCAAAACACAACATGAACCAAAATGCTTCCAAGAGGTCATATACAAATTCTCACTATGGTTATCCATACATCAAGCTCTGATCATGGATGCAACTGAAGATTGTGCATGATAACATGCCAAAATAAAATACTAAATGGTGATGTTTTACATAGAAACTTAGAAAATGAATGTTGTGAAAAATGTTATGTGTTCTCATTTAATAATAACAGCTAGACAATGGAGCTGACAGCTAGGCATTCCTCAGAAAATGTCAGAGGCTGAAATTTGGGTTTGCATGGGATCAAAAAAGTTCAAGTAAAAAAAAATAGTTTTTTGAGATATTCAGTTGAGATGCTTCCTGAATTTGGTTTGTTGGAAGAGATTACCTGAAGGACAGGAGGAGACATAGACAGCAAACTAAGAGTGAAAAGAGGAGTTGCACTAAGGAACATAATGAAAACTGAGAGTAGAAGGGCAGATAAACAGGAAAGAAGCATGAAATCCGAGAAAGAAGAGGAGCTGGGAAAGAAGTCCTGCTGACGATAGCAATGATATTGGTGGGTCAGGAAGAGAGAAGAGCTATTCATGATTCTGAGCTTTGGTTTTTAAGAGATTTTTTGGTAGCAAAATTTTGAGAAACTACCAGACTGGGAGGTATGTAGGATTGAAGAAATTCTCTTGACACTGACTTAAGATGAAAGCTGAAAAGGTAAAAGTTGGAGGTTAAAGCTGATGCGCTAAGTTGTATTATATGTGATGTTTTTAAGATGCAACAGAGTAAGGGACTACTGCTACATTATAAAGAAAAGTGGAGGGAAACTCAAGGGTAAAAGGGAAGAATATGGAACTGTTGGGAAATATCCACTATTCCACCTGTCTGCTGTTTAATGCAAGATATATATCACAAATAAATCATAAAGAATATACCTTAAAAAATTTGGAGAGAGTAATTCTAGATGAAAAAAAAAAAATTGTTTTACTATACAGATACTTACCAGTAGCATATAGCTGATTTCCATTATTTTTCATATTCTCTTTTACCACATTCCCCCTCTTCTTAAACTGTTACCACATATTATACACCTTATTTTCCTAAAAACCTTATTACTGGAAACCCAGTGGTTTATGAGGAATGTTAAAGGCTGATGCCATCCTAAAACTAACACAAAAATATATAGTTAGATTCTGCTCTCAGCAGGGGCTGCAAACTTGACTTTTGCTGCTTGGCATCTCTGAAAAATAAGTCAGTTTTCCCAGTGGCTAAATGTTGATCAACTTTTCTAATTGTGGACATTCTAGCAGCAATTTTAAGTAGGTTAAATAATAACTTAAAAAAACAGTTTTTAGAAAATTAAAGCAAAGATTAGATAAAATTTTGCATGTTTGATATCAATTTGGCGACCCTTTCTCTATCTAAACTATGCAGGTGAGTATCTGAGAGCAGAATTGGTTCACCTGCACATGAACTTAGCATCTAAATGCATACTTGTGTCTTTGCATATTTTGGTGCTTAGAAATTTGCTAAGGATCCAAGTATTTCAGACTAGAGTTTGGTTCAGTGGTTGTGAATGTCTTCTTATGGAAGCAGGGTCAAAGAGGAAAGATTGGTTACAGGGCTGCTGTTACTCATTCTGCTGCAAATAAAAACATTAGAAACAAGCTGCAAGCTCCCTGAATATTTAAGGCAGTTTACTTTAGACAGGCACTGGACAAGGCCCAGAAGTGACCAGGAGCACCAGCATTCCCTATCTGCAGCAGTATGCTCTTAATGACATGCTCTCTCTTGTTTACTATTGTTCTGGCCTTGTGGCTCCCTTAGTCCTGGATACTCTTGGCCACATTTGAAAGAAACAGTTGATGTTTGCTTTCACCATTAAAATATTACCTAGTTTTTCTGTTTCACAGATGTTGTCTATTTGTTACTTCACTGAAAACTTTTGAAACAGTTTCATGCATTTCCCCTTCTTCTCTTTTCAAAGTCTAAATTTGGGCTGCTAAATTGACATACTTTATGCAGTAGGATTTGTAGAGGATTAAGAGCCTAAAAGACTTCAACCTATTCCAGGGGAAAAGAAGAGGTTGAGTAGCTTTGGAAACCAGAAGTCTCAAAATTACATTGGAGCTAGAATTAATTTATGCACTATTCAACTTCCTGATTTTGCTTTTTCCTTTCCATAGTCTAGCCAGATATATGGCCCAAATTTGTATAGAGCACAAGTAATTATGCAGTAATTAAGGAGAATTAGGAACTCCGCTTCTGTTCCTCATTGGACAGCTTTAAAGTGAAAACTCAGGTTTTGTTCCCACACGTAGGCTCAGGGGCTTCAAACCTGAATGTGTTCAGCTGAATAGGACCTATTTAATTCTGATCTGTTTTTTACTTATCAGATGCAAAATCTTGTGAGAGTGTTCATATACAGGTTCTGTTAGCAAATAATTCTCTGCCTTAGTTGTTTACATTCCTGTGTGGCCTGTTTTGTCAGAAAATAGGCAACCTTTGCCAAATGTACTTCCTGGAATTTCATAATTTCACTCCAATTTGTTTTCTTTCATATTTCAAAGATTTTTTTCTTAAATTTAAAAAGCAGAAATCAAAGACGCGAGCTAAGTTTAAAAGGGCTTGCTGGCATCAACATCTACATATTTTGGGGTTATCATGAAACTGAAACAACATGAGATTAGGTGGAGTTGGTTGCTTTATTGACTACTATATTGAGACAAAAGTGAAGGAAGTGTCTCTCCTTGGCATTGTGTGGGCTTCACCTGCAGAATCCATTACCGCAGGAAATAGTTTCAGTCAAATATTATGTCTAAATTTAAAAAAGGATGTGTATAAGTATTGTCTAAAAATAACATCTGTTGCAAAAAAATTTCAAAAGAAGAGTACTTCAATAGAATGATCTCATTAAAAAAAAAACCCCAAAACATGGCAAATAACATTTTGCAGCCCAGAAGGACTGTGGGCTTGTTCTGCTTGCTGGCTTTTGCAGTGAAGGACTGTCCTGCCTTGGGGGAAGTATTCAGAATCACAGGAGAGTTGAGGAGGAAAGGCCTCTTGGCAGTCGTCCAGTCCAAATCCCTGCTTGCCCATAGCAGGCTGCCACAAACTGTATACGGCTGGATTTTGAACATCTCTGAGATTGGAATCTCTATGACCTCTCTGGGCAACCAGAGATGCTTGAAAACCCTCACTTAAAAAAGGGAGTTTCTTATTTTGAATGGATCTTCCTGTGTTTCTGTTCGTACCCATTGTTTCTTGTCCTGTCTGTTTATACTACAGAGAAGGGCCTGGCTCCAACTCCTTTATATGCCCACCAGGTATCCATATACATTGATAGGGTACTGCTATGCAGGCCACCTGCCACCTGGGTTTGATTTCCTGATCATGGAAATGATGACTCTTGAGCACAGAGGAAGTGATTCTTGAAGTTATTAATTGGCCTGTTGGATGCTTCTCCTGTTCAGGGTTGAATCCTATGTGATTCTTTTAAGCAGATCCCTAAAAAGGCTAAGATCTGCTCTCCTGGACTCCAGGATGGTGATCCTGCTTTTTTATTTGCAATTTCCTCTCAGGATGCTGAGTTCTGCTATCTCATGGTTGTTGCAGTCAAGGCTGTCTCAACCTTGACATTCCCCAAAAGTTCTTTCTTGTTTGTAAGAAGCCCAGAAGAACAGCTCTCCTCATTAAATCCTCCAGCACTTGGTTAGAATATTGTCATCAGTGGACTCCAGAAACTTCCTGGTGTGTTTGTGTCCACTGTGTTGACCTTTCAACTGGCCTCTCTTGCAGGATCTGTGAGCGTGAGACTGCTTCCATTTGTCTGAAAAAGTCTAATCTACTTCTTTCCTCCTGATCAGGTTGTAGTAGATGCCCATCATGACCTCACTGTGCGCTATTCCAGCTGTCATCTGGCTCATTACCCAGCCCTAGGTTCATTACCCAGGCAGAGCTCCATGCATTTCTCCTTTCATGTAAATGGCAACTCTGCCCCCCCCCCTCCCCCCGACCCATTCCCCATCCCTTCCTGAAGTCCCTGTGTCGATCCTGGGCAGTGGACCAGCCATGTAAGCTACCCTTCTACTTGCTCCTGATAAGATTGCAGCCCTGTGACTATTCACAAATCTCAAATTCCTCCTATTTGTTCCATTTTCTGTTTGAGTTAGTGTTCAGGGACTTCAGAGAAGCATCCAAAAGTGCTGATTTTGCAGAAAAAGTGTGAGAGTTTCCCCAGATGTATCAGCAGTTCTTTATTTGCCTGTTGACACTTGGGATGGGCTCCCTTTGCACTGATTTTGTTGATTATAATATATCTCCGGCCACATTGGTTGGCACCATTTGCTTGCCAACCCTGTCCACCATTTCCTCACTTGGCTTTGAGTTTTCATCCTTCTCATTCCTACTTTAAATGTCTCATCAGTTTGGCCAGCTCATTGGCAAAAGTGCTGTGCCTCACTTGGTCAGGTAGATCCTGTCTCCTCCTATCAGACTTCGGCCTTAAAAGAGTCATAAAAATGGAATCCTTTTTGCCAAGAATAGCTGCAAAATGAGTTATTGTTCTACATGACCTATTTATTGTTCCTCAGTTTTTTCCTCCTCAGTGGTAGTATAAAGGAGACCTCATAGGCCACTTCCATGAGTCTTGGGTATTAAAAAAAACAACAAACCAAAACCAAAACCAACAAACAAACAAACAAACAAAACCCAAAAAACCAAAAAACAAAAAAAACCCAGAAAAAAACAAATGAAAACACAACAATAACAACAACAACAACAACAACAACAACAACAACAACAACAACAATCTTTTCCAGGAAAACAACATACCCTACCAGCCACAGTTTGAAAGACTCACACTGGAATATGAGGAGAAAATAGGTCAAGTAGTTTGAAAGAAACTGGATAGTTATACATCTTCAGGCCCCAATGCTGATGGCTGCTGGAAGACAGGGACCAAGAGGGACAGCACAGACGTGAGTCACAGAATCTATAGGAAGAGTATCTTTTGGAATAAGTTTCTAAAAGCACCATACCTGTGGGTTTGTTGGGCCACCACTAATTTTCCACATTGAAATTTTGGAAATAAAGGCAGGTAGTGACAAGAATGGTTTTATACCATACCTCTATGTGATTGTAGTCTTTTCTCTTAGACAATCTCAGCTGGAAACAATGACTTCCAGGTTCCTTGAAAAGGTCAGTGGAGGACACATAAGAAAGGGAAATGTGAAAGGAATACATAGCCAAAGACATTATTGCATTCAAAGTGGCTTAATAAGCAGTGTGGATGAAGCCATAGAAAATAATTTCATTGACTTTATGCCTACAGAATGGGCTTTTCAGGGCTTCCTTAGTTTAAATTCACTCAACCTATTTACATTTTTGATAAGAAGCAGAATGTAGTTATGTTTTAAAAACTCTTTAAAGTGTAGGACTTTTTAGCCTATCAGAAAGATTTTGTATTTCACATTGTAATCTCTGAACATAAGGGGAGTTTTTGTTAAAAATATTTGGTTTATTTGAAAAAAGATTTGTACAGAAATTTGACATGAAAATGATCTTACGGATCCCTATTTACTAGTAAAGCTTTTTTGTTGTTTCTAGTGTGTATTTTTTGAAAGTCCCAACTTTCTGTTTCCTACACTTTCCTGTGTGCTCAGAAGAGCCTGCTGTTGACTTCTATTGTCAGGCCTGGTGATAATTTTCACAATTGCGTGCAGAAAATAGAGACTCTTAACTGTTATGAAAATGTTCACCTTTTGAACTTCTGAAAGAGTATAAAGTCCAGGTATTATTTATAATGTGGTATTATTCCAAAGGCAGCTTGGAGAAAGCAATGTATTCCCCATTAACCCTCAATCTGCTTGTTTGGGATCTTCCTTATTTTATTCTTTCTGGGGAAAATATTTAAAGCCAGAATAAGAGTAAATTTATCATTAGCAACAATGAGCTTGCATCCTCTGAGATCATGAAACCATGGAGGGATTGCTGAACAAGAGACAGAATCCTCATCCTGAAGTAATTGTTTGTGGTTTTGACCACTTCTTCTCAGGTCATTTTTTGTTTTTACAAAAACAATGTCGAGCCCCAAATAAGTACTTGTGTGAGCCAAATGCTTTGTAGATGGTCAAAAACCACAGAGTAATAAAATAAAATAATTGGCTACAATCATTTTGAAAAAGAGTCTAGGTATCAGATTGATGTAAATCCAAGCTGTGGTAATCCAGTAAAAATTATGTTAACATAAATATAAAATTGCTTTTCGGACCCATTCCCAGGTCAGAGGAATGCATACCCTGCTGATTTAGCCAATTGTGGAACAGCCTGGTCAAGACTGACATATGGGAATACAGCTGGAGAAAACACCTAGGCTCGACTTTGTATTTTCTGGCATTCTGAAGCAAAGCAGAGCCAGAGCTAGTCCAAGACATCAAGAAAGGATTTATTCATCAGGAACAAAACACTGGAGTGAATCTCTTTGGATCAGTTTAAGTGCTTAGACAGAGATGCTAGACCATCCTGAAAACTTTGAGAATCTTTCCTGGTCTCTGCTTGACATCCCATAAGGTTTTCTGCAGGTCATATGTCTATGCTAGTCTCATGAGGATGCATCAGATAAGTCTAGCATGTCAACAATGGCATTTAATACTTGCAGCAGGGCAACTGAGTTCCTCCCTTAATGGCATGACATCCAGCTGAAGCTGCTTTCAGACAGATTTCCATTCCTAAACTGCATAAGCCTAGATTTAAAACTATCTAGTTCTTCTGACTGTTCTAGATATTTTTCTGTGGTCCTGGTAGACCATATAATGGAAGGGAACATACACTTAAGTTATCCTAATGAACTTGGACAAATTTTCACCTCAAAAAAACTTGTACTTTTTTTTTAATCTTGAAAGGAAAAAGCTTTCAGGTCAATTAATTATCGATTTTTACCATGAACAACTCAATTTTCAGTTAGATGATTACATCCTTCTTAATGGGACCATAAATATAGTCAAGAAGGTGAGTTTTTACATAGACTTTTCAGGAATGTCCCAAATTTCAGAGCATCCTGGGAGAGTTCTCTGAATCACCTTGGACACCTAGTATCTTGACCATGGATGGCCACAGCCATGAAGTTTTACCAATTCCTTCCATGTTAATTTTAGCAAACCCCTATTTCACTCCAGAGTGCATTCGCCTTTTTCATTTTGCAAAACAGCTTCCAGAGCAAATGTTTAGTTTTCTGTCTTCTCTAAAACTAAAGGTTCAAGTGGTGCACATTACTGGCAGGGTAAGAACTGGGTTATTTCTTTACAAAAACTCCAGGAGGAGTAATCTGAGACATAAAAAATCAGTACTCAGAAAGCCTTTCCCGATTATTTTTGCTGGTGTTAAATGAAACTATCTGGAGGCTTATCACAGTGAAGTTAGTGATAGTCAAAATATATTTCTTCCTAAAATAATCTTTAGCATGGCAATAAATGTAATTAATTCCTTCCTCAAAATTCCTTCAAATAGATGGCCTGTGCCACTCTGAGAACTAATTTCATTCATTTAACATAATATATAACAGTTAAAATTTAATATATATATATATATATGTTATAATAGCAGCATTCTGGGAACTTTTGGTCTACCTACTTCAGTGAAAAGGCAGCAGTGATGGCATTTGTATATTTAGATTTACATGGCTCAGGAACACTGTATACTCAATTGTTGGCCACAGTAATTGATATAGTCCTGTAGCATACTATATTTTGGAACAGTTTTGGAACTTGTTATAAATTTTTGATAAAAAATTGGCTTCCGTTTGCACTGGCATTCAACTGGCTTTTTGGCATGGATATAAACATTACTTATTCAGAAGCAGCTCTGTGGCTTTAAAAGGAAGTCTCAACTATTTTTATAATTGTTAATCTGTATTTGTTAACAGATACTGATATTTTGTCATGCAGACACTCCGCATTGCTGAAAGACCAGTGTCACTTGTACAGAGTGCTCACAGCTATTCCAGTGCTTATCCACGGGATTTATAGGCATTGCTGTCTGACATATGAGCTTCTCAGGGGTAAAAATATTGCAAATTGTCCTGTCCTATAATCTTGCTAAGACCTAAACTGAGAGAGTTTATTGACCTTTAAATGTATAACAGATTAAAAAGTCTGGCATTGACCATAAAACTAATAAAGTATCATAAAATATCATCTTGTGCCATAAAAAAAATATGTCAGAGAGCAAATTAAAGCCTATTTAGAGCCATGTACTTAGCACCCGGTAAGAAATTTTCCTGAAATTGTAATTTTTATGTATATGTCTTTTGGTGAACTTGATAGGACAAGGGAATAAATATATCCAAAATTTTGATGGAGAGAGAAACTGATGAAGGTATTCATGCTATTTTATTTCCAGCAGATGTTATGTTCTGTCCTGTTTCTAGTATTTCCTTGTTTTGTATGTGAACTATGTGCTTGTACCTGGGTAAGTCAGTCTTATCCAACACTCCTCAGGTGACTCCAAATGGAGACTTGCAGTAGAAGTGTTCATCTGGTCTAAGCAAGGTGCTTCCATATTTCAAACTTTGCTGCCCAAAACACAAGGGCAATTCGAGACTTTTTTCTTTGTTTTGTTTTTTTTTTGGTCATTACCTGGCCTTGCTAGTTGGTGTACTTTTTTTACCACCTACACACCTTGTTACTGTGAATGAAGATCACTTCTGAAATGTTAACTGAATGTTAAAAATCGTTGGTTGGTGGAGGAAGATAGGCTAGAATGTGCTAAATGTTAGCACAGTCTT
Source organism: Regulus satrapa (assembly GCA_013396955.1). Classification (NCBI taxonomy): domain Eukaryota; kingdom Metazoa; phylum Chordata; class Aves; order Passeriformes; family Regulidae; genus Regulus; species Regulus satrapa. The sequence continues at coordinate 16,207 of VWZN01020024.1, read as the reverse complement.
TTTGTAGTACTGGACTCCTATGAGACATGAACATTTTGACTAAGGTCACATATTTAGATCTCAGCATGTGATAACCAGAGGGATGCAATTTCTGTGGTTTGAAGACTATGCTCCCCTGTGCTTTCTGTTGTAACCCACAGATATCAAGCATTCAAGCTGAAATCTCTGTACTACCCAACTTAACAAAATGTATTTTTCTATCTCATCTACAAAAACTTTGCAAGTTCTGAATGTCTGTGTACTTTCTTTTTTAGTTTAAAAAATCTTTTCCTAGACCACACAGCTATGATGCATACATAAACCAAAGCTTTAAAAATGCATTAGTCTACATCAGCCTGAGATAGTGATTTGATAAACTCAGTCACACATCAGTTACATAGTTTTACAACAATCTTGCAAACGTCACATCTATTTTTTTTCTGCAAAAGAAGTCTCAGTAGTGAATGTAGAGATGAACATAGAAGGAAAATCTGTGACTGTAGTAGTTCACAGTGCTCTAGGGAAGAAAAAACACAGAGTGAAAAAAGGAGGAAAAACAGGGAAAAGAACAAAGGAAGGGTGAGAGGAGATGGAGACAGAGTTACTCTCCAGGAAAACACTTGTGCTTAAGCACAACCCATCCCACATTGTCAGGTGACAACTGCAGCACAAATCATAAATAACTGCCATCTATGGCATACAAGAGCTGCCTTTACTCTGTCCAAACATCTGTTACATCTGTGGGACATTTACTGTAAGCTTAGGCGAGTCTATAGGTGAGAATTTATATTCCATCTCACAGAATGCAGTTCTTTCCCTGAGTCTTTTTGATATACCCATTGTGGCAAGAAAACATGGAAAGCTGTATTTGGATTGGTTAGAAATTTACAGCTTCTCTCTCAGCCAGTCTTTGAGTAATGTGAAAATTTCTGTCTGCTCCAAATCCAGGCTGTAATGTACTTACGTTTGCTTCAAAAATAGAAGGTTAATATGTGCAAATAGTACATTTGCCCACAAGAAGAAGTAGCTTGTATAATGTTTTTTCACGTCTTCAAATTAATTTAAATCTCACATTATCAGAAGGAGCAGCCAGTGATATACCTGACTGTTGTACATTTATTGGAAAAACAAAATCACTGTATAACTATAAGAGACTGGACTAATATTTTAAAACTTTCTATTATGTACCATTTTCCTATGGTATATTGCTCTGCAGATGTAGGCTGAGTGCACTTGATAGAATGATGGAGGCAGCAGAAATTATAATTTCCTAAAAATAAAAGGTAACAATAAGCCAAAGAAAAATTAGGATGTATACCTGTTATGAAAAATAGGTATGCAAAGCATCAGAATTCCCTGAAGAGAAAGACTTCCCAAATAGTCTAGATTAAACTGACATGAAGATACCCTCTTCAAACTAAGTGCTAGGCTAAATAATGCATTTGCCATGTCATGTCTTGAAATTTTCTTCTGCAATTTCTGTCTTACTTCAACAGCCTGAAATGAATTTTATTCAGGAGGGAATGATTACAATTTTTTCTGCCATACTGATACATTCTTTATCAATAAAAAGAGACAGATAGTCTCATTTTCTTTCTTTCTCCCTTTTCCCCCAGAAACCGGAGAATAAAGTAAAACAGGACCAAGTTAAGCAAGAAAAAATGAAGCAAAAGAAACCTTTAAACAAAACACAACTTTCATAAAAAATGTGTTTTCTCCTTAAAATTTTCTAAATCTTTAAAAAAAAAACCAAACCAAAAAAAGAAGGAAAAAAAAAGGAAAAAAAAGAGGCCTTTCCTCCTTTCTTCTATTGAAGTAGTTTTTAAAGTCAACCAACATAGATTGAAAATCTCTCACAGTAAAAGGCTGAATATACAAATATTAATCTAATGGTACAAAGATAAAGCTATAGCAATCAACAAATGATAGCATCAAGATGAATCAGCAATTATTGTACGCAAGTTGAAGTTCTCACTAAACATGTATAAATGAAGCATAATAATTGGAGCGTGAGTTGCCGTGAACCCAGATGCTACAAATGTGTCTGGAAGGGTAGCTATCAACAATAATATTGTATGCTATTATTCCAAATTTCTAAAATTGCTTCTCTGGCAGATTTTTAGCATTTCAGGCCTCAGCTGGTGCTGAATATGATGTAACGGTCCTGCATATTCTTCCATGTGAAGATCTCTCTGATATGAATACCCCTTTACACAGATGAGGAAGTGTCATCTTACACAAGTAAACTTCCAACACTAGAGTTATACCTGGAAAACTGGCACCTTACCAGGTTTTGGAGGAAATAAAGTAAAGAAACACTGGTGTGTGACCTCAATTTGACTCTGAAGTTTGTGTGCCATATTTAATTGCCACAAAGACTATTGACTAAGTACAAGATTTTAGCTACTCCCTTCTTTATCAGACCACTTTTCTTATTGCTAAATCCTTTTCTAGATTTATCACCTCAGATATTGCAGACCTAGAGATATATGACACCAGCACTGCACTGACTTTCAGGCTTCTGAGAGGACTCCAGCAATAACTCTCAGGCTTTTGTGCAAAGGTGCATTTATACTTTTGTAAAGTTTTGAAGGTTCAGCCTCTAGGCTTAAAATCCCCCTAAGATACCAAAATTCTTCTCCCATATGGAAACAATTTAAGCTTGCCCACCTCCGTCTTTACTGTACTGACTTAATCCATGCAGTTATAGAAAGCTGCCAAATCCAGTTATGAATCTTGGTCTCTAGATTTCCTTCTTGCCAAATATCAGCAGAAGAAAAACCACATAGTGGGCCATGAATGTTTGCTAAGAGGTGTCTGAATGCATCAGCTAACATAGGGCATATTCCATTTCATCCACACTTTAAGTCCCAGTATCTTTTGCAAAATTAATATTATCCTCATTAGCTGCTGATTTCTGTATTGACACAGCTAGTCACAAGAAAAAGGATTGGATTTTCAAAAGAAAACTTAAATTAACTGCC
>VWZN01020024.1:1705-13164 GCA_013396955.1 Regulus satrapa | reverse complement strand
TTTTTTTTTTTTTTTTTCCTAGTCTCTTGCTCTGCCCTGAAACACTAAACTCCTGCCTGGTGACTTTTGAAGGTGTTTTAGGAATGTCAAATTTTATGAACATAAGGGCTGAAGTGTTATTTAAAGGACTAGGATGATACAGGAATGATTAGGATATTACTAAGTTTAAGTTAACACAGAGAAAAGGCATTCTTAATGGCAGGCAGAGATTCATCAAAGATGAAAGCAAATAAAGCCAAAACTATTTAGTAGAAAAGACTGGAATGTTATTAGGTGGATTTTTTTTCAATGATGAAGAAGGTTTGGTTTGGGGGTTTTTTTTGTTTGTTTGTTTTCTTTCTTTCTTTTTTTTTTTTTTTTAATTGTTTTTTCAATAGGGATATAAGTTTACCTTCCACCTCAGATGTGAGAAAAATAGTGACTTTTTGCTGAGAAGAAGCCAATGAAGAGTTTTAATCTGAAGCTGGGGAAAACTGGAGTAGCATACAAAAGAGTGTCTACCAAAGTCTTCTAAGGGAAGACTTTAGTAAGCATTCTATGAATCACATCAGACTTGTTGACAATGACTGGCTTATTATGTAGCTGCTGAAAGAAATGCAGCTTTGTGCAGAAGACAAAGGAAGACACAGATAGGGAATGATTTTGGAAAACATGAATGATTTTTCAGACAGCAGGGAGGCTGTATAAAGTAATGAAACAGGATCCATGATAAGCTGCTGGACAAGAGGTTGATGCAGCAAAAAGGAACAAATAATAAGAGCTAGAATAAGCTCAAGCAGAGAGGAGAAAGACATGGACATGGACATGACTAAAGGGTAAACATGCTGAGGAGAGGAAACAGGGAGAGAACATAAAAATGTCACTGAAACTAAAGTGACTAGGACTAGGGGAGGAATTAGAAAACAGGAAACAGAAGACCAGTTGGGAAGCAGTCTGGTTTTCACAGTACTGCATTTGAAACACAGTTAGGCAGGTCAAAGGATGTACACAAAAAAATATGCAAATGCTTGCTTGAATGCAGAAGCACATGTAGGACATTTGGACAAAGGATAACAGTGAAGAAGAAAAAAGGAAAAATACTACACACAACATTTTGCAATGATGAGGAATATGAAGGGTTTTCAGAGTGTTTAGTAGAAACAGGTCAAAGCCTAATGGATTGTGTGAAGTCTAACAAATGGAGATAAATTATCTTGTGCTGGATACCATGCTGCCACAGCTGAATCATTATTAATATAAGATGTAGGTTCATTTTTGGTTTTTGTTGCAGAGCAGGGATCTATGCACAGTGTAGGAGGTAAGGGGAGACCAAGTTGTGAGAACGCACACAAATGAGTTAAAAGTAGAACATCTGTATACTAGGCTATGTTACTTAAGGCTAATTGTATTGAGCAAAGAAAAACAATGCTCATAAGCTATTCCATTGAAACTGAGTGCCCTAATCTGACAACTCCCAAGGTTCTTTAAAAAGGAGCCGAGCATGGTCCTCAGGAGGAAACCCATCAAGGGAACTCAAGAAAAACACGGCACAAACTGGCCAGGATCACTGCCTTCAGGGGCACCTGGCTTGCTGTGGGGCTCTGGAGATAGACACTTGTGGGACTGGATAAAATTTGCTATTAGACCTTTTAATGGGATTATTGGAAGGTGCAGAAATTACTCACTGATATTTAAGGGAAGGACCAAAGGAAAAGGGAATGATCAGAATGGATTCAGGAAGAACAAGCATCTAACCTATTCTTTAATTTAAATCCTCCTTCTAAGTGCATTCCACACAGATGTGCTTTCTTGTGTCAGAAATGTTCTGTATATGATGTAAAGGCTCTAAAAAGTTTCAGATTTCACTGGGTGGTGGATAGGTAGATATAGCTATATATTTTATGTGCATGTATATCTTAATATTCACATTTATATTAATATATTTTTTAATATATTCTCTTCATCTGGGTCCTGAATGTTCATTTGAAAGTAATTTTGCTTCTTTCAATTTGTAAATGGTGGCTTGGTGTCATTCTTGGAGACTCTCTAATTTTAAATAACTTTGTATAGATGAGATGTTAGTAAGGGACTTGTGTGTTTTCCTGTCATGTCTCCAAAAATCAGTGATTTAGAGTCAGTGCTAGAAGAGCTGGCCTGAATAGAAGCTGATGTGATACAATAGAGTTTTGAACTTCTATTCATTTTTTTGAAATGATGTTTTCAACATCTGGAACAATTCTAAACTCTCAATCACATTATAATGCTCAAAGCATTTAAAGATCATGAAATTGCCCCTTAACAGTTTGATTAATTGCTGCTTGTCTAGAATCTGCTTGCACCAGAGTAAGTATAACTGGATTTTGCTGTTGAGAAAGCCACAGGTTTGGTTTAATAGCTGTGTTTCTTTAGCTGTGTGTCCCCATGGAATCCCTATACTTAAAGGGACTGTCAAATGTCAATTTGTGTGGTACTGGAGAAAAACATTTGAAATATTTTTTTTATATGTCAGGGGTTGGAAAGGATTAATACTTGTATTTTTTTAGTTTCAAGGATGTGCCAGAATAAGGTAATACATTCTGCTGTTTTACTGAAATGACTGAACTAAATCCTGTCAAATCTTCCTTGGGAGATTGTGCAGAATGTGACTGAATTGAATAACAATGAATTCAGTCTTGCTGCCTGACCAACCAGCCCAGTGGATCATATAACCCTCACTGCACCATGTCACAAGTGTCTGTAGCAATAAAGCTCCTTATATACAAATCCTGCCTTAGTCTACTCAGATATATATTGTGTAGCCTCAGATATATTCAGATATTGCATAGCATTTTAGGTAAGGTTTTCTGCCACCCCCTCTAATCTTTGTAGGAAACAGTGGGAATAAAAGCTACAACTAAGGTAGGTTGGTATATTCTGAATGTCCCAAGTTAGTTAATTATGATGGAAAAATAATGATGGAAGTTGGAATTTTCCATATTTGCTTTTCATTTCAGGCTAAACTTCTTTGAAAACCTAGAAAATCCATTTTTGCCAGTTCTCTGAATATGAATAAGGGAGCACAGCAGACTATTTTAATACCACTTAAAATAATTTCCAACTTTTCTAGAAGGGGCTTATACTGTTGGATTCTGCAGAGAATGAAGTCTGGAAAATTCAACTCAGGATTCACTCTTTGGCTGTTAATAAATCTTGGTACATCAAAGTTACATTTGTGACTGAGGGAAATCATAGAACATTTAATTAAGGACATCAGGAAGCATGAGTCAGATATTTGCTAAAGGATATAATTAAGCAAATTCCAAAAAGCTGTCTGGAAGACTCAGAAATAGGAAAAGCCAAGTTCTTTGTCAGCATAGACAGACATTTCATGTTTTCAGTAGTAGAAAATAATAACTTTGCTTCAAGATTAATTGCTTTGGTATGAAACTTAAATCACAAATGTTCAAGCTCTCCTTTATATGTATTTATATGAAATGTGACCATGTCAGAAAAAAATTCTCAGGTATTACAGTAATCTTTATTAAGGTCNAAAAGCTATTACATCTTCCAGCCTGGGAAATAACATTTATCTAGAAACTCCTTCAAAAAAGTATAGTAAATGTATTATTTTAAAAGTATTGAACATTCTACTTCAACTCCACACTCTAAACAAATAGTTACTATATGAGTAAAATATATGCAGACATCTTCAAAATACTTTGCACATTTTCTAGAGATCTTTTTCACTTAAAATGTGGATTTCCATACGTTAACCAAGGAAGAGTTATAGAATATTGCATCTTAAATGCCTTTAACCTGAAGGAGAATGACCATATTATTATAACATATTCATCAGTGTATATATTTATGGTGGAATTTATGCACAGTCTGTATTTGCTGTAAGTAAAAGCTGGTGGTGAGAAAACTTGTGAAGTATTTACTGACCTTCACGTCCTGTGTAAGTATACCACAAGTGATGTCATGACACACAGAACAGGTAGATGATGCTCACCCATCATCTGTTAGTAATAATCCACACAGCAGTAGAGTAACAGGAACATGACATTTAGAGGAGGGATATTTTGGTGGAACTGCAGAGGAAATGCAGCTGATTCCTTGCTAAGGGTAAATTCAGTTTTCAAGTTGGTGTGGAAATTGCGGCAATATTGATTGGAGAACATAGTTTTATATCCGGAAAAATGGCTAAAAAATATTTTCTTCTTTAGGTATTTTTCCTCAATTTCACCAGTTCCATTTTTTCCCCCTGAAATGCTAGTAACAGTAAAATTCAAGCATACACATAATTGTTTGTGTCAGGGGCTGATGCAGCTTACAATTATCCTGTCAAAATACCAATTAGTTTGCTGATCTCGCTCATCACGCAGCCACTGAAAAGCAGAATCAGTGCAAGAAATGTAGCAAGAATGGGACCACCTCCTTTTGGCAACAGCTGCTCTTTGCGTCAGTGTAGAGTCATCACAGACCTACCAAAGATTTTTTTTTTTTTTCCACCCACCCAGTCTGTCAATGGCAGAATGACAGATTAATGCAGCCAGTTGCAACAACGTCTGTGCAAAACTGCATGAGCCCCTGACATCATTTAGTGTTGCTCTAAAAGATTCCTCTTTGAATCAAATATTTTCAGGTAGGTAGTAACATTTAAATTCTACTATAGTCTTCACAGTGATGAACAAAAGGTTGAGAGGGAAACCCACCTGCATTTTAAATGTAGAGGAACACACAGGTTAGTTTTAAGCCAAGCTCATGAAATTGATTTTTAAGACTACCTGGTAATGGCTGAATGCTTGAAAGAGGCATTACTGCTAAGAACAGGGGGAGCCTTGGAGTCATTGAGAAAACAGCAGGAAGAAAACTGTTTTTTGCAAGGCTGAACAGGACCTTATTTGATCTGCAGGTACTGCTGTTGATGGATAAGAAGGAATGAACTCAAATATAAGTGCCAAGGTCCAGCCTATGATGACAAAGGTGAAAATTAGAAAAACAAAACCATATTTTTCTTGTGTAGAACATACATTTGCTTTTTGACACATGGTAAATATGGGTCACTTGTGATAGTTATTGTCTGAGTTTATAAAACCTTGCAGGCTGGAATCTCTGGATGTTTGGAATTAACACAGTAACTTTGGAATGCTACATTTAGCCACTTCTGTGAAATGTTCTTGTGTCAACAGGCAGAAACCTAGGGGATTGGGTAGAAATCTGAATGTTAAAGAATGAAAACCAAAGAGTTTGGTTTGCCAGAGTCCCTGGCATTTGTTTAGTTGACAGAGCAGCTCTTTAACTGTCTATAGATGAAAGCCTTACTCTCAGAAGACTACTATCACGTTCCAACAAAACAATATCTCTTGTTTTAGTTGCTCACTGTGGCTTTTCAAGTATATGGTTCTAGAGAAAAAAAAAAAAAGTCAAGGAAAATGCAATTATAAATGGTAGTTGTAGTGGTGATCTCTCAGAGAGCTGAAAAGAAGGGATATGGGGGAGCTCTAAGTAGGGCACAGATCCTGGAAGAGGGTGCTGAGGAGAGAAGAGCAAATGAGAGGGTTTGGGATTGGATCTGGAGAAAACAGGGACCAAGGATGAGAGGGGAGAGCGAGCACTGGGGGAAAGAAGGATTGGGGAATTAAACACTGTGGTCTGGGCATGGGTGTAGCTGCAGATCAAGGAAATAAGCTTTGGCCTGGCAGAAGGAACACACAGATATCAGAGTATCACAGAATGGGTAAGGTTTGAAGGCATCACAGTGGGTCCAAACTCCCTGCTCAAGCAGGATCATCCTAGAGCACTTTGCACAGGATCTTAAACTGGTTAACCGCGTGCCACAGCATAATGTCAGATGTGTTGTGGCAATGAGCGACACAGGGACCCTAGGCAGGTGCAAAGGAGTACTCCTTATTGCCAAAACCCCTTTCCTTTTTAAGCAGTTAGCCAGTTATCAATTTACGTAGTTTTAAGGAACAACAGGCCCAAGTCAACAACCACCACACACCACGATGTGGGCATGCGGCAGCCACGCAGCTCGCGTCTCTCACGTCGCTCACATCTCTCACGTCTCTCACATCTCTCAAGTTTCTCTACCCCTATTCCAGTTGATTCACTCTCCTATAGTTCCATTCTACTTAGCCAAAGTAACAGGCTGAAGCCATATTACAAAGCTTTCCCCTCATAAAGCCTTCCCTATCGGTAACACAGATACATCAAGTGATGGAAGAAATGCCTGAAAAAGAAAGCAGGTACTGGTAAAAAATCTTGAGGGAATGAGAACAGTAAAGTGGACATAGACAAATAATAGCATTGGATGATAAAAACTACACTTCTCCAACAGCAAGAGCTTCATCACACGAGAGAAAAATATTTGTATTTCTGCTTCTTTCATACTATCTTATTTGACTGGTAAAAGTCTAATCTGAAATCCATTTGACATTTGACTAGTATATGTACACACTGGATAAAGGCTTCAAAGATTAAGAAATTGTTTATAGCAAACATATATTGCTTATTGTTTATAGCAAATAAGGTAAGAAAAAATATACATAAGTTTTCAACATTACAATTACCTCTGTTTCAGCACATAAATCACTGCTTGACTTTATTGCATTTCTGTTCTGGAAAACATATTAGTACCAGAGAGCTAAACTACAGAGAAAAAGAGAACCACAAGGAAACATCCAGAATATATAAATGCCACTTCAAATAATATAGAACTAAGCAATTTCCTTTCAAGATCCCAGCTTGTCAAACACTGATATGAATTACATCCTATTGCATTAAGAACTAAAAGCAGCAACTGGCACGCTCTATCTTTGGCTTCCACATTCATTCAGATGTAAATCTGAATTGAAGTGATAGCAGCAGAATTTTCCATGCAAGTAATTCAAGAAGAAACCCTCACAATTTCTCACTCAATCTGGCTGGACATGATCCCATGCAGTTCACACTGAATGGACAAATAGTCCTGTGCCAGGGTTCCTAGTACTTCCAGACAGAACTGAAATTAAATTAGAAATTCTGGATTTTGTTTAAAACAAGGAATAAGATTCAAGTGCCTATTTTTTGGAATATAAGTTTGAAAAGTTTGAGTACCTGATTTAGATTCACTCAGCACCTAATTGCAGTCTACCTAATCTCCCTCATAGTAGAGGAATGCTAACTTAGAGATGCACATAGCAGGGCAGAAGAGAAAACTTTTAAAGTCAGAAGGTTCTGCAAATTCTGGTCCCCTGTAAAGGTGTTTTACATAAGTAAATTATTAAGCCCAGCTCCAGTGACCCTCCTGGTCTCCCCCGTAGGAACAGACTTAATGGCAACATACTTACTGTTTATATGATGGTGGTGCTGTCTCTTGGGGCATAAAGAATCTTGGACGTGGCAGGTTGGGTCGATGGGGTAGGGTTAGTCCTCTAAATTTGTCTTAAAAAAATAAACCAGAGAAGATGACTCTTCAATGGGAAAACTTTTACAAGAAATCTGATAACTTAATAGTCTAAGAACTACATGGGCATCAAGCTAAGAAGAGAAGGCTCAGATAATTTGCCCTAACTCTCTGGGACAAATGAGAAGCTCTGACCCCTGGCAAAGCCCAATGTCATGCATGGAGTCCCTAATGTCTTAGCTATGTGACATTGCAGTTCCTTTGATGAAAGCATACATTATTTACAGGTAGAGGCATAGATGAGGTGCTGATAGATCTTATTCTTCTGGGATGAAAGGGCATGTGGCCTGTAAGATGTTCAGCCCCTGAGAGAGGTGCTTCAGCCCAGTCTTCAGGAGTCTTCTGTGTCTGGCCTAGAAAGGCTCTGCTATTTTACCATTACAGAAGAAGAGAAAATATCAAGTACTATAATATTCAGGTTTTGTCCAACAAAAGTTCTGTGGCCTGTTAAAATTTATTACTTCCATAAGATAGCATAATTTTCAAAACATTGAAATGTTTGCAGAAACACAACTAAAGATAATTTAAGTTGTCCCAGTAACATTTTTTTTCTTTGTTTTTTCCTTGTCACAATCAAAATAGGCAAGAAAAACATCCCTGACAGAAATATATTTGGCCTTGTTTAAGTAAATGCTCCTCAACAAAAAAGTTTATTTTTCTCTGTCTGGAAGTCCATTATAATAGTCATTCTGCAGCACAAAAAAGGAGTAAACATCCAGTGGGCATGTCGTACTGCAAAGAGACAGAAGGCATTTATTATAAGTGAATTCCAAATAATTAGGGTAAGAGATCCTGAAATGTACATAGGAAAAAAGATAGCCTGAGATATATTGAAAACAAGAGGGGGCCCAGGACATTAACAGGCAATCTGCACTACTGCTGTTCCCTCAGGGATTTTCTACAGATGGTTCATATTTCTGGAGTTGAAATGTATGCTATATGAAAAGGAACATTTCTTTTAAAATTTTGCCATTATGCCATTTGTGTTTTGATTCTTCTTATGTCTGTAGTCCTTAAGGGATAGGCAATTAGTTTGTTATTTTACCAATACCTCATTTTGCAAAAGCTCTTCCTCTTAAAGCTCCACGTGCATTTCAGAGAAACATTGCTTTGTTGTTGGGCCACAGCAACACCCACACAGAAAATGTAAAGATAATGACAACTGGGACAAGAATTAAAGAGATAAGCAAAGGATACCAATAATTTAATGTACAGAGCCCTAATATTTCCAAATAACTTGAAGTATGCCTCAACATGGGGCACTGTACAGAAAACTAAATATCTGTTTGGAACTCCTCTCTATTATATCCCACAAGAGGTTTTATTATCATAATTTTGTACATGATACAAAGTTCAACGTGTCTAAGGGATTTTTAATATTTACTCTTGAGGTAATAGCAAACTGCTGCACCAAGTAAAGGTCTTAGGAAAGAACTACCTGTAGCAAAAATAAAAGAGAAGTGCAATGTTCTTTGTGGTCAGTAGATTTTTTTTTTTTTTTTTTTACCTTATGGTACATTATAAAGAATTCCTGCTGGACAGAAAGCTGTTCTGAATTTCTGGGAAAGCTTAAGCCCCATTTACTGCTGCGAAGTCAATCCTTCCTGTGGAGCACACAGTTTTCCAGATTAGTACTGCACAGTTGCTGGCCCTTGAAGTCAGGCTTGGGCATGCTGACACTGTTATTCATCCCATGTGGTACTGATATGAAAAGAAATAAAGGTGAAATGTTTATAAGTCTGAATTTTTAAACTGGCTAGTAAATGAATTTAGCACACCAAAGTTACTGGACCACAGAAAGGCAAAATAAAGCTATGAAGCATAAATAGACCATCCTTAAAATTTTCTGGTTCTCTTAAGGGCTGAAACAAGAAACATCATTAAAAGACTAGTGAAATGTGAACAGAATGGTAGACTCATAAAAGAAAATATTGATGATGCCATACCTCTACACATTTACATTTTCACAGGAAAACATTTCAGTGAAAGAATAATTTAACAGCTTGAATCCTTGTACTTTTTTGTTCAAAACTCAGCCAAACCCTTTGCAAATGCATAAATATTTCTTTTTAACTGATAGTCATTCTACATGGTATTTTAGAAGAGACTGCTTGTGACTTTATCTAGCAATGTTCTTGTTAAGATCTCATAAGGGAACAAGTCTCCTTAGGAACTATTGGGTCAAATGTTCCCACTGGCCCAAATGTTTGTTGGGGCCCTGATTCAAAGCCACTGAACTTGATGCAAAACTTCCTTTTGACTTCATAAGCTTTGGATCAAGTTCACTGGGTGAAGTATTTGAGGCACTTTCTAAACTGGACAAATCATCTCCTCTTTAAACAAGTTCCCTTTTCAGGAAAGATCAGTCATTTACAGTGAATGTTTGGGGGCCTTGGTAAGCAAGTTGGGTAATTATCACCATGTGCCAAGGTTGAGATTTCTTTATCAAAAGATGAATGTCTGTCTATCCTGCAGGGGGTATGAGGCAGCTAGGAGGCATCAGACCTTTGTCCATGTATTGAAAGAGGGTCACATGTGTCTTGTATGCCAAGAGTCGGGTGTGAAGCCTGTCATGCAGTTTGCCTGCAGAAGAAATACCTTTGCTGCTATGTTGACGAGAAGTTAAACATGCTCATTGACACAGCAAGTACTCTGCATTGAAAAAGAGAAGCAGAAAAATATCACTAAGCTACCTCCAAAGTGCAAGCAGATCCAATTCCAGCCATACTGTACTTACTGCACCGTGCTGCTCCTTACAGACTTGCAATTCTGGTTTGTTCTTTTCTTGATGCATAAGAAACGAATTTTGGTCAAACCCTTCTAAAGATAAATATGTCAAAATTTCATTTTGGATGGCAAGTTTTTCAAGAAAATAACTTTTCCTCTGAAGTCCTTGTTCAAATTTGATATTTACACAGTGGTGCAAAATTCTAGAAGTGATTGCTGGAATAGAGATCCTTTTATAAGTGATCCTATTTTTAAAACTGATGAAATTAATTTTTAATGTAATTCCAGGATGCAGTCATCTAGGAAATTAATACTCTGATGATGAGATAAATGCCTCTGAGCTGTATCAGTCATATTTGATATACTTGACCTGAGACAATAAATATTGAAAAAAAAAATCAATATAGGTAATTTTATTTAGCCAGGGAGGATTCTTCACAAAGCAGCCTCTCTTTAGCATGGATAAGCAGCGAGTTATTGCTTGCAAGACAGTAATTTTTTCTTTTGTTCCAAGTTCTAAACCAACAGCCTTCCTGTGTCTCTCTTCTGCCAGCTTAATACTGGTTATCTGTAGGTGAGTTCAAGTGTTTAAAGAGAAGATTGTTAGAAAAATGTGTTGTTTTTTGCCATTTCAGTGGAGAAGATGTGTGTTCTGTCATCCTTCAAGACAGTTATGACTTGACTGGGCAATGTACTATGAAGAGTAAAAGAAGGTCTGAGGGAAGACAGAAATATGGTGTAAGTTATTGTTAAAAAAAAAAAAAATCACAAAAAAAGAAGAAGTTCTATGGCAGATGTGACAATATGTTTTGGCCTGTTTCACTTCTTTGAGGTTGCTCTTAAAACTTGACAGTGAGGAACTCTCCAGAGCTGCTCACATGCTGTGAGAAGGGTGGGAAAACAAAGAATCAGAGAAGCAAGCTGTGGGAGTGCAGTTTTACTTTTGAGTACATGAAGAAGCAGTATTTCTGAATATCACCACTTACACATCAGGACTACAGTTTCACATATTATAAATGAGGAAATTTTGGACAGCGGTCTCCATATTGTCATGTGTTCTCCTCAGGGCAAGAATGTTTTCAGTGTTATATTTTGACAGCCAAAACAGATTTTCTGCAAAAGAACAGTTTGTTGAATTTTCTATTTTAATTGAGATAAAGCCAAAACCAAGACCCATGTCATGTTCTTTTGTCTTCAGAAGTACAGTTTTGGGGACTGGTGTGAAAAGTAAAACTTTGGGGGACTGGTGTAATCTTAGATTCCCACATAAACTCCACAGCTAGCATCAGATTAAGAGATTTTGTCTTTAGTATTCCTACAGACT
>VWZN01020023.1:0-16888 GCA_013396955.1 Regulus satrapa | reverse complement strand
GAGCCTGATGGTGTCCTGTCCCTCTTCCCTTGCCACTCAGAGCTTTGTGGATCCTTTGTTGATGTCTGCCCTCACTCGAGGTGTCTGGGGATGGACACCACTCTCCAGAGAGGAGCTGAGCGTCCCCAACCCCACCGTAGCCTGCTTGCTATTTTGTTCTGGGGTCTGGAGCCCAAACTGCCTCAAAATAATTCCAAGGAAAAGCACCTGGTTCAGAGAAACCCTGATCCCTGAAATAAAGGTTTATTTGACTTTTGCCCCGTCTTGGTTTCGAATCATCAGGAAGTGATTTAGGGTTTCCTCCCAAAGCAGCTTGGAAACTGTCAGCCCGTGGGATGTGTGGTAGGGGGGGAAAACTGTCCCTCATCACAGAAACAATGCTCAGGGGACACACCAGGTACCATGAAGCTCTTGTAAGGGTGCTGGGGGTTAGGTTTCTTTCCTTTTGTTTTTTCTTATCTATATAATTTTTTACCATTAGTGTGGGGAAACGCAAATGTGGATGCTTACGGGGTACTTGAGGAAAACAAAGAGTTTGGCTCGGGCCCCAGGTAAAAAGGAGGCTGGGGAACAGCTTCTATCTCTGCTCTGCTGTTGGAGAAAGGGATGCTTGGAGCTCCGTTTTTCTCTTCTTCTCCCTGTGGTGGTGAGGTGAGTCTCTGCCACAGTGTGACAGCAGCCACTGAACCAGAGCTTTTTTGGTGCCTGCCTCGCTGTGGGAGGGACCCGTCGCCGTTTCTTTGCTCGGACGCCTGGGATTCTGAGTACGCCTCTCCCTGCCCTGGTCGGAGCCAGTGCCGCCGCTGCAGCCCCTGCAGCTTCTCCGGCACTGATCCAGGTTCTCTCTACACTGCCAGGCTCCGCAGCCCTCGCCCGCTGGGACGTTCCACAGTTTTCCAGCTAACGCCAAGGAACTTCTGGTACCCCTCGCTTAGCCCCGAGGGCTTTCCTTCCATCTCCGCCGTCTCATCTGAGCCGCCATCGCCAAGTACTTCGCGAGCCCGCGCCAGAGCGCCTCCTGCAGCTACATTTGGGAATCACCCCACCCTCCCTCTCCACCGGGAGCCACCAGCGCTCCCTGCCTGCTGTGACTAACTACACCAAAGGGGAAAATCCTGGTTGTTTGTTATTTACTGTTGGGTTATTGTTGTTTTGTTTGCCTTGCATATGTAGAACTGTTATTCCTATTCCCATATCTTTTCCTGAAAGCCCCTTAATTTCAAAATTATAATAATCCGGAGGGAGGGGGTTTACATTCTCCATTTCAAGGGAGACTCCTGCCTTCCCTAACAGACACCTGTCATCCTAACGAAGACAAAGGGTCTTACCAAGGATGCAGGTGGAACCTGATCCTTGCTGGGATGTCACTGGGAGCGCCCCCATCCTCACCAGTCCTCAGGAAGGGCTGGCAGCAAGCAGAGCTAAAGGCAAGGTGGCTTTGGTGGGGAAAGATGTGTAAAAGGCTTGAAAAGGATGAGCTGGAATGGGATTGAGTAGGGTCAGCAAGGCTGGAGAGGCTCCCAGAGGGAAGGGACTGGTGGGTAGTGCAACTCCATCCCGGATCGCCTTGCCTCACCCGCCTCACCAGGGGGCTGGATTCCATGGTTCTCCCCTGCAGCCAGGCAATTTGGGATCCTGCTGTGGCTCACAGCCCCCATCCCACTTGCCTGAAGCCCAGTTTTCCTAGGGACAGCTGCCCATCTGCCTGCAACAGGAAGCAGGAAATGGATCTGTCTTGCTTCAGTGGCCTGCACAGCCTTTGCTTTCACTATTAGACTCATCCCAGCCCTCCGGTTTGCTCACGTTTATGCTCCAGATTCTCTCCTCATCCCACAGGGGAGGGTACTATGGCTGGAGGAAGCCACACCAAGCAGCAGCCATCTCTGTCACTCAGATGGTAGGGCTAGCAGGGCAGCAATCCTCGCACCTCCAGGCATGTGCCACTCTCTGCCCAGCTCTGACAGAATCCAAAATTACCCCAGCAGGGACATGGCAAATCCTGGACGCACCCCATCTGGCGGAGTCTCAACTGTGCAGCTGGCCTGGCTTCCCCTTTCCCCTTCACACTCCTCACCCTCGGCAGGCCCCAGTCCTTGGGGCTGGGGCCCCACAAGGAAGGGAAAACCTTGCTTTTCCCTCTCCCCATGAACATCAGGCTCCTGCCAAGACACCACATGCATAAGATGTCAGAAATCCCACTCAGAAACACAGCAGATATTTGTTGCAGGATCCCTGCTACTCAGCCTTTGGTGAATAATTTTTTGCTCTTTTTTTTTTTTTTTTTCCTGGAAAACACAGGCTCCTCACTGGAAATGGGATCTGCTGCCTGCCTGGCCCCAGGCTGAGCCTGCCCAAATCCCAGTGCATCCAATGGGAACTCAGGCCAACAAAGGCCATCGCTCCGAGATCCCCTCTTCCTCCTTTTCCCTGTTTTTGTCAACAGTTTCAAGCACAAATCCAAAGGGCACCCCCACACAAGCCAACACAAACAAAATTGACCCTTTCCCAGCCCAAAGCAGTCACTGGCAAAGCCTCCTTCCCTCTCTCCCTCACACCTGTGACCAGTCTGGACTGCCATGGACAGCTCCTCCCAGCCCATCTGTCACCGTAACTTGGGAAGAGAATAAAAACCCTACAGCATGATGTTTGTACTGACAGAGAATGTTTATTCTGATCAGAACTGTGCCATGGAAAACATTCCATCCACCCATAGTTCCTTACCTAATGTTTCCCATACCTATACAGACAAAAACCCAAATAAATTCTTTCTCATTTACTGGTCTTAAATTACACAATCCTTAGTGTTCCATCTCCTATCTTATCCCTTCATCTACGATGCTAATTTGGTCCTCATTTTTTGGTTCTCTCACCGGTCAGTTTTCCAGCCCAAGTGTTTCTAAGCACGCCAGGGAGGTGATGTTGGTTTATGTTCGCTAATGGTCACTTATTTCCTCTGTACCTTCTGGCTACTCCCAACCTGTGGATGGATGTTCAGATCACCAGGCCTATCCGGGTGAATAAAATCTTTCAAAGAGAAACTTGAATTTCCCTCCCCCTGGGCAAAGGTGAACAAACCTCTATCTACATTTTTAAAAATTAAAATTTATATCATTTCCAACATCCCCAAGCCCCATCAAGCCCCCTCTGAGTCCTCAGAGACGACTTGGAGTCCCTTCAGAGCCTCCCAAGTTCCCTTAAGCCCCCCACGAGTCCCCAGAGCTGCCCTGCATCCCCCAACTGTGTGAGGTGGGGGGTCACAAAGGGCTGTGCCCCCCCCTCCCTCTGTGGGGCAGTGTGGGACCAGTCCCCCACCCTGAGCGTGCTCCATTCCTGTTCCAGGTATTCACTCCCAGTCATGGAGCCCAGAAGGTGGATGTCCTCTGGGTGGGGGGCGGCCGCCCCCTGCCCCGAGTCAGACTCAGAGCCCCGGGACTATGTGATCTGGTCGGTGTTCAATGTGCTTATGTGGTGCGTGCTGAGTGGGCTAGGCTGCCTAGGCTTTCCCACTCTCCTCTACTCCCTCAAAGTGAGGGGGTGACAGGGGACTCCCACCAGACTTCAGGATCTAGTCCTGATTGGCCCTGGGACCCCCATTTAGACTGACCCCTAGCCAGCTTCTACCAGGACCCCGTGACTGAGCTCAGCATGGGATACCTAGTATGTCCTGACTCCCTTCCCAGCTCTGGNGATTTCCAGATCCAGTCTCCCATCCCAGACCCCCAATTGGGTCTCCCATCCCCAGTGCCTCAATGTCACCCTACCCTGGGACCCTCAAAGCTGTGTCACCTCCCAAGCCTGCACCCCCTGAGTGCTGGACTGGGGAACAGCACCTGGTGGCCTCATCCCATACCCTGGGTGACACATCCCTGGGCTCCCTTCACAACCTTGAAGTCATCTCCGGGTGGGTTGGCGCCCCAGTCAGTGCCCCACATACACTGAGTCCCCTGTTTGCTCCCCAGGCCCCTGACTACAAGTTGGTGGGGAACCTGGAGGGTGCCCGGCATAACAGCGACCATGCCAGGGAGGTGAACATCATCTGCTCCCTAGTGGTTGCCGTAGTCTGGGTGATCTTCATCATCATGGCCGCCATCATCATCTACACATTGAGGGCCATCTGACCACTGCCTGGCCACACCCGAGAGCTGCTTCCCTCCTCTTCTCCTGCCTCCAAAATGTGCCCAGTCAGGGGCCAGGAGTGAAGGGAGTGACCCCCGGTCCCCTCACTGCCCACACCATGGGTATCCCCACACAGCCATGGGAGCGGATGGGGCAGCCAGGTTGGAGCATGGGGGACAGCCACCTCCCTTCACTCTGCTCATGCACTTCCTGGCACCTGTGACACACCTGTCAGTCACCAAGTTCAACCTGCCAAACCCCCTTGTTATCTCATTCACCATGGGACACTGGAGAGCCCTCGGGAGTCTTTGTGTCCTCCTCTTCTTCCTGCTCCTTTCCCTGCCTTCATCCTGCCACGGAGCAGAGCACTTCCAGCCCAAGTCCCAGGGAAGTTTCTTCCCAATGTCTTGGACATAGCAGAAAAAAAAAAAAAGGTGTTTTCCCCCTCCATGTGTTTTCTCCTCCGTGTGTTTTGGCTGCCCATGCCCCCCACCCCCATCCTGCAGTCATGTTTTCTCCTCGCTGCCGGGGAGCTGCATGGATGTGGTTCTTCCACCTTTCCATATTAACTTCCCATTTTGTCTATCCAGAAGCCCAAAAGTGCTGCTGAGGGTAGGTCTGCCCTGCCCAGCACACCTGGAGGGTAGGGTTGGAGATACCTGTGCCAGCCAGCACCATGGTGGTCTAGGGGTCCATCTCAGCGTGACAGTGTCAAAGTCACACCAGAGTCACCTGTGCTCCTCATCCTGGGAGGAAGTCTGGCTATAAAAAGCCTATGGGCTCACCATCCCAGCCTTTCTCCCAGCCCAGCCTGTGGGACAACCACATCTCTCAGGGCTGCAATTTCCCAGGTTTATATTTAGCGGAGCAGGGATATAAAAGGGGTGCTGGCCTCAAGGCTGCTGGAACCGTGGCCATGAACACCCTGTACCCACGGGAGGAGCGGCCAGCCCCCACGCGGGGGCCTCCACCCACCATTCCTGCACTCCGTGACCACCTGGTCTGGGCCATCTTCAACACCCTCTACATGAACTTCTGCTGCCTGGGCTTTGTGGCGCTTACCTTCGCCATCAAGGTAGGGAACTGGCAGCACGAGAGCAGTCAGGGGTTTCGGGAGTCTCTCTCCATGCAGATGCCAAAGGAAGGATGCCCAAGGAGGCAGCAAGCACTTGGGATAACTCCCGGGCAGGCTGGGGCAGGCAGATCCCAGCACATTCCTTAAGCAGGTGACACCTGCTGCCGGTAAATCCTCCCTGCTTTTCCTGGTACTGCCTCTGGAAGTTGTGGGACAGTTTTGGATAGCCACAGCCTCCCATCCACCACCTGAGGAGCAGCTACTTGATCCTAAAAAGTGCATGGGGGCCATGATGCCTCCACCCCCCTGGCAGGAGAAGCTCCAGCTGTGGAAAGATGGGGACAAGCAGTGACTGTAGTCAGAGAGGCTCCAGAGGAAGCAGCAGGGAAAATCTCAGCTCCAGCTGGACTAGACTGGGATAGGTGGGCACAGCAGGGGTGGGAGCCAGGAAAGCTCCGGATGAAACAGAAAGGAAAACAGAAGTGGGAAAGGATGTGGGGCCAAAGGGGAGCAGGGGCAGCCTGGGAGGGAGGGAGGGAGGGAGCTGCAGGAAAGGCTATGGAAAGGGGCTGCAAGAGGGGGGGCTGAGGGAAGGGTCTCTCCTCGGCTGTTGCAGGCTCGAGACCAGAAAGTGTCTGGGGATGTGGAAGCTGCTCGACACTTCAGCTCCAAGGCGCGGTGCTACAATGCCCTGGCCACGGCAGGCAGTGTGGTGCTGCCACTCCTGCTTGGTGCCCTCATTGTCACCGGTGTCATCCACCTCTCTAAGCTGGCTCAGGAGTCTGTTGGCTTCTTCACCTACCAGTTCAGCGGGACCAACGATGAGGACCAGTGATGCAGGGTGAATGGCTGGCGGAACCTCCTCTGCATTGCCGCTGGCCCCCAAAAAGGCCACCACTTCTCCCTGCCACCCTGCTCCCTGCCTCACTGAGGGCATAGGTTTTTTTGTTTATGCTGTGGGGTTTTTTTACCTCCCATTATCCCAGCTTCCGTGGTCGCTATTTAAATCATTAAACACTCCAAACAGTGTGAGTTTCTGCATGGCGAAAGGGGTGGGGGGTGCCAAACAGAAAATGTAAAGAGGGATTTTTGGCTCCAATAGGGCTCCTGGTAGCCAGGAGAGACTATAATTTCCATGGCATTTACAGGCAGCTCTGGCCACTGGCACCCTCAGGACCAAGGAGGGGAGGAAGCAGAGATGCTGGTCCTCGTGGAGGCAGGATGAAGCAAATGGGGTGTCCCCTCCCCACCCCAAAGGGGAGCTGAGACCTGCAAACTCATTACAGCAACACAGACATCCCAGCCAGTCCCTGCCAGGACAGGGGGGGGTTAGGATGCACCCCTGCTGTTTCCTGCTCTCCCTGCCTGGGCTGGAGATGGCTCATTTTGGAACTAAAGGATCCCTTTCTGAGGATAAACCCCCTTTACTGCCATCTAGTCCTGACTCAGTGGGGCTGTATCCCAGCTCCACCCAAATTCCAGCCCTGGTGCAGCGCACAGGGTTGGGGACAGCACGGTCCCTTTGTCGTGCCAAGAGCTGCTGCTAATTAGGGGCTGGTGGCTCTGCTGAGGCCGGAGCAGGATCCAAGTAATTACAGGCGTTGGGAGAGTCCCTGCTACAGTCTTAAGCATTCTCAGATGCTTCGGGGCACGGAGCAGCTGCGGGGCTTTTTATAAACAGGGCCGGGATTGCTGAAATTGGCTAGGCCAGGACAGATCCCTGCTCCCACCCAGGGCTGCTCTGCATTGGCCCCCAGGGACAGGGAGGGTGTGGAGGGGAGGATGCTGTGCAGCCGAGTGAGGGGCTGGGGATGCCATGTCCACTCTGTTCAGGCACAGGAATTCCTTGGAACTTCTGGGACACCAAAAACACCCTGAGCAAACTGACAGCAGCTCTTTGCTCGCCCCTAGGCTGCTCGGGCATGGAAAAATGCTGCCCTTGTCACCATCTGACAGGGTAATACTACAGATCACTGATGTCCAGGCTTCCTGCAGTCCTTCAGGGTTGTGAGAAAGGATTTAACTCCAGAACTCCATGAAAAGAGAAAGAATAATGTAGATAAGGGTTTAAAAACATGTGAGGGATGTTACACACCAAATAACGGGAACAGAGCTGTGTGCTGCCCGCATGGGGTTAAAAGGCTTTTGGCTGCATGTTTTAGAATAACATTTAGTGCCAAAACATCAGTCATCTGGCGAAACAGCACTGGCTGAGCTCCTACAGCCCCTTGAGCCTACAAAGTAACACATGGGGAAGGTGAGGACCAGAGCAGAACATGCTGGAGGAGCTAGAATCAGGATTCTGGAGTCAGGAATGGGCTTCCTTACAAACACAAATATATTGAAAGCATAAAAAACTCCTGGGAGTTTAGCAAACGGTCATTTTCAGGCTTGGATTCCTCTTCTGTGCCAAGTAAGAGATATGTGGAAGGGAATGGGGGCTCAGACACAGTGACAGCTCCAGCCATGGTGACAGCTCTAGCCACTCACTCCCCCCCAGGGCTACAAGGACAGGTGGCACAGACAGTCATGGTGGGGGAAAGGCCTCCTGGCACAGACTGGCACTCCCTTTCCACCCACTGTTACCTTCCCCTCCACAAACATCCCAGATCTGCTGCTCCAGTGGGCAACACCTGGATCAACCAGGGTTTAGGGGGTCCTGCTGGGTGACCTCTGGATCCATCCCTGCGCTGTGGGGAAGGAGACACTCCGTCCTGCAACAGAAAAGCTTTGTGTGAGATATGGGAATGGTTTTATCCCAAATTATTGCAGGGAGCAGATCCAGACACTGTTGCCATACCTTCCCACAGGGGAAAGCGCTGTCCCAACTCCAGCACAGCTTCCAGGGGAGATGCTGGAGGATCCTGGGAGGTCTCAGTCACTTCTATCCTGATCTCCTCCCTGGTGATGGTGACCTCCAGTTTGTTGCCCAAGTAGGAGATGCCGGAGACTTTCAGCTTGGTGATATCTTCAGGAAAGGCAGGATCGAAGAGGAGGCTAGACCTTGTGATCCTGGAAAGGCAGGAGCATGTCAGCATGGGAACAGCAGGACCTACAGAGGAGCCCAGCTGAGAGTCAGGGAGCAGCCACCTCCCCAGGCATCACTACCTCATGCACACCAGAGGAGTCTGAGAAGGTACTTGGTGCATCCAAGGATCTCTGGGCAAATCCTGAACACACTGATGGAGCACCTGGTGAGAAGCTACTGAGACCATGATTCTACAGACCACCCTAAGACATTCCTGTCCCATTCCAGTTCTAGCTGGGGTCTGGGGTTTCCATAAGGTTAGACTTAATATTAAAAGAAACCCACAGCTCAATTCTCTGCTGTGGTCCAGAACTTTGCTTCACCAGCAGCTGTGCTGGCAAAACTTCAGGAATGCCCTGCTCCTTTCTGAGTATGACCCTCAGACACCCACTTCAGCTCCCACTCCCACGGGATGGAGAGCTGGAAGCTCAGCACAGCTGTTTGTGCTCCTTCCCCAGAAACAATAGAACAAATATCCTGACTCTCCCTCCACCCCTGAGCCAAAGCCAAGCTACCTGTGTGGGTGTTGGCTTTGGGTGAGGAAAAACAGTGGAAAAACCCTCTTGTCCCCGACCCAAATCCTGGCACACAAGAGCTCTCCACCACCAGCTCCAGAGCACTGAGAGGGCTTGAGAGACTGGAGAAGGCTCAAGGGAGGCTTGAGGGGGCTGGGGAGCCCCAGTGCTGCACAGGATCCATGTCCTACGGCAGGACAGGCAGGAGCATGGCTGCAAAATGTCATCGCCATCTCTGGAATTTGGCCAGAGCCTCAAAGCCGTGGCTTGAATCTGTGCCACGAGAGGCCCAACCTGGCACATAGCAGGCACCTGGAGACCTCCCAGCTTGGCCCAAGCCAAGATTTCCATGGGAAATATGGCAGCTCACACCCAGTTCCATTGGTGGCTTCTCCAGCTGGGAATATGGCAATTTACATCCAGTTCCATCAAGGAATGAGGTGGGTTTCCCAGCAGCTCTGGCCACACACACAGAGTGAAAATACATACTTAGGGCTGGGAGTTTTCACTGGAAATCAAAAGGTTTGATCAAGCCTCAATTACATCAGGCTGAAGAGACAGCAGCTCCAGGGTGGAAACCACCACAGCTCTGAAATTACATGAAGCTCCATGTTTTCCCAGGATATTTTAAAGCTGAGGCGATGCCTTCTCAGCATTTAACTCCAAGGAGGTTTTGCGGAGCCACATGTAAGCAGAGAAGCCACAGTGAGGCTGCAGGACGTGTTTCCTCACCACATCCAAAGAAGGCAGGATGATGTTGTTGCTGAACCAAAGAACAGGCTTAGGGAATGGCATTTTGCTTCCCAAATGCAACCTATAATGAGCCTCTTACCTGTTCCAAACTTTGCTCCAGCCAAACAGGGATATTTAACAGGTCTCACCTGAACCCCGTGAAGCCGAAGAGGATGACTTGTAGGAATCCACCCATCCCTGTCAAGAAGTTCACAGCTCCTGATCCATCTGAGTTCTCCACCCAGACCTGCTCCAGCACAAGGAGGAGATGATGCAGGAGTTGATTTGGGATGCTCCAGGCAGTTCCATGGGTTTTAATCCCGCTGTCAGCTGTCTGGGAGCAGGAGGGAACTGCAGCACTGCCACTCACCTTGAAAGGCTCTGTAATGTTGCTGAAGCACTTTTCCAGCTGGCTCCAGGCTCTCTGCAGCTCCTTCAGCTCCAGCCAGCCCACAGCAAACATGCTCTGCCAGAGAGGGAAAGGTGACAGCACAATGGAACAGAACCACCTCCACCTCCCTCTGATCCAGAGCGAGTATTTGAAGTGCACATCCCAGCTCTGCACTGTCCCCTGCATGGAGACAACCCACCAGGGGTGAATCCCAAGCTGGGCTTTGCCCTGTTCTCACCCACGTCATGGCTGGCCCAGCCAGGTCAGTGACAGGCTCATACATCTCCAGGTCGTTCCTCCGAACCTCGGCACTCATGGGATGCATCAGTGGGAACCCCAGCAGGACCACATCTGCCTGCTTCACTGGCTCACCTAGGGACAGGATTGGTCAGACAGGGAGCAGTTGCCAAATTTCCTACATTTTTGAGCCCACTAATGAGAAACAATCCAGTGAGGCAGGAAAATCACCCCAAGCCCAGCTTGTTGCACTGCAGCAACGACAGGGACTCTTCTTTTGCCATTCCCAAGTTTGAACTAGTTGGAATTCTGATCCTTTCAGGATTTAAAGTGTGATTCATAGCTGCCTCCATAGACTACTGCCACTGCTTCCCCACTCACCTGGGCAGTAGCCATCATACTCAGGGTGATATTTCCTCTCCTCATCAAAGGGCACTTTGATTTTTCTGGCATGGTCCTCCCACTCCTCTGGCACTGGGAGCAGCAGGTCCCGAGCCATCTCAGTGGCAAAATTTAAGCTGAAAAGAAGGAGCAACAAGGTTCTCTGCCAGGGATGGGTGATGGTGAGAGGAGAGAAGGTGGGGTGAGATGGTGAGGGACAGAAGGAGCTGCAGAAAAAGCTGCTGTGGAAGAACAAGGGATGGAGATTAAGCCAGGGGTAACTGCTTCCATCATGGAGCTGGGAGCCCATTCCCCTGGTTGGGGATGTCTCCAGCTGACTAACAGCACAGACACCCCATGGAATGCCAAAGAAGAAGCCCTGCTGTGAATAGAGATCTCTCTCAACCTCACATGGGCATTGAACAGGTTGGAGGAGCTGGGAGAGCCCCCAAACTTCTTACTGCAGAGGGATGACAGGGAGAGGGGTATGAGGAGAGGGAGGAAGGATCCCCCTCGGGAGCCCCATTGCTCCCATCCCTGCAGAGTGCCAGGTAGAAGAGCAGAGAGCCAGGCCATGCTTCAGGAGCTCCCAGGAGGCATTCCAAACATTACCTGCGCTGGGCCACGGCATTGGTGTAAGCAGAGTTATCAACCTGGCTGTGGTACTCATCTGGAGGCATGACACCTGGAGGAACAGGAGGGGACACTTTGCACCTCGGCACACCCAGGGGCTGCTGTGGCTCTAGGCCCCTCCTCAGGGACCCTCCTGGCCATTGGGATCCTGCCAGCAGGATCCCACACAGCCCCAGAAGGATGCTCAGTGAAGAACATGCACAGTGCTCATGCTGAAGCAGGAGCGACCCGGGATACAGCTCTGGCTGGTGCATGCAGGCACCTCATCCTGAGGGCATCTGGAAGGCGACTTGCAATTCACGGAATTCCCGGGTATTTTGGGTTGCCCTACAGTTCATCCAGTTCCACACCCCTGCCATGGGCAGGGACAGTTTCCACTAGACCAGGTAGCTCGAAACCTCTGCTTTCTACCCCACTCCCATGGCAGAGGTACCTCTGATGTGGTAGAGCTGGTCCTCCTCACTCCACACCATCCTGCTGCACCAGTACTGAGCCACAGCTTCCACCAGCTCCCAGCCCCCATCCTCCCGGAACAACTTCTGATCCTGGGGAAAAACAGGGGCATGAGGGAAACTGCATCAGACCCAAAGTCAGCAGGAGGATGGAGAGGAGCTCTGAAGAGATGGACGGAGCAGGAGGAAAGACTGGCTTGGTTTGAGACAGCAGGATACTGAGATGTCCATAGGAACAAGGACAGAGAAGGCAAGGCTGCAGGAGGGAGCTTGTGGAGCAGAGCTCCTCAGGGAAGTGACAGTCACAGTCTTCAGGTGTCCTGCCACAGGACCATCAGATGGAGCATCCTCCCTTTACCTGTGTGGTACGGTAATACTGCTCAAAGGCTATCAGGATATCCCCGGTAACATGGATTTCCTGTGCTCCGTAGACCTCCTCAGGACACACTTCCTGGCCGGTGGCTGCGCTCTCCCACGGGAACTTTGCACCCTGCCAGGAGAAAGCATCCATAAACACATCAACTTTTGCTGCACCCCGCTGAAACAGCCCGGGATCCCCCGAGGACAGGGGTTCGTGCCACCCTAGATCGGGACCCCGTGGGGACAGGGGCTGGTGCCAGCCCGGTGTCGCTGTCCCACCTTATAGCCTTGTTTCTGCGCGTTGCGCCTGGCGCCCTCCAGCGTGCGGATCCGGTACTGCAGGATGGCGCGGGCAGCCTCGGGATACAGCAGCAGGATATTCGGGAATATCCAGGTGTCCTGCGAGACCGTGGGGCGGGATTGGCTTGGTGGAAAGCATCCAAATGCTCCCGCAAGCTCTACCCTTCAAGTGCGCCCTCATCAAATGAGTAATGATGGACTCCTGTCTATCTCTATTGAAGGATAGCCTGCTCCATCCCAGTGGAAGGATGGAGTCTCCTCCACCTCACTCGCCGTGCCAAGCCCCCAGGTCAGCATGGCCTCGCTCACCTGGTCCCAGAAGACGTGTCCCCAGTACTCCTCGCCGCGGGTGCCGTTGGATAAGCCACCGGGGCTGATGCCGTGAAACAGGACTCCAGGGCTGTCCCGGGGTGGGATGGTGCTCAGCAGGTAGTAGAGGCAACCGTGGATGGCCTGGCGCAGGACCAGGGGCCCGTCCAACTCCACGGAGCAGCCCCGGCGCAGCGCGGCCCAGGCGCAAACGTGGGAGCTGTGCAGGGACCCCGCAGCCACCAGGGACAGCCCCGTGCTGTAGCTGCACTTTGCATCCTCCTCACTCCCGGCCACAGCTGCCAGGAACTCCCAGCATCGCTCCTGCTCCTTCCCACCCAGCGTCAGCGACTGTGGGATGGGGGTCCACAGCATGTGGATAGTGGGACGGGGGCCCCCCTCCACCTCAGGAACCAGCGTCTGCCCATAGATGTAGCTGTGGGAGATGGGAAGTGATTGAGGAAGGTGCTTCTTCCCAATATCCCATCTAAACCTACCCTCTGGCAGTGGGAAGCCATCACAAATGCTCTCTGGTGCCAGGAACCAAGTTCTAAAGGTTGTCTCCTACAAATCTCCCATTTTTCCTAATGTCACTTCTTTGGTATTACATTTAGACCCTGTCACCTTCACTGCTCTCACACATCAATGTGAAGGATAATTCTGGACTTGCAAGTAATAAAAATATTTCTATGCCTAATTTCAGGGATTCTTTTATACACCTGCCAGGATGAAGCAGAGGGATGTGGTGCAGAAGCCTCCACATCCTTCACCATTCCAGCCCCACATCCCTCACCATTCCAATCCCACTCCAGCCTTACATCTGCAGTTGTAAGGGGAGAGCAGGGCACTGCGCCACAGCCCACAGAGAGTGGGCTCAGGGCAGGGACCCCCATCCCACACACTCACTGCGCTCCCTGGAAGTCTGGCCCTGGGGTCAAGTCCAGGTCTTGGCTCTGTGGCACGAACAGGCTCTGGAGCTGGATGGTGACAGGATGTGTGGAGCCATCCAAGCGCTGGATGGTGATGCTGAAGGCCATCAGGTGAACCAGGGAGTGGTGAGCATAAAGCTGGTGGGTAACCAGGTAGCCAGGGGACTGAATCACATGGCTGAAGGTCCCTGTAAGCACAGCCAGAGCCACCAGCCTTTGGAAACACTTGGATTCCCACCTCTGCCCTATCTACTGGTTTCTACTGGCCAAGGAATTGCTTTTCCCAGGTCCAGATCCAGTTGTGGACTGGACAACACCATTGACAGTGAGCCTGGCCAAACTGCTGAGGGATGGTCTCTACCATCAAATATTTTACCATTTTACCAGGCTCAATGATTAAAGAGTATGTGGTGAGCCTGGCCCCAGCAGGAATAGAGCTACAGCCTGAAATCACTTATTCACACACAAAAGGGGAATTTTCTGCTTGTTCCAGATGAAGGGCATTCTGAGGCGAGCAGAGGGAGAGAGGAGAAGGATGTGACTGAGCAGAAGAGGCAGCAAAAGCAGAGTGAATTTAACCTCTGGCAGAGACCCCACCGAAGCTGCCGGCTCCCAGCTCACCTGTCCAAGTGTTGAGGGTGAAGCTCTCGGCCAGGCTGCAGGTGCCAGGCACAGCCATGTGCACCCCCAGGGGGCTGGGGACATCAGCGCGGTGCGTGTCCCCCGCCGCCCCACTGTACACGCCAGCGGCATGTAGGATGTCACGGAACACACGTGTGCCCAGGAAGGCATTGGTCACCGTGGGCAGCAGCCGCGGGTGCCCGGGCAGGGCCCTAGCCGTGAACACGCCGGGGTCGCCCTCGCCATCGGCCATCGCTGCCGTCCTCACCTGTAGAGCCGCAGGGATGGGACAAGGGCCAAGGGAACAAAGTGCTACCGCGCTCTCCATCATCTCCCACCCGCCACCTGCGGTTTCTGCCACTTTTATAATGGCCCCTCTGGTCACCTCCAGCAGTTTTCCCCCATTCCAGCTTCCTCCCAGCCCCTGGTGTGCATCCCCTTTGCTCCTTCACCCCATCTCCAACTGTCCCAAATCCTGACCACTCAGGGGCTTCATCACTTCTCAGCTTCCTCCCTCTTCCTTTTCTGCTGTCGTGATAGGATTGCAAATGTTTCTCCCAACATACACAGCCACCTTCCCCATCTGGCCTCCTCTTCCTCCCAGTGCTGTTCTATGACGTTTCGAAAAGTTCCTTTGTCCTCTCCCAGCTGACTGCACCCTTCTGTTTTCCCTCACTCCCACATCTCCAGCTCAGCTTCCTGGGGCGGGATCTTCCTATTCCACTGATTTATACATAAAACTATGTGTCATGTACAAACATATATATAATTACAGCCTAAAGATATGTACAGATACAGATACGCGTAAGCAGCCCGACAAAAGGCAGCTGCAGCTGGCTCTTGGCAACGCACAGGAAAAACACAGGAATGACAAAATGAGGCTCTGAGAGACTCAGTGGAGCTGGGAATCCAGCCAGGGTGACACAGGGGCAAGGAGGGTCCCAGCCCCCAAATCCCTTCCTGAAAGCAGCCGGATGCAGGAATGCTCAGGCTTGGCTCAGTTTCCTCACTGAGACTGAACTGTGAGGAAAATCCTGCCTTCAGGAAAGTGAAAAATCCCGACCCAGCCCAAGCCCCAGGGTGCAGAAAAGAGGAAGGTGGGTCTTGCCTGCTTGTCCCGAGGCTGGGCTGAGCCTGTGCAGGCAGAGAAAGGCTCCTCCAGGGAAGGCAGGAAGTTGCTCAATTGAGAAAGAAGGAAGGAAATAGCTTTTTTTTTTCGTCTCCTTAAAAATAAATAGTTGGAAAAATTATCCTGGACATGCAGGTGTTTGTCCAGCTGAGCTTAGTGCTCGTGAAGGGAGCACGGCTGTCTTGAGGCTGCCCTGTGCCTAGGAAAGAGGAACTGAAAGAGTCGGATGATTTATGATCGCAAAGGCGCTGGCAGGGAGGCAGGTTAGCAGCACACCCCACTGACCTCCCGTGTCCCCAGCCACACTCTGGCCCTTCCCCTTGTCTGTTTCCAGAGAGGACAAAAATTCCATCTGGACTTTGGCTTTGGCATGCTTTTCCATGCCCCTTCCAGCTGTCTCATCCTGGTGGATCAGGGATCCAGGGATAGAGCTGCAGCTAGGCACCACGGGCCTCCTGCTCTGCTGGTCACTGGGATTATTTTATTGCCTAATCCAACATTTACAGGATTGGCATAACACATCTATCCTCAACTGTAAATCCATGGAAAAGCCCCCATGGAGCCTGACAGGGTCAGTCCTGCAGTTGCCAATGTCCCAGGGATGCCTTGGGGACAGCCTGAGAAGGGCAGAGCCCAAGCAGCAACTCTTGCTCCCAGCTCTACTCCTTTGGTATTCCAGGGTCTAATCTCAACTGTGCCCCAGCAGGATTCATTTCCCCTTAAGTTTGTTCCTCATAACCAGCTGCTGATTCCAGCACAGCAAGGGCAGAAATATCCATCCCCTGGAGAGCAACTGGGCATCCATAGGGATTCTGGGGCACTGGATTCCCCCTCCAGCAGTCACTGGCTCACAGAGATGAGCAGTTCCTTCCCCAGCTAAACCCAGCGGCATGCACCCCACTTCCTTCCCTTTATCAGAAGAATTTAGAAATAGTCCTTTCCAGAAAGTCCTTTCTCATTGAATGGTGTTTTGAGTGTTATAAAGTTTATAAAAGCCCACAGAAAAGGAGGTCCAAGGAGAGAGCACTTCTGCTCCAAAGGAAGAGTTTTGCTCTAAGGGGAAAGGTCCCTCCAAGAGGAGGTCTCTGCTGTCCAGCAGAGCATCTCAGTGTCCCCCTGTGCTGGCTGGGGACAGGTTTTGGTCTCAGGGTCCTGGGCAGTACTAAGGGAAAAAAAGTCCCAAAACAATTAAGGGAAGAAAAGATAAGCAGAGAGCAATATGGGAAAACCTGGCTGTGTCAGGCTGTTCCTCCCTGTGCCCCTGAAGCTGTGCCAAGGAGAAGCAGGGGGATGGTGGCAGCAGTGACAGTGACAAGCTGGGCAGCTGCAGAGCAAGGACCAGCGGGATCACCCTGACCAGCACCATAAGGGGTTTCCATAGGGGCTTCCAGGTCCTGGCAGCTGCACCCCAGATCAGCCAGGTCCCCCAGGCACAGCTCTGTTCCCACCCCCCCCCGAGCACCCACTCTCTGCTGGTGTGAGTATTCTGGGGGGGCTGAAAAAGTGGGAACACCCCAGTTGGAGGGGCCCAAATTCTCTGTGTCAGGGCCAAATTATTTTGGAAGGCGGTGGAAGCAAAAGGGGAGGGAAGGGGTCCCTCAGGTTCCAACCCATACCCCCACGGTGTCCATGCCCTGCTCCCCACCTCTGGCTCCAGCTTCCATTTGATTTTGTCCTTTC
>VWZN01020021.1:167882-182280 GCA_013396955.1 Regulus satrapa | reverse complement strand
ATTATGAATGAGAGACTGCACATTTCTACTTTTGTCCTTTTTGTTTTTACAATCAGTCTCTCTTTGACTGTAAATGAACTTCCAGTTTGAACTTGTATGATATCTCAGTTTCAATAAACTTAAAAATAAATATACTTATAGCTCTACATTTAGAACACTTTTTAAAAAGCCTTTATGTTAAAATTTAAAAAGCTGTCAGAATGACAGTAGGCAATGGTTGCACCATTTTCCATTTTCATTATAATTACCATCATAGGTACAGATTCAGCCTACTGCATTGTTCTCTCTTGTTGCCACCCATGGCACAAGAACAAGCTATCAGAATTTTAATGCTTCATATATTCTATAAGTTAAGCACAGTCCTGTATGGCTTTGACCTTTTCAATATTCCATAATTTGACTGACTGGCTACTTTAATTTTTCCCCTGTTTACAGTCTCAGAGACCTGTGGGGAGGAAGCAAAATGTCCAGCCAATCAAAATACTGAACACCGAAAAGATCAAAGTAGTAAAACATACTACAGTCTCTCACAGAATATATTAGACATTAAAATTTTCATATCATACCATAAAAAGATAACATTTCCCCCTGAAACTCTAGATACTATTAAAGTGGATCACTAGTGCAGCAAAGGTGGTATCACTAAACCAAATAACACAATTTATATTATTCGTACATTCTTGGTTTAGGTTGTTACACATTTCCTTAAATAATGAGCTCTTTCCTAGCACTGAATTTAAATCACATTTAACTGTAGTTTCATAACTTTAATACAAACTCATGACTTCCCAGAATGTCTTCCAGTTTTGGAAACTGCAGGGTTAGATACTTCTAAACAACAATCAACATTTCTGACCTAGCACTACATGGAAGTTTTTTGTTTTCTTTGCATACTGGATAAGTCCAGTAACAAATAGAAGTAATCAATAAAGGTTATTTTGTATTTATTTTTGTTTACATGACTCATTTGCACTCCCTCAGCTGTGAGCCAGTAGCAGTAGGAGCAGGTGACACAAAAAAAAAAAATTCATTGCTTTGCCGATACAACTAGAAACAAACAAAACCAAGGCATCTTACTGTGTCAAAATGCTAATGGTATACAATGAACACAGGAGATTAAAAATCAAATGTAGACAACATTGAGATGATATAATCTGAATCCTTTATAGATTCATTTCCATGTAATCATTGCAGCTTAATTGGGTTATGGAAGTATAATGTATTATCCTGTTATCACAATGCCTATTTCTTTATGTACTTGTTAATAAAACAGATGCAAACAAGATGAAGAGCACTAATAAGATTTGATTTGTAATTCTGTCCTTGAAAACACCCAAAGAAGAGACACCCTCATTATTGATATTCTTATCAAACAGGTTGTCCTATTTGATACCTTTTGAATGCAAATTGCTAATGTGTGTTCTTAACAAGTTTCCAAACCAACTCACAGTTAGTTAAAAAGGTTTGTCCCTATAATCCAGATTTATCAGGGTCTTGCCTTATATAGCAGCAGGCCACTGTTAACTATGAGATTCAAATATTACACATAAAGTTGCTCATCTTGCTTGCAACTCTGCATTTGGTGGAATGATCAGACAATAACTGCAGGAAACAGACGTTATTTCAAACCACCATTCACACTGGAACAACAAATACATTGTATAAGACAATAAGAAGCTATAATATTTGCAGGTAGGATAATACTTAGTGTTATAAAATTTATAATTGAATAATTCTAGTTGGCAAAAAGACCAGAAAAGTGTGTTCATCTAATTTACTCACTGTGCTGGTGAGTGGTGCTTACAGGCAATGGTGCAGAGCAGCAAGCATGAATCTTTCTCACCTACTTGTCACTTGGTTATATGATTTCATGCTGTGTGCTCTGCTGTTCTTTCTCCCTTCCTGCTGCATTACAGTTATCATGTATCCCATTCTGTTATTTTTTTATATCTCTCATGGCTGCTTCTTTCATTGTCTCACTGAAATGCTTTAACACATCTACGAGTCTTACACCCCTAAAAAAAACACTATCCTGAAAGTTGTCGTAGATGTGAACTGCAAAGAAATATCTATAACAAAGTGTACACTAGGATTTCACTGAGCAAGACTACTAATTTGAGTGGAGTCAAGATGAAATGACCCAAGTGCTGCTAGATCGCTCTCTACAAAGACCTGAAAGAAGGTTGTAGTGAGGTGGAGGTTGGTGTCTTCTGCCAGAATACAAGCAATGACAAGAGGAAATGACCTCATGTTGTGCCAGTGGATATCTAGACTGGATATTAGAAAAAATTTCTTCCCCAGGAGGGTTGTCAGGCATTGGAACAGGTTGCCCAGAGAAGTGGTTAAGTCACCATGCCAGGAGGTACTTAAAAGTAGTGTAGATGTGGCATTTAGTGACATGGTTTAGTGGTGGCTTTGGCAATGTCGGGTTAGCAGGTTGGACTCAGTGATCTTAGAAGTCTTTTCCAACCTAAATTAGTCTGTGATTCTATGATTATCAACACAGAGTCCAGACAAGTAGATAGAAAATTTGGCAATTTGTGTAGGATGTGATAGGACATGATAGAGGTAAATGCCTGGCAGGGAAGAAAAAATAAAAAATAAAATTATAAGCTGGCTATGAATAAACTTAGATTGGTAATTGAATGATAATTTTTGACAATCAGAGGAGTATATTTCTGCAGACAGATCCCAAANAAAAAAACACTATCCTGAAAGTTGTCGTAGATGTGAACTGCAAAGAAATATCTATAACAAAGTGTACACTAGGATTTCACTGAGCAAGACTACTAATTTGAGTGGAGTCAAGATGAAATGACCCAAGTGCTGCTAGATCGCTCTCTACAAAGACCTGAAAGAAGGTTGTAGTGAGGTGGAGGTTGGTGTCTTCTGCCAGAATACAAGCAATGACAAGAGGAAATGACCTCATGTTGTGCCAGTGGATATCTAGACTGGATATTAGAAAAAATTTCTTCCCCAGGAGGGTTGTCAGGCATTGGAACAGGTTGCCCAGAGAAGTGGTTAAGTCACCATGCCAGGAGGTACTTAAAAGTAGTGTAGATGTGGCATTTAGTGACATGGTTTAGTGGTGGCTTTGGCAATGTCGGGTTAGCAGGTTGGACTCAGTGATCTTAGAAGTCTTTTCCAACCTAAATTAGTCTGTGATTCTATGATTATCAACACAGAGTCCAGACAAGTAGATAGAAAATTTGGCAATTTGTGTAGGATGTGATAGGACATGATAGAGGTAAATGCCTGGCAGGGAAGAAAAAATAAAAAATAAAATTATAAGCTGGCTATGAATAAACTTAGATTGGTAATTGAATGATAATTTTTGACAATCAGAGGAGTATATTTCTGCAGACAGATCCCAAAAGTACCAAATGAAGAAAAATATCTCTACCTTGAAAAACAAGGGGAAAATAGGTCAAGTGTTTTTACTGCAAATCATTTTTCTGTATCACTTTTTACAGCCTTGCTGAATAGAAGAATTACTTTTACTCCTGATATCACAAAAGGAGGTTAATTACTTTCATTTTCTAGATATATCTGGAAAAATTTAAGAAGGTCTAGATATAAAGAGATTTCTTATTGAGTTACACAATGCAAAATTAAGCCTGTGATATTGTGTGAGACAATCCCTTTCCAAAGCAACTGCAGTTGTTAAGAGAAATATGGACTGGAAAAGAGACAATTTCCCATTTGAAAGCATTTGTAACTGCTCAACAGACAATAAAGGACATATAATTTCTTCTGCCTCAGATGCTGATCAGAGGAAAGTCTACACTGACCACTGACGGTCTGCTTGGAAACATATGTCTAAAAACCCTGGGAACATCCTCCAAAATACCACTAGAACATTTATGCTAACATTTATAAAAATGCTAAGAGGAAATTCAGAGTTACTAAATTATAAGCACTATACTTTATGGAACAGCTGAAGAATGAAGATGCCAAATCTCAAGCATTACTATTTGGCAGGTAGCCTAACAGAAATCAATCCAGTTCCAAAGGAAAATCTCCTCTACACTAAGTGGAGATATATAGAGAGATGGCAAGTAGAAATGGGGTTCAGTTCCAAGTCAAGTTGTTACTGCAATCAAAAAAATATCTGATTGTGACTATTCCAGAAAATTACTTGTTTGCTGACTTGTTGATAATGAACAAGGCACTGGTAAGAGGGATCCTTTAATCACTTCTGTAACAGAATCCCTTGCAGCTGGGTGGATGGAAACATGTGAGCTCTCCAACTGAATCTATCATCCAATACCCGGAGCTGTCCTCACAGTCACAAGCTTACAGTTTGCTCATCTTACTATTTAATTGAATGTGAAGGAGGGTGACATCAAATATGTTTTGATTTAATATGTTAATAACTTTACATATGGAAGATTAGTCTTTTGAGTTTTTCTCTGTGGTTGATGGTGAAAAATTCATTTCTTCAGAGCCCAATTCAAAGCACAGGCCTAATTTTGGTGCTCAGGTTCATTTGCTGAAGAACTTGTTATCCTTAGTTATATTGGAAAATAAAGGCACCTGGCTCCACAAAACCAGGGCTATCCTTGGTAGATATCCACTATATTGCTGTGCAAGAATATTTTCCATATATGAAGAGGAGGAAAAAAACCAGCTAAAGATGGAGGGAGAAAATTACTTTAAAAAAATTATTATTACATAATGCCCTGAAAAACATGAATATTGATTTCTCAAAATAGTCTGTTTTATGAGACTATATGTAAAAACCTCCAAAAAAGCCCCAAAATGCACATCTTTTTCCCTAAATTACTCTTAGGTTTCATAAATATCCCCCCAAAAATTTGGAATAATTTAATTAGTTAATTAATTATTAATTAATTAAGTAAAATTAGTAGAAAAAGCTCCAACAGAAAGAGAAGTGGGGTGAGTGGGACTTATAAAAACCTTTGTTTGAATCACCTGCTTTTACAAAAGACTTTTACTAAATTTTTATGATCCATCTCCTTTTCATTTTGTAACTGAAGCTTTGGTGAGATGTGAAAATATTCCTAAATATTTTTCTTGTGAGAAAGGCTATTTTCATGGTGCTTTGCTCCTACAAGTTGGAGAATTAATGGCTTTCTCTCAAAAGCCTCTTGTAGAAAAATTTCCAATGCCATTTAGTAAACTCAGGAGGTCTGAATAAACACCTAGATTTTTTTTTTCAAACTAGCTAAGCAGCTTTTAAAGTTTACTGAATTGATGCCACAGGGACCAGGTAGCATTAAATAACCTTAGTGGATTAGCTGACCTGGGACTTGCAGTGAAATAAGAGTAAGAAAAATGTTCACACTGATAAATTTAGGCAAAGACAGTTTTCTGGTGTTCCTTGTGTAGTTAGTGAATGCAGACACAGGGTCCTTCTAATTGTGAGCTCTGCTACACAATTCCACACCTCCCTGAATATTCAGGATAACAACTGCTCTGTTGTTGGTCATCTCCTCTGTTCCCTCCTCTGCCATCCCTTCAGCAATATGTAGGTGGAAAACCAGTACAAGGCAAGAATTAAGAAATAAAACACCTTATTTCAGAGTATAATTATCAGAATGAATGGTGTATCATTAATAATAAATTTCAAACATTTATCTACAGTGTGTTTTCCACATTATTCCAGTGAGGATGCAATGATATTTATGAGCTTTTCAGATCATGGAATGGCATACCAATATGAATCTGTATTTGAAAACAAGACCACAACTGAGCACAAACGAGGAAAGAATTTAAGGACACAACAAGTGGGTGGATATAGGCAAAGGAATATCATATGTCAGCACTATCAATTAACAAGTATCAAGTGTGTAGCTGGCAGTTTAATTACTTGTTTTGTTCCTCTTTTTGCCTGATTTCCATTACTATTTCCTTTTCTATGACACATTAATATTTCTCTCAAAACTTTTTCTCTTACCACCTATACCCTGGGATGCTGATTTCCCCTACTTATGGGGAAGGGAAAGAGAGGAAAAAGTGGTACTTGGAAAAAAAGAATCTTGAAAATATATATTTGTAATATCATAATAGTTTGGGGGCATTACAAATTCTGATATATTGAGACATTCACTGGTGTTCTGACACAGATTGGGCATAGATGTCTTTGTATGATGGAAGCCCATTAGAGACATCTCAGAGCTAAATTGCTTCACTGACTTCTACATTCTGCCTCTCCAGACTTTGTTTGCCATTTCTATTGAATTTCAATGTATTTCCTATTCTATCTGCTTCATAAAAGTCCTGGTTTAAACATGGTTAATTTGTCTCCTGATAATGAGCATACAGTCATATGATACCAAGCTGTTCAAAAACCCCTCTGTAGGAAGTAAGCACACAGCATGAATTTGATCTCAGATCTCTGTTCTTTCCATTTTGTCTCATGTAGCAGATGCAGAAAAAGAACATAGGTTCAAGAAAACAAATTAAATTTCAACAGCTGAGCATTATCTTTGACATCATTACTAGTCAGAACCCTGGAATATAAACCATCTCCTGATAATGATGATATTTCTAATTGCTCAGAGACCACAGAAGACATTCTTACACAAGAGGGAGTGACTGTAGTGAAATCAGCAGAAACAAGGATAAGAAAAGCATTATGCAACTATTCCTGAGAAGCTATACAGAACAAATCTTCTAATTAATTAATTCATAATTATTCATAAAATATGTTGAGTATTCTATAAGTAATTCTGAGTATTAATAGGGGCTTAATAATATCAATATAGCAAACAGTCACCATGTAATCAAATTAAATCTGCATATATGTAGTCCCATTTTTAACTGCTGCTCTAAAACAAACAAACAAAAGTCAAGCTGATTTTATACATGATGAATGCAAATTGAAAGATTTATATAGTAGATTTGGCTTTTATGCTGTTAAAGACAGACTCAAATTCAGACTGGATGCAGAACAAAAATATGTGGAGGTGAGCCTAGGCAAGAAAATGTCATAGTCACATTAACAGTATCACCAAGCAGTAGATATAGGTACGAGTAAGGTGTCATTACTGAATTTCATGCTAAAACATTTGGTAACTTCCAAGAGGGACAGTATTAAGCAAAGGATTATTTATTTTAAAAGGTTTTACACTTTTCACCCAAGCTATGTTTGTAGGTATCACATTCCTTCCTAAATTTCCTCTCCCACATTTTGTCTCCTTTTCATTCTCTTCCCTTTTGTCCTATAAGACATAGGGTATTCTCTTTGGGGCCTGAAAGATGAAGGAATGAGATCACAGGGACACACAAATACTCTCATGTGATGGAAAGATAATGCAAACGCTTTTGCATCTGCTGACTCCAAGGAAGAAACAGCAGTGCTGTCCAAGGGAACACAGCCTGTAGAGATGCACAGATGTAATGATCCTGGAATTTTCTGTAACCCCTCCCTGAAAATGTGATGTGCCTTTCCCTTACCCTCCACTCCTTGGCCCTGGAATCTTATTGGTTGTTGTTCTGTGTCTTCCCGCCCCTCTCCCGAGGTTTGAAATTCCCAGGAAACCCCTTCCCGGGGTCCTTTTCCTCGCGGATTCCAGCCTGGAATAAACATCTACTTATCCCGGAGGGAAAGCGATCCCTTTGGTCTTTTATCTAGGTCATGAAGGACTCCCCTTTTCCCTCCATAGCTAGCCGGATAATTTGGGGGGAACAAGGCGGGTTACTTCAACAGCCCTCTACTTTCTGTTTAAATCTAATTACTAAAACTTGTGATATCTTAGAGAATATGAGGAAAACCAGATCTTCTTTCCCTTTCCATTTTCAGTTGAAAATGCCAATGTGTGTTACAAAGGGGTAGATCTCTATGAACTGACCGTGAAACTCAAAGTGCTGGATAAATTGCATGGCTGTAGCAGTTAGTGAATAACTAGATATTCCAATGCCTACCAAAACAAGAGATGACCCTCTCTGATCAAAGATAAGGTTAGTACTGTGGTTAGTACTGAGAACATACTTCAGAATGCACCCATGTTACAAAGGCAAACACAATTTAAAAATCTTGGATGGCATTAGAGGCATATGCAAAGGTGAGGTGTTTTGCCCCTTTGAGTCAACTGCATCTTGGAGAAATAAAAAGACATCCTAGCCTAATAAACATGCTTAGATTTACAATAAACTGGAATACAATGACTTTCAGAAATAGAAGGGACAAGTATTACAAGGCATATTTTAAAGGCAACGCTTCCTTTCCAGCTTGGAAAAAACAAAAAAAAAACAGAACTGCAAAAATAAATTTTATCAGCATATGTTATCCATATATGGGAAATCTTAGCAGCTTTGGAAAAAAAAAAAATATCCAAAACAGTAGGGGAAAAATCTTTTTGCCCATAGAAACTCAAAAATAAAATTGTAATAAGATAAGATATAATAGTAAAAATGTAACATTGGACTTGCTGGTTTTTTCTCCCTCCCTTTTTTCCTCCCTTATAAAGTGTAATGAATATTACAATTATTCTTCTATAGTCCATGGAAGTCAGTCAGAATATTTCTACTGATTTTAGTGGAGTTCAGAACAGTTCAAATCCTGTGCCATGCAGGCAGGTTTATGTGCACCAGGTCAAGGTAAATGTACTGCAAAATTACTGTACAATTTACACAGCTAAAAAGACAATGGAAAAAGTGATGACCTCACTGCTGAGAAGACAGCAGGAGTAAAGAGCCATATCTGACTCGTTATTTGCCACAAAGATAAAAGGATTGGCACACATAGTGTGGTGCTATGCTGCAAACACTCACTGTACATACAAAACAGTAACTTTTCCATGTGAAAAATTGTGCACCAAACTGCAGGAACGATTTCACTTTCCTCTTTGATTAGGAAACAGTATAATTATCTATATGTATCTACTGCTCTGTTTGAGGAAACTATTGAAGCCAAAATTAATTTGTGCTTGTTTATTTATCAAAGATTTCCATAAATAGTAATGAAATGTAGGACTGTAAATAATGGAAAGCCATTAGAGAGAAGAAACTGATTACAGGTGAGTAAGAGATTTCTAGTATTCAGAAAAAATAAATCTCATTCACTAGAAGTTCAGAGAAACAAGTGCTACAACTATAACTCATGCTGAAATAAGATGCATGGGAAGAAAATGGACTAAAAACCAGGAGCTCTTAAACAATACGCAGTTCACAGTAAACCTAGAGAATCAATGCACATTTCAGAAATTAGCATATGGAAATCAATTAAAAATTAATATTTACTAATTCAGATATTGAAGCAGAGAAACATTTGAGTTCTTCGCCATGTTTTATTAGGTGTCTTTGGCCTCCTCAACTACAAATTAAATCCATGTATAATCTGAAAACTAAACTAAAAAACTAAAACTAACTTAAATATCTGGGTCCTAATAGTTAGGCTTTGCAATTTGCCAGAGGGACAGTAAATTTTCAGCTGGGTTAAATTACTGGAATATTAGGCTTCAAATACAAACAATACTCAGGCTTTAACAATTCACAATTAATGCTTTTCCTTGTAATTCAGACCACTAAATACAGGCAATTTATATTTGAATTTTTTTGTATTTTCTTGTTGAAAAACATTAAACTTGCTCAATGTTCTAAATAGGCATACCACAATTTTTAACAGTATCTCAACCTACTGTTACTGCATGCTGATGTGGGCATTATGTCACATTCTGGCCATGTACATTACAGAATTTATATTCCTACGCTGTCACAAATCACATATTGAAAACATCATCACACTGTTAATGATTCAACAAGTAAAATGACAAATATAGGTTCAGATTATGAAGAGTTTGAGTCTGTCCCCACAGATATGGCTTTATATGTCACACATTTTTAAACTACACCTATAATTCCTCCTCTTTTTCATCCAAAGATTTGTAATATATTTGGATTCTTTTTCTTATTCCTTCATGTGCTACTAAAAGAAATGAATATATCTTGTTTTATTCCTTTTATCAATTGTCTATCATGCATACATATTTGGGTGCTGGCTAGCAATGCAACAAAGAGCCTTGACAGCACCTATAGACACAGTAACACAACTTATAGTTAGAAAAATAGTTTTACTATTTGAAGCTTTTGACTGTTTAATACAAGGCTTTGCGGGCTGCTTGGATGAACTTTAACATTCCCGCCATACACTGCAAACAGGATCAAGCTTAAAGCTGAAAGACCTGCAGCTCATTTTCAAGAATCAACTCAAGCAAAGATACACTTAGAATGAGTATTAGAAGTCAACCACAGGTCAAACAGGTATTAGAAATACACCTGCAAGAAAATGGAAGAAAAATCTCACTTACTCAGCAAATTTCTTATGCTGAAAACACAACAAATATGTTTTATGCTGGTTTAGCCTGCATTGAGAAATAGTTCCTTCTGCTTACACAAAGCATATTTTTCACTAATTTTGCTCCACATGACTTAATGGTAAAACTCCTACTCACTATTATATAATGATAAATAATATGCTACATGAAACCTTTACATTATTTGTAGAAAATTACATCTAATAAATTCCACACAAAAACTGCAAGAAAAACAGCGAGTTTATGACCAAGTTTCATAAACATGCAAAACTTAATGCAATACTCTCAAGCCAATGTGTGATTCTGCAGAGAAAGAAATAGCTGACCAAGCTAACTTCCAAGTTGCT
Organism: Regulus satrapa; assembly: GCA_013396955.1. Lineage (NCBI taxonomy): Eukaryota > Metazoa > Chordata > Aves > Passeriformes > Regulidae > Regulus > Regulus satrapa. The sequence continues at coordinate 171,653 of VWZN01020021.1, read as the reverse complement.
ATGATCCAGGAAGTATGTGACTGGGAAAAAACAGCAAGAAAAAAGCAGAGATCAACCAGCTGTCTTTGGACATTCAACAGATTTGGAAAACTACTATAATATGAATACAAAGGTACTACTTGTTGTATGCAGATAATTTTATTCAGAATTATTTTCTTTGTAATGTATTATTTCAGGGTTTCCCCTTAATATTTTTGTAGTACAGAAATAACATTTCATAGTTTCCAATAATTTACAGCCACAGTGTTCCAGAAACCACTATCATTGGAAACCTACAAGATCAGACACTAACACTTTCCCACTTTTTTTTTTTTTCCCCCCCTTGGCATTTAATTTCTCTAAGCTACTGACTGAATTAAATGAAAACCCAAAAATATTATATAAAACTGTTTTTTATTTGTCACATAACCACTTTTCTTAGCAATCTAAACTGCAAATGTACAGAATTAAATAAAGTTCATAGTTTCCCAAAACACCAGTCTTTGCAACTAATAGTGAAAAAACATATCCTTTTCCTGAGCAGGAGGCCGTATATGCATATATAGAATCTTCATTCAGATGGTTCACAGGTGAGTTAGAAGCAACCCGACAACTTAAAGATCTTCACTAGACATCAGAGCACTCTGGGAATGAGAATCATTTACTGTTCCCTAAACTTACAGTAACAGACTCTGAGACAACTCTCTGGCTGGGTTGTTCTGTCTTCAAAACCATTCACCAAGGTAAACTTTTATAGAAAGGCAGTTTTAGGCTTTTTATCTTGTATTTGTCACCATTCATTCGGAGGCTGATTTTTCTTAGAAGTGCTCCAGATTCAGTACCCAATGAATATTCATATTTTTGTCATAAGGTAACTCCAAAAATTCAAAGAAAAATTGCCTTTATACTGCAGGGGAAGAAAAACTGACTACTTTCCAAGTAGTCAGAACAACTAGATTAACCGGGAGAGACTCAAAGAAATAAGTGAGAATGCATAAAAGGACCTTTATCTCTTCAAGTATTGCCCATATTAAATGTCTTGAAAGGGTCACAGGGCATGTGAGAGAAAAAAAGCAAAGGAACTAAGGAGTTTCCACTGCCAGCAGTAATGAGGAAACAAAAACCGAGGCCTCACTGCCTGAAACATAGTTTTAAAGACACCCCAAGATTAATTCCTATTTTTCTACAAAGCATTTTCTGCTTGGAAACAGTAGCTTACAATGCTTCTGGTGCCTACTTTTCAAAAACAGCGGTTATCCTCTCTGCTTGTGCCTCAACAGGGAAGGGGAGAGAGCACATCTGGGGGTGGCATGGAAAGGAAGACTGCATTTTCACAAAAAATGTGATGGATAGAGAAACAGCCTCTCATAAAGCAGGACATTTTCCTTAGTTATCCCATTTTCTGCAGCTGTACAGTAATATCAAATTATAATCAGGACAGCATGCAGCGTAAAGACTTCAAAGAAGACACCACAGCTTCACCACAGCCTGAGAGAAAAACCAAAATAATATAAATGGCCATTTATTTTCATATAGATCAGTGGACTTAGCTCCCTGCTTAGTTTTCACTGAATCACTGGCTGTAGAGTTATGACTAATGAATCCATAATACTGCAGAGGGGTGATTAAACTTCAGCATGACAAATTTTTATGTGTTTCTGTATGTTCTATAATGCCTGCGAGTACTGGCTTTACTCATTAAAAGAAAAACAGACCCTAATTTCAAGAAAATGAAAGTTGCAAAATCAAAATCATCACTCATACCATGAATAAATTAAAAAAGGTATTTCGAAATGAAGGTAAGGATTGCAGGGATTTCTGAGTCACCCTCTGATGGCATTCATCTACCTGAAAAGTAACATAATTTGTGACACCAGCTACACAATTGCAAGAGTTAAGCGACTTAAAAAAATGTCTATCCTGATTTAATACTGGTTGATGAATCCCAGAAAAAGAAAATATTCTGCTCTTTAAATATTTATCATATTGTTTAAATATTAAAGATCAACTTCTTCATCTTGACTGCCAAAATCAGTATTATACAGGTTGGAAATTTGTTTACAGTCTCTTACAGTACCTGTCAGTGTCAGATGATAGCATTTTCAAGCCTCTGGCTGATGACAGCTTTCTTGCTGTAACATGACAAGTGTAATTAAAACAGTTTTCAGATAGATTTGCATTTTGTTCCTGGTGAAAAGTGTTTTATGAATCTCCAGACTGACCAGCAAAAATACTAACTTTTTCTATATATTTGGTTTAGGATTTGCAGACTGAAGTGAATAATAACTGTTGAAAGACCTTCAGAATAAAAGGATTACTATTTTGTCAAAGACCAAGGTGGAAAAAGCAATGGAATTATGGCAGAGTAAAATAAGGATGAGAAGAAATTCTTTTCCTCTGACTGTGGTCAGTACTTCTCAGAAATAAACTCTGAAGAAATACTTCAAAATAACATTTGTTAAATAATGGTAAACATGAAGATGGGGTAATAAAAGGTAAAATCAAGTAATAAAGTATGACTATTAGTCAAAAACACAAACTCCATCTCACCAGCAGATTGAACTAAGTTGCATGCTTCTGAAGATACCAGAATTAACCTGAACCATATTTCTAGTGCTAAATAAGCAAATTATTATGAAATTTCATATCTGCATCAAAACTCTACTGCCAAAAGCTACAGACCTACACATTTGTAAAAGATGCAGATATCCAATTCTAAATCATAGTTCAGTCTATTATTAGGAATAACTATGACAATGATTTAGGAAATGAGAGAGTCACTATTACCAGGCAAGTAAGGCAGAAGTTGTGTTGCTGAGGAATGATGCTACATTAGCTATCACCTGAAAAAGGTACATTTGAAGCTGTCATGACTGCAGGTAGAAAAAGGAAGATATTTTCAGTTGATAGCTTAGTGGAATTAGCATGTGAAAGAACTGAAGAAAACTGGACCTCTATCTAAATTTCCCAAGTAATTCTCATCAAAACCTTTCACAGAGCTTTTCAACAGCAAATTACTTCAGGCAAACACAAACCCACAGATTATATTTCTAGACAAAAATGACTGATCCTCCACTCTTCTCTCAAATATGCAGGAGCATATTTACAGTATTTCTGCTAGAAAAACATGTACTGTTCAATCAACATAGTAGTTCTTGTTGCATTCCCTGTTTAACCACAGGAAAATGAGAATGTGAAGGTATTCAAAAGAGAAAGTCAGAGAAAATTGAAGGAAGGTTTGATAAAATCTTTGGTAAAGTACCCAGAAGGTACAGTTGAATTATCTTAGACAATAATTTGTAGCATTAATTAAAAATACTGAGGTTAATGTCAATTTAGATTTACATTTTACATTATGGAAACCTATAAATTACAGAGCTTTCTAGACTTTGCAGAGCATTTTCTTCCCTATGTTTCCTTCCCAGTCCCCTTACACCAGGGTTGCAGAGAACATTTGGTATAAATCTTAGTTGATCTTCAAGCACATTGTCACTAGAGAAACCTGTTTTGGCAAAAATGGGAGTCCTTTCCAACACTGCAGCCTGTTCAGCTGGTGTAAGGGGCAGGTAAAGGTGAGACTCTAATCTTCATCTCATGTGATCTGTGCCAGTGACAGCAAATCACACCTCACACTGGGCTTAGCCTCTTAGAGCCTCCCTGCCTCTAAGGCAGTGACGGTGGCAGAAGATGGTGGCACATGCTTTATCAATTTTAGGAGAGGCATGGGTGTCAGACAGCTGACAACAAGTCATTTTTCAGCATAAAAGACTCTTTCCATTAAAAAAAAAAAAA
>VWZN01020021.1:141985-167851 GCA_013396955.1 Regulus satrapa | reverse complement strand
AAAAAAAAAAAAAAAAAAAAGCCTGATGATGAATGATGAGACCCAAGTTTTATATGCATGCACTGTGTTTTATAGTTACGGGCACAGAATCATACTATAGCATTTTCAGAATACTTTTGGAAAGCTGACCTAAACAATAATATGAAGCTTATTTAAACAGTAACATGAAGAGTGCCCAGACTCTAAAAATTATTAAAATCTATTGTGGGACTACAGATCACTCTATCAAACACTATCCAAAGATGGTAATTGCAAGTTAGAATTCCTTCTACATCTAAGAATAACAAGATAAAGTTGCAAAAATATTAAGCTCTTGTTTGACATCACTGTACATAATAAATATGTTCTCCATTTCATAAGGGAATTAAAATGGCATATATTTATTGTACGTGTACCAATCTCTGATGCAACTCTATGAAATTAGACAAGGAGTCGCTTGGCCAAACAGCACATACAAAGAAAATAGGTCAGATTTTAAGGCTAATGTGTAAGCATAATCAAAAGTCAATGAGATCTGTCTATGCCTTCATTTTCTGAATAACATTTACAGTCTTTATAGCAGTGTGAGTGAAATCACAGTAACTCCATGCTACTGTAAAAACTTAACAATATTTCAGCAAAAAACCCTGTATGTTTTTGTTATTTTTTATTTCACAATATAATGTCATGGCAGGAGTTAAAGCCGATTTGAAAATTAAAAAGATCTTTCTAATACTTCACACCAAACTTGCAGGCACTGCCTGTCATCCATGCTTAAAGCAATCTCATAAAACTCAAATTTTCATTCCATAGAGAATATCAGAATTTTGCCCACTGACCTTAAAAAAAATAAAGACCAAACCAATGTAGAATATGTCATAAATGCATGCCCATTGGAAAAGACTGCTCATCTAAATAAATGCCTGTCAGAAAAAACCTATTCCCAAAGATCCCAGGGAAGTCTGCACTTCTCATTTCTTTAGTTTTTGTTGTTTGTTTGGGTTGTTTTGGGATTGTTTTTTGGTTTGTTTGGTTTTTTTGGTTTTTTTTTTTTTTTGTTTGTTTGTTTGTTTGTTTTGGTTTTTTTTAGATGATATTGGGATGGTACAGCTCCCCAGCTAGTCCTGTACTAGGTTCTTAGCCTGAAAAGCAAGAGAAAACAATGTGCAGCAACACTGAAGACCAAAGGTAGTGGTAATTGTTTAGAAGGAAGAGAGTAGGAGAGGTACACTAAAGAGAGGTCTTGAAAACTCAGAGATCACACTGGCTGAAGAATTCCTTCAAGCACAAACAAAGGGAATGAACATTACTGCTAAGAACTTACTCTACCCTGATACAGTTTTGAAACAATGTGAACTTGGCACAGAGAGAAGCCCCCAAAACAAACAAATGCTCCCAGCTACATCAAGAAACCTGAAGACCACATTCCTGAGCTCAAAAACGTCATTAAATCCATAAATGTTAGTGCTCCTATTTATATGTAATGCTCAGAGAGCCATGCACCTTCTGAAATGAATAAGCAGGGTTTTAAACTACTCCAGCTTCCCCAGATCTAATCACCATCAAAATATCTATGATGGTTCCTCCACAAGGGACTTAATATTCCTTGATATTCTTATGTATAATTACTTCTTATAATCAGTGCATAGCTATTAAGTGATGTACTGCTAAACCTCCAGGTTTCAAATGGATAAATATTAGCCTAATGTGCTCAATCAATGCATAGAAATAACTTTAAGCACTTTTCCTGCAAGGGAAAATATTTACCATATATCATAGTTAAATTAGCTTGAGGCACTAAGCAGCTGATAGAGGAGGATTGAAAGCCTGGAAATCACTTTAAAAGTCCTTGTATTTCTGTGAAGGACATCTTCAACAGAGAGTGAGAAAAGAAGCAGTGAGATCCATTACCTCGAGCTTCCTATAAAACAGACTATTTAGGATCAGAACCATGTCAGAATATTTGCTTCATGAGGCACAAAATGATCCTTTCCATAGGAAAAAAATCACTAGAGGATACAAAGAGCTTCTCATCTTATCACATTACTGAATTTTTCAACCTAAATGATTCCAGCAGCTCTGGAGTAAGAGTTTACGCTGTAGCTGAGGTCATGCCCAGTAAGACACACAATTAATATGTGAAAGATAATTTTACAATTTTTAAAAAATATTATTATTATTATTATTACTACTTCTACTACTACTAATAATAATAATTCAAAGAGAACCTTCTCAGTTGGAAAAATAGGGGCAGTTGAAATAATTTCTATGCAACTCAGAGAAACCACAATACTGTATTTAAACTCTGCTGGTTGATTTTTTTTCTTTATCCCCATGTAATAAAACAATTAAGGAAATTATAGCAGTGTTGCTCAGGTTCTTTCTACCCCAAGAAAAATTCAAGGGTAGTGTTATAATCCAGATAAGGCTAAGTTTTGCTAAAGCTTCAGGTACATTTGAATACAAAGCTAAACAACTACACACTTCTTTTCCCCACTGCATAAATTTAAAGATTCCTTTATCAAATATATCACATGTAAATAATAGTCTTAATATTTTTGTTACTTTTTGTTTAATTATCAAATTAAGTTTTATTTCCTCAAATGTACCAAAAGTGAGATGATTGGTAATTGGATATGTTAAATAGACTAAAGATATAATTTTCCAAATTACAGTCTGTTCACTATCTGATTAATGTTCTTCCTTTTGTCATTTATTATCAAAGTTGAAGATTTTCTTATGTATGGGAATAAGAATAACGGAATTCACAAATCTTATCTAAATACTCAGTAGTTCTGTTACAATTCTTTTGCTATTGCTGTGCTTACTCCAAACATTCAAAGCTGCTTCTGCCTCGTATGATTTAGCATTCTGAATCCTGCTAATTTTGTTCCTCTGTTTGATTTTTACCTCATGATATAGCATTTAAGTGACCATCTACAGGTAAAACACTAAAATATGAACTAATTTAAAATAAAATACCCATTGTTTTCCTACTTTTTGAATTAGTTCATGGCTAAGCTGTGAGCAACTATACCTTACAAATTATCCAATTTCAGATTCTTGAAAAGAAATTATAGTTTTTAAAGGAGTATATTTTCCTTTCATAAAAGGAATATCCTTCATGAAAGAAAAGTACGCCTTGTTCAGAGCTTGATTTAATTAAAATTCAACACTATTCTTCTAATAAAGAATAGTAGGTACTGAATAACACTAATAAAACTAAAAAACAGAGTGCAAGAGGGCAAAACAAAAATTACCTCAACCATGATTTTGAAAAGAATGTTTTCTCAACTTTTGAAAGGTAGCTACACAATGTGAGGACAGAATTATGGTTTTCTTACCTCAGATTCTTGTTTTATGTACTATTCCTTATGTTACATAGAGTGGAATTGCTGTCACCTCTAGTAAATAATGTTATTTATTCATTTCTTTAGCTCTTTTTTCAGTGCTTTCATAATAAATTTGATGAGAAGCTAAAATAAGCAACAACAGAAATGACATGTTCCTGTCATCTTAGCAAAGACATAGGACAAAAAAGCTGCAAGAACATTCCTTACATTATTATGGATCAGTCTCAGAATTCAATGGAAGGAGCAGGACAAAATCAGAGTTTTGGTGTTGTTGAAAACCAGATCACCACCAGAGTCGAAAACAAGATCAACAAATGCCAATTTTTCCAGCACAGTTTTTGCCAAATTTGAATGTGACACAGTATTCTCTTCATTTTTCAGAATAAAACAGAAGGGTCATTTTAAGACAGAATTTCAAATACAGATAACAAATTTTCACATCACTGGATCATGAAAGCTGGAATCACTATTTCCTAAAGGCATTCTTCAACTTTCATTAGCCAAGAAAATTTTTCCAACCCTGATATCTGCTAGCTCACTGAAGACACCAGCCAGTGACTGTAAATAGACTAATTTCTTTTATTGCAGAAGACAGTTCTTGTTCAGAGTTGAAACACATTGGCTCACTAATGTAGGAAATTACTGTGATTTCATGGTCATTACTTTTCTTTTCTGTGAATGGATACAAATCTTTATCCTCCAGGTTTTCTGACCATGTTTTCTAATGCAAGATTTACATGATAAATATCTAATTTCACCAACCAGCAGAATTGTTGGAAGGTTTTGAAAAGTATATGCACACACACTGAGCTAAATTATATAAATCTGTAAAAAAAACAAATAAAAATAACTGTAGAACTTGTACAATTAAAACTTCACTTAAGAACAGATCCAGCATACATATGCAAAAGCAGGACAGGAAACAGCTTCTGGTGAAATAATCAGTTGTCTTCTATTTTTTGTGCTTGGTATATGACAGTTATTTCACCTCCTCCTGCCCCATCTTTTACACTAGTTAGTTACTTCTTCAAATAGAAAATAATCAGGTTCACAGCTGTAATACCTGGAATAATGCCCCTCTTGGAAGAAGTGGTTTTTTGCATAGATTTTTTTTTTTTTGCAAATATAGTTTAAATTTAGTTGATATGAAAAAGAGGCTAGAGTGTCAAAAATGCTTACTTCTCATCAGCTCTCACTGTTCTCAGTGGGAATTGCTGGATGCTGAGTGCTTTTGAAAACAATTTTTTCTGTACTAGATGCCTGACTTGGAGCTGCAGCATTATGAAGTAATTTTTAAAACCTGACCCAATGTTATTTACTGTTTTATTATAAGGCATGATATAAAAGATTTGATCCTTTGTTTAGGACTGTGTACTCTACAGTTGTACAGTACTATAAAGAATTAGAGGAACAAGTAGAAAAGATAAAATGTTCATTCATTAATGTGGTTAACATAACCAATTAACATTATGCAAGTAAATGAGCTATTTGTTATTGCATTTCAAAAGAAATAATATTTGCATGCTCAATTTACCTCATACAAAAAGATCTAATCTGCTGATTCCCAAATACATTGTGAAAAGAAATGTGCATGTGAAGTCAGTGGCTAATTGCACCCGTAAACTCTATACTGGCTTAATTTTAATAGTTCCTTCTTCCCATAAAAGTGCACAAATTCAGTTTATGCATTCAAATAACCTAATTTTGCCAGGTGTCTATTAAAACTGAATTTGCCATTGCAAGATGCAGTTAAGGACATTAAAAAAAATTGCAAAGTGAAACTCTGTAATACAAAAGCGACTCCATATGAATTTTATATTGTTCCACAACCAACTTACTCAGATTTTGCTACCTTTATTATTATTTTAGTTCTTAACTCATTATTGAAGCACAGTTCAAGGATGAGTGAAATACCTTATGTTCATTATTTGTTCTCAGAATTATTTAATAAAACCTTGCTACAGGTCTACTATTGTGTTAGTCACTGATAAAACAAGGAGTGTGCAGAGAGTGTCATTGCTAAATAGTAAGATTATTTACCTATGTGTCCTTGAAATAAAATCTTTGCAAGATTAGTCTAATGTGCTGGGGAAGTGGGGAGTACAATTGAATATAAACACCTCTTTCCCAGTGTCATTATTTCAATAGTCTCTCTGCAGGTTATTTCCTGATTATTCTTCAAATAATGCAGAATAAAAAAATCTGTAATACCATTAATTTAATTTTTCTCACAATAAATTGTATAACAAGAAGAATTTTGTGGAAGGGGCAAAAAGAAAATGGTTGGAGGAAGTTTATAACAGCAGAAATAATAACAAAAAAGGCATCCAACCAACACTTATTTTCATATTGTGGGCTAACAATTGAATGTTTAGTGTTGCTAGAGAAAATGTTGCAGACACAGTATATTTAGTAGAACTCAAAACCACAATAAGGACTGCACAGCAGTGCCATTGCTTGGTTCATTATTCAGAGTGCAAACACAACATATAGGGTGCTTCACAAACTCCACATTTCTAGTAGCTGTTTCAGGATCACAAACTCTTTAGTGACTCCATGTGAATGAATCATAGAACAACCTTTGGAATTAGGCAACTCTATCAGCAATTCTGCACCTGGCATGACACATGACCTGTGTATCAAGGGTCCTGGCAGCTTTGTGTTTCGCAAGCATGACCTCATTATGCTGTGATGAACTAATAATGGTGTTAGCTACCACTGCCAGCTCCTTGGACAGATGAAGAGCCAGCAGTATGACAGAATGCACACATTAAAATCCTTGTTCCTGCTGAATGCAGAAATGTAAACTGCAATTTATTTTTCTGAGGCCTATGTCAAGGATGAAGCCTTTGCAATACCCATTACATCTCCATCTGCTAAGAACCAAAAAACCTAAGAAATATTAGCCCTGTTTTAGACCTTTCTCCAACATCCCTGAAATCAATGTTCTTCATTATCACTTGACGAAAATAAAAATGATCCAAAGCCCATTCACATCATCACAGAAACCTTTCTCATTTTCACTAGCCCTCTGGGCAACAATGAACCCCCAGGATTCAACAATAATCTTCTCTCCAACCTGTCTAATCAGGACTAAGTGTCTTCTCTTCTTCTAGTCTACTCAAGCAAATTAACTTCTGCAATGAAAACCTGAGATTCTAGAGGGAAGCTCAGAAATCCTTATTTCTTTGTAAACACAAGAGAATTTACTGTGCTGAAGTGCTGATAAAAATTTTCCAAGGAAACCTCAATTGAAAGAGAGCCTCATCTGATGTCCTTTTTTTATATTGGATATCAATTAAAATGAGGGGTGTCCTAAGACTTGCAAACCTTTTCTACTGAACTTTTGCCAATTCATGACTTCAAAGAAACTGCAGCTACAGCTGGGAACTTAGTTGTCAGACAATTGTTTGATTGAATGTGTGTGCATTTTACAATTTTTAGAGCACAAGTAAACCTAACAACAGTGAATGAGAGTTAGGTAATTCTGCAATGCATGCAAATTAATATTAATGTTAATCTCAGATCTATCCTTTTGTGTGCATGTATTCAAACACATCGTTTAGTGATGCTGGTCCCAGTAGAGCTGAACTAATTTTAGAAGATATCACATATGGATCCAGCTTCAAATGAACTGCTAAGAAACATTTTTGCAAAGGCTTGTTACAGGGATTTTCTAATACACCATATATAACTTTATTAACCAAATTCTATAATGCTCCTTCTTCACTGGTTTGTAGCCTTGAAGAGCAATAGCATCTGGGAAGCCAGCCACTGAGTTTTCACTGGTTCTGATAATTTTAAGTATCTAGCTGCAAGATTAATTTAAATTTCTTTCTATATCTATCTTTCTTCATTACCAGCTAGATATTTCAGAATTAAATATGCATTGAAATAAGGTCTAGAATTTCTAAGTCCACCCTCCTGGTCAGATTTAAATAGCCTTTCTAGAGTAAACAGCTTTCATCTTCTCAGGAGAAAGGTGAAAGTCTTTTCTGAATGAGCTTATGAGGTGCCTTAATGTGCCAGATAACACAATTCCAGCAGTAAGGTATGATGTCCACATAAATTTCCCTCATAGATAGCTTTGAAAATCCATCAGTACAAGGAAAGAAGGAAGCAAACCAGTATCTCCCAGAAACCAGAGAATTCAGAATTAATAGACTACAGCATTTCATAATTAGTAGCAATTCCACTGATAATGTTTCACATGACATTTCGTCTATTAAAGCATGATCTGGATTTCCTGTGAGGAATGGAAAAGATTAAGAACTAATAAGAGTGGGGAGGGAGCACATTTCTACTCTGTACAAAACTCTCCCCATAGAGGCCAAGTCTGGTTTCTTTGAGAAAGACTAACTTGAGCAGGATTTGTGATTTCTGTAGAAAAATTTATTTTGTGAAAAGTAAGCCATGGAGATACTAAGGACTTTAAAGGAGGCTATAAGTAACACTGGAAAGCAGAGATTTATGCTGGACACCCTACATACATTTAACTTGCTTTAGCAGTTTACTTGGCATTCCAATAGGAGTGGTAGACAGGAAGTTGCCTATGTGTCAAGGACTTCTGTTACAGAATATAACCTTTTGTGATAAGGAACAATGTTTTGTCTATATTTTTGATACACTTACACTTAAGAGACTTAGGACTCTCCAAGTCACTTTGGAACTTAGAAAGAGTCCTAACATATACGTGTATACACATACAGACACACACACGTGTGTGTGTATATATCCATATACATATATGAATGACTTATTCAGTATGCAAAATCCTTTTCTTCGCCAATCATTCACACTAGTAACAATCACTTTAAAATATATTTCACTAGTCCATTATCTACAAAAAAACCCTCAATTTGACATGACCTTCAAATTGACTAGGCATTTAATTTGAATTGCATATCCGCTTTAATTAAATATCAGCTAGGGACAGTGATTAAGGGAATGTCTGTCATTTTCAAAGTGAAATAGTTTTCCACTGTAGGGTCTACATGCTTCTAAACTTTGCTCTATCCCCCCCCTTTTTTTTAATACTCTTCAGACAATACTGTTACTGACAATGATAACAATAACTACATGAACTGCAACAGAATCCTCTAAAACAGCTTTGTTACAAACATGGTTCCATATTTAGCATCATGATTACAATTCCTTGTCTGAAATAGGAATCTAGGCATCTAATCTAAATGTCCTAGAACCTGGCCAATAGGAATGCATATGTGGTTTATTTGAGACTCACAGAGATTAACAGAGGTAAACAAGAAATATATTTTAAAATATATAATGAAATAATATTCTGTAAAGTGTAAGTGTATACAGGCTGGGAAAAGCCTTGCCAGCAATTTATCATATAAATGTTTTTGTCTTCTTTATCAGCTAAGGAACCCTTGGGTGCAAAGCAGAATAATATGCTTTTTCCAACATCCTCACAAACAAAAATGGAGAAACTAGGAGACTGACTCAGAAGGAAAAAACCCAAAACCCAAAGGCCTTATTTGAATGATACTTTGTTGAGAAGAAATACTGTTGCATGACAAGAATAATAATGAAAAAGAGAAATGGTGAGGAAAACCACAAGCAAATAGGAACTTCTGTGACAACCCAAGCATGGCCCAAGCTTTGAAAAGAGAAATATTAACTGTGGGAAATTTCTAAACATCTTCTAAAACATCATTAATCAAAGTTGGGCACAACTAAAGCCCACTTTAAAATAAGTAACCAGAGAATTAAGAAATTAATCTCTGGATAGGCTGAATTTCTACTTATTTGAAACCAGGGATGTTCAGAAAAAAATTGATCAACTTATGCCTGTCAGGTGAGAAATATAAAGTGCAAAATTATTAACAGGTTGTGGTTTTACTCTTGTGCAAGTAGTACTTTGAGGGGCATAAAAACTGAGGAAGTGTTTCAGGAGTGCTGTTTTAGTCTTCATGATTACCACCAGTGTCAAAGGTAGCGAGCACTGAGTGGGATCAATAAAGAGTCCTTGGCAGGTAAATACTGCTTCTGCAAATTGTGCAGTTTACATTGTGAAAGGATAAAAGCACAGTTAAAGACTGCCAGTGTCTTCTAACAGTATTCCATGGAAAACCAGTGGATTATGTGAGCAGTACTACATAAAGCCAGCTTTTTGGCAATGACATGAAGAAATTAAAAAGGCTAGTAAAGGACAGACACAGAACTTATCAAACGAGAAATAAGTGTGACTATGTCTAACAGGGCTGCTAAAATAAGATAGAATGATCATGCAATTTTATTTTTACACAGAAGATTTACTCCCATGAGCTAAATTAATACACCATTCAATAGTACGCAGGGGTAAATGTGTGACCAATTTAGAAAGACATCAATTACACTGAATTCTTGAAATGGCCAATGTGTTTTACCTCTTTATGTCTTTTGGGTTTTTTTTTTTTTGGTTTTTTTTTTTTTGTTTGTTTGTTTGTTTTTTAACTTTCAGTGGTCTAGAAAAGGAAAGGAGAACAAGAGTTTCCCTTGCTAATCTTGTCTGTGATTTTCTATTACTCAATCACTCAATGCTTGAAATAGCATGTCTTTATTCAACTTATATCTCAAATAAGTATATAATGTCCATACAAATAATTCCTATTCAATTAGAAGTGTTGACCAAAAAGCATAAATGCCTGATTCCTCTGAGGACTATGACTTCCTAAGAAGTAATATGGCTTGTGATACTTGGAAACAGGTTGCTGTAGGAAACTTTCCTAGGAATAGAGAGAGCTGTACTTTATCAGGCAAGTAATTTCAACTCTCCATACATAAAAACCAAAAGCGAGACTAGAAAAGAGTGTCTACATCAAAAAGAGAAAAAAAGAGTACAATTTTAGAAAATTGCACATAAACTTTTTAAATGATAATATAAATATGCTTTTCATAGAAAGCCCATGATGTAATCAGAAATTGTTATGTTTAACTGACTGATGTATTTGAAAGCAGAAAGAACCTCTATGTCCATGTGGCTTGCTATACCTTCCAAAAAACTTTATTCAGCTAACTCTGCTTCAAGTCAATTTTGACCCCAAAGAAAATATTCAGGTTTTACTTTAAAGATGTTTGTGATGAAGAATCCATTGTAAATCTTGATAAAGTGAAACAATGTTTAACTACCTTCACTGTTAAAAATGCTCTATTTTCTTGACTTCTGCGCCACTGCCTGACACAGCAAAAGCCCACTAGTATCAAAATTCTGTCTCCCAAACGTAGCTATACTCATTAAGTCATATATTGAGATTTTCACAATTAAACTAAGAAGACTTGGGCTCTTACATCTTTGTACTCCATGAAAATGCTTTCCTTTATACCTTCACATCCATTATCCCTTCTGATGAGATTTAAGGGACTCATTACTGAACCCTCCACAGTACTCAACTTCAAGCACTGAATTCAGAACTACAGAAGTTCTGAAGAACTGCTGAAACTCTTAGCACACTGCCAAAAATGGGAGTAAAGGTCCTTTTTTTTCTTTATGTGATATCCACCTGATTATATAGGATCACTTTAGCTCTGCATACCATAGAACTGCACCAAATATCAGTATCAGACAGATTATTCAATATGACCCATTGAATCTTTTCCAAACTAAGCACTTTTAAGGAATGGATTCCTTGTTTTTATAAATATAATTAATGTTACTTTCCCAGATGTATTTCCCTAATGAAAAGACTGCTTTTACTTTTCCTTATTTGCCAAATTAGCAAGGTTGTTCTGCTTCAATGACATTTTCTCTATTTAGAGTTATTCAATCTAAAGTTTTTCTGCAATTGCTTGTTTCATATAATTTAAATACAACCAAGAATGTTGTCTCTTAAACATAATGTTTCTCTTATAATCTAGATGTTTAATTCGTCATTTGGCGTTTGACACTGTTCACATAACCAAAAAACTATGCCATGTACTTATGCTCTTCTAGTATATTAAGATCTGTTGCCTCACTAAACAATGCCAAAATGTTTTTGTAAGCCTGTTTTTTTCAAAATTATTAATTTTCTAACAAAAATCTTTAATGTCATGAAAATGAGAAACATAATACTTAGAATATATTTTCCACAAATAATTTTTAGTTGTTTTTAACATTATCTTTCTCTTGGTCTCCGGTACATGACAGACCTTCAGTTAGCTGAGTTTTCTGGCTTCTCCTTTCCGAAACACTAGTTAGCTTCTTTCTCCCTTTAAAATTGTTCTCCAAACCTTCTTTTTTTAATGAGCATTAAGCATCTGAAAGGCTTCTCAGGTCTATCAAATAAAGCTGTGACATGAGGAGCTCTACCTGTACCACCCGATACTATTCCAAAATCAAAATATCAAAACCCATAAAAATGCTTCTGTTTTTTTGACTAGTGGAAGATGTAAGAAAACTTGAAAGCACACTTTGCATTAGGAAATGAACCAGAACAAGAGCAGAAACACATTTTAACACTTATGTAGCAGAAGCTGGTTCATCTTATTGGGATGCTCCAGAAAAACAGATTTGAAATGCTTGTACAATGAGTCTTCACAAAGGACCTGAATGTGCCAGGAAGTCCGTTTATTTACAGTCTTGTCACACCACTTCTGCCTGATGTGTCAGCCTGTGCTATGGAGAAACACCACCTCCTTCCCCAGAGTCCACTTCAGTGTGGAAATTGTAGCAGCTTAAGGAAGAAGAAAAGCAAAATTTTGAAGCCAGTAGCCATCCCCCTCAAAACATGCTTCCTGCTCAAAATGGAGCTCTCCCCCAGAGTGGGAGGCCCTCAGGGAAGAGCTGCAGCATCAGAAGCAGCAGGGAGATTTCGGGCGCCACCGTAGCACAGGCCGGGGGTGGTTGCTCCTCCCAGGCACGGCTCCTGAGGGGCCACCTGCCTGCTTCCCCACTGCTCCAGGGCTTGTGGCAGCAAGCCACAATACATG
This sequence comes from Regulus satrapa, assembly GCA_013396955.1. Taxonomy (NCBI): domain Eukaryota; kingdom Metazoa; phylum Chordata; class Aves; order Passeriformes; family Regulidae; genus Regulus; species Regulus satrapa. The sequence goes on along the minus strand of VWZN01020021.1, from coordinate 155,609 downwards.
GATACATGGTCCCACAAATTAGAGAAACCATTGTTAAACCATTTCCTACCACTGCATGTACATTGCATGCCCAAGATTATGTGTGATCAAATTGCCTTCATACTAAAATAGTACATTGTGGGGCTGAATCTGATTAGCACTGATAAAACACATTTGGGATAAACTTTAACACTATATTCACCCTGTCCAAACAAAACTTAGGGTTCTGGCCATCTTTTAAAGACCTAACTACATTTTCTAAGCTTCAATACAATTACACTCACCAACCTAGGCCTCTCTTTTTGTTTTAATTATCTTTACTCAATATTTCCTACATGGAAATTATCTAAATAAATCAGTAGCAGCTGCTTGTTTGTTTTTTTGGGTTTTTTTCAGCAAATATATTATGACTGGGATAGTTAACAAGTTTTCTTCCCTAAGCTTTGAGATCTCTTACTGGTACACGCTCTGAAGTGGAAGTATTAATTACACCTTAAAAAAGATTGCAAAAAATTTATATATTTTGGCGCACTGCCCATTTCTCAAAAGTATGTTCAATATGGAAACAAAAAAGAAATACTTCTTAGTAGATTCATGAGTATATTATTAGTATAGCTTAAGACGACTAAACACTTTGCAACACCATTTTTGGTTATTTTTTCTCTACATACTCAAAAGTACTTAAGTAAGAACAAAAGATCTCAGATGAGAGCGATAGATAAGTTAAATCAACAGAAAACTTAAGTGGCAAAAAACTAACAATCCCCTGAAATAACAGATAGAGAAGACTCATGGATCAATGCAAGATATATTGGCAACAATTATTTTCTAGATGAAAAGCCTGAGACTAATTTCTTAAAGAATTAATATTTAATAACTTTGCATTTGCTCTGGGTTAGACGGCTACTTCCAAATTAAATTGGCTTATAAGGTTTTATAAGAATTGCTTGTCTGACAGACACGTAAAGGTACATTTTCAGCACAGTGCTCAAGAATTAACATTAATGGGATTTCTGCAACAAAGTCCTTCAGCAACAGTTTAAATATTAATCAGCTGAGTTACTAATTCAGTGTGGTTGCATAAGTGTAAATGGAAAGAGCATTTTGATCTAATAGTTTTATACTATGAGCTAAATATGTAACAGTTTGCTTCTCCACAGTATAAAACAACATAGTTTCATTAAAGCAGTGATTTGAAAAAATTCCCACTTAAAGATTTATGTTGGAAATCAAATTTATTTGACCAGCAAATTAAAATGGTAAAAATCACAAAAACAATATAGCTACCAGTACAAAAAACAAAACAAAACAAAACAAAAACCCACAAAAAACAAGCAAACAAAAATAAAAGGTGTTTGGAGCATAGTAGCTCTTAAAGGCTGCTATGGAAAAAAAAAAACCAACCTGGATACACAAAGCTCATGTCTTGTCCTATCTTTTGAACACTTTGAATATTTTTTGTTTATCCCATCTAACTAGAATTTTTAACAGAGGAAACACCATTAACTTAATCAACTAGAGGATATAAAAATGACTGAATATTGTATTAATTTGCTACCAGCCTATTTTACTTTTATTTTGATATAGTATTGATATCTTGATTTATTTAAAGGTAGAACCTTACTTATCAACAGAGGAAAAAGTTTTAATAAATAACCTCCAGTAAACCTCAAACGTACAGGAAAATCTACTGCTGTGCCTCTACTAAAACAAAATTTAGAAATCTCATGACTGCTTTCCATATGTTTTTACCTCTTTACCCTTTTTGCTTTGACTTCTGGGGGAAAAAAAAAACCCAATAAAACAGAAACTAGATAAAAATAAATTATTTAAATAAATAAACAAATGAAAACTAAGGTTAAACCACATCACAAAATGTACTTCTTAAGTCACCAAGTACTGATGTTAACATCTACAGGCAGCTACTTCTTAAAATCCTCATCTGAAATTTATTATGCTTTATCAGAAAAGTGTTAATGCTGTTAACACCCACAAACCTTGTTCTAGAAAAGCAGCTTTCAGTAGTTAGAAGAGTAATATTTTGAATCCTAAACTGATCTTCAGACTGTTTATAACCCATTTGGTTTAATGTTAACATAGTTCTTTAGCTCTTCTCATGCTCTAATATTTATCGTATCTGTAAAATTTGTAGGTAGGAAACATACTCCCTCTCAGATCTCAATTTTTCTAGGTTAAAGGAACCAAATTCTTCTGCCTTCACTCCCACTCTCCTTTCAACCTCACAATATGTTGGTTACATCAAATTTTCCGAGCCAGCAACCAGGAAGTGGTATGATGAGAGCACCTGCACAGACTATCATGAATTGAAAGTTCACCCACGAATGTACACAAACTCTTACATTTATTTTTAATTGCTTTCATATTTGACACTATAATTGTCTGTTACTGTACAAGGCTTCATATCACAAAGAATCACAAAGTTAGTATATGTAGGTGTGAAATCATCAGCTGATGCTCAGCTGATTAGTGAGAGAAGTGCTGCAGTAACTGGTGGCCCATCTAGTCTTTGCAAAATGGTGCTGCACACACTTGAAAAGATTCAGCACAGTGTCTTCACTGCTCTGGGCTAAGAGCACATAAAGGACACTGCTCATAGCTAAGGTGATGCACTGCAGACCCCAGAACAAAAAGTAAACCTGAAATTCTTCACATTTTACCACGTTTTATCCCTTACTGCTAACTTCCACTGAATTATTAAAGCCAGACAGTAAAAAAGTCTGATGGAATGGCCAGCCACCAGCAGCAGCTTTATTGCCAGCTGCTCAGCCAAATGCTGAACTAAGAGTTCAGTAAGTCCGCAGAGTCATCAGGCACACAGTAGTGATTGGTTTTGAATGGTTTGCTGCTGTTACAATTTCTGGTAGATAATAGCACACTGAGACAAAGCCAGCACCTCCAGTCCTCTTCTAAAGTGATAAAAAGAGTAAGCATTCCCCTAGGAGTTAATGAAATTACTTTTTCTGCATTTTGGAACACAGGTATATACTTCCCTAAATTTGTAAACTTACTAAGGCATAGGAACACACAGGTAGCTAACCACTGCTCTACAGAACAATTGTGATTTTCAAATATTGTTTGTAACAAATACATAAAAATGATGTTTCTTAATGTCATAATTTAACCAATAATAATTTCAATGACATAACAAATTCACTGCTCCAAACAATGTTCCTGAAACCTTATTAATAAAGGCAAGAAAGATTTCTGACATGCCTTGGATATTCCTTGCTGAAGAGTTCTTTATCCTCTTGTCTTGAAAATATCTTTTGAATTTCATATATGGAAGCCCATGGCTTCTCTCCTGACCACTATCAGCTATGGCATTAATTTTAAATTCTGAAATGTTTACATTTTTACTGTAGAATCATGAATTTGCTCTTATTTTCACCATGCTCTGTACTGTGCTGATTTGCAAGACCTTGTCTGGAACACAGGAGTTCTTTACATGATGCCTTATGCACAAAAATATTTATCCATGTAGCAGTTGTACTTGCTTTAGGAGAATAAGAAATATAGGACAATGGATGTGGTGTTACACACATAAAATAATTTTGCTGTCCATTAAACACTTCCTAAAATCAAATCTAATGAACTGTAAATTAGAAAATGAAGCATAATTAATTGTATAATTTAACTGGAACCTTTACTTGTGTAAGAAAAAAAATCAGCTGATTCCACTTGAGCATGCATATTTTCACATTCTCTGTTACTTGTCATATCAGAGAAGCATTTACTAGTAACTTGTGTGGTAAAATTTTTGTTTACTAAATTTGAGAACTGTATCTTATCTATGGCTACCAACACACAGCAAAGATTTTCAACTTTAATATCAAAGATGAATAAGTAATTTCCCTTGGAAAAGAGCTTGTTTGGGCTGCTGCTGTTAGAATAATGCAATTTCCAAGAAAAGATTTCTTTTAATAGTTTGGTTATGCTTTGTCTCTCCTTGTCTCTCTCATTATTTCTTTTCTGTGTATTTTCTTCATATGCAATACATGGAAACAATGAAGGGCAATCCATAATATACACATAAATGTAACACAGGAAATAGGTTTTAAGCAAGATTTACACAGGCCTAATAGTAAAAGTACTATGACATGCTTGTGTTCTACCTGGTAACAGCCTTGGAAATGCCTAAGTTCTCTGTGGTAATTATTTCCAATGGGAAATGAATAATTCAGGAGCCATAAAATGGTGATTCCAGATTTGGGAATTAAAAAAATACTCCTCAGGAGATCTACTCATAGCTGTTAGCTTCCTATGTGACTTTGGGCTAGAGCAAGTCTTGATGCTTCAATTTCCCATCAGTAAAGTAGGAATACTGATATTGCCCCTTTTTTTCAATTTAAGAGCAGTAATGGAAGCTGTACAAGATCAAAAAAGGGTAAATAAATCTGGGAAAAGATACTATTTCCTATTATCAATTAATAGGTAGAACCAACCCTGTATCTGTGGCTTACTTACCTTTCTTTCTTGGGTTATGTCTACTAAGTAAGAATTTAGAGCTTCCTTCTACTTGTTATTCAAGTATTTGGTTAAGATAAATGAACACATATATCTTATTCTGTGAAGTTTGACACAAAAATTAGGTATTCCTACTGCAACTTCAAATGCATGAAATATGGCTGTGAAAGAAAGCAGCAATTTGTGATCAGCCACAAGGCAGATATGAAATGCATCAAACCTGAGATTTTTGGCAGAATTCTTTCTAATGGTTATGAGGAGAGACAGAATTAGGAAAAACCAACACTTTAGAATCACGTGCTGTAAAATCATTATGGCAATATAACTGGAGTCTAGTTTTTTACTTAGCTTACCTGAACAACTGAGCTTATTTTGCATATTAAAATAATAACTATACCATGTATGATGCATCCTAGATATTGACAGCCTCACGAGCATATAAATGAGAAGTTAAGAAGGACATTGAGCTTCTAACCGCTTTTTCAGCATGTTCTTATTTACTAACAGTGACACAAGGATCAAACAAATAAAAAAGAAAATTGCTGTACTGATCTATCTAATCCTTCCATTTTGAAATGACAGATATTCCTATCCTAATCTTATTCTTCTTCAGCAAACATAATGGTATCCACTGATTGATTCTAGATAAAGCTATATCAACATGCAGTATATCTGTACTTATTTCATACCCTTTAGATGGGACTGCTTTCATAACAAGTAATAAATGCAGAATTAATCACTTGAATTTTTCTCCATGTAAAAGAATCATCTTTCACAGGCAAACATTTTCCTTTTAGAAAATTTTTCCCTCTTTTTGCCCTTCTCCAACAAATGGAAACATGTTCAAAAATGCAATTCTGCATACATTATGGTAGAGAGATAACAAAATATGCTAAGAATCCCTGGAGAAAACTTACAAGAATCCAAATTTTATGGGACAAAAAAGAAACACGGTATCCTTACAATAGACACCTCATGTCTGAGGTGTCTCAATATCTACTGATGACTGTGTAGTACATGGAAGTGCTCACATTTCTTGCAGCAAATTCCTGTCCTACTCACCCTGCTGTCCCAAGAATAATGAATATAAGCCAACATGTGTAAGGACTGATAGCAGCATATTATAATATAGCACAGTCAAGTCATAGCGCTGCCAAGTTTCTCCTGATGATGCAAGGAATGCAAATACAGAAGTACATAGAGTATACACACATAATAGATATACAACCTGCACTAATACCTCATAAAGTGAAGCAGAACAACTATGAGCATGAAAGAATAGTGAAGAGAACTAAAAAGCCTCTTCTACATGGAATCAATAGCTGACAGAAACAATACTGTAGCCAAGTGAGCAGTAATGGAGTGCTACAGATGATCTTAATGAGTAATGTTTCCTCCTGCTCAAGAACAGGGCAGTTCTCACTTTTGCCTAAAAATAATTAATTTAATCATCCAACTATTTCTTACTGAAACTAAGTAGCATCAACTAGATGGCTCCATAGGAACCTCCCTCAAAACACACCTTACAACAGCACAAATTTGTCGATTAACATTTTAACTATTTATTCCAGAATACCTCGAACAGAACAATAATAGATACAAAACCAGACTGACAGCTGTGTAGTGCTGGCTGAGAATTTCAGCAAGAATGTAGGCATTGTTTCAACTGTGGTAGTTGAAAACTATCAGAAACAGCTGGTTTTGGTTGGGGTAGAGCTAATTTTCTTCACAGTAGCTGGTAAGAGGCTGTGATTTTGATTTTGTTGGAATAACACAGGGATATTTTTGTTATTGTTGAGCACCACTTATACAGCATCAAGGGCCTTTTCTGCCTGTCATCCCACTAGTGAGTGGACTGGGGTCCACAAGTAGATGTGAGGGGCCATGGACAGGACGGTTGATCCCTACTGATTAAAGGGATATGCCAGACTACGGGGTCATGCTCAGCATGTGCAGTTGGGGAAAGCTTGGTGGAAGAACCTGCTTCTTGAAGACTGCCTGGGCACTGGTCATGTGGTGCTGGACAACAATTTTCATTTGCTTCACTTGTCTTTCTTGGGTTTTATTTCTCTCTCTTTATTATTTGCTTTTCATTAAAATATATTATAATCATTACTATTATTGTATTTTATTTAAATTAATAAACCATTCTTATCCGAACCCATGAGTTTATTCACTTTTACCCTCTAATTCTCTCCCCAGTCCCACTGCTGAGAGACACTGAATGAGCAGCTGTGTGGTCCTTATTTGCCATCTGGGGTTAAACCACAACAAATAGCTTTTAATTTCTGGATACAATACAATAGAACGTGTGCTCATATGATATCAATCTCACCCAAGGACTTCAGAGACATGCCAGCTGAATGCACCTGGCAACACTCCTTGAGCTTTTCTGTTATTCCAGATATTACATTTACAGGATTTGGCTTCCCACAGAGCTGAGTCTCTGAATGCCAAGACTGAAGCATTTACTTCTTAAAAATGGCAACCTCTGTCTCCCAGAGCAATTTCTACTTTTTCATGAAGCCACCTAATAACTGAGTCTACACAGAAACTAGTATTGCTCCCATAAGCAGTTCCACATCTGCTCACTTTAATCTCAAAGTGTATCAATCACAAACACAAACAAAATTTAGATACTTTATGGGCTTTAATTTAAGCTTACATGGTTTCTCATGAATGATGTCAGACTTTGTGCTATACCTAGATTCTATACCTGATCTCAACAGCAGGAACCACAACTCTTTTAACAGTATTCGTAATTAGATAATTTCATGAAATACTACTCTTCCTTTTCTCAAAATAACTGCCACAAAGCATTACTTTGTTGTTTTGATACTACTGGTCCAGACATTTGATAGATAGCAAAAGTGCAGCCAAGCTATCAAGTACTTAGCCATACAGACATCAGGTCGAAGGACAACAGAGTGCCAAACATACTGGAAAACTCAGTTTTGAAATAGTGGCCTGATTTTGGGAAAGTGATAGCAGCAAGCCAAAAATGCGTTGGTAATACATTCTTTCAAACAAATACTTTATCCAAGACTGAATTTGCAAGCATCAAGCATCAAGAATTAGTCTGTCCTGCAAATGAGGGAATGCTGTTAATTTAATGAATTTTCTGAAAGGTAACTGAAAGGTCTGGGACACAGCAAGCAAACCATTGAGAAAGAAATTGCTCAACAGAAGGTTCAACTCAACTCAGACCCACATATGATGGTATCTTGATATGCTAGGCAATAAGTGGAACCTTTGTTCCACCAAACTAACAAATATAAAAATTACTGAAAGGCAAATGAAGATATGATACAATGAATCTAAATTAAACCTCATATCAAGGACTGAAATGACAAAGACACAGTAAGATGCACCTGATGATGTCCATAAAAAAAATTCAGAAGTGGATGATGATTAGCTCTCAAGGTAAGTTGGCTTAGTTTCTCCTAAATTTAAAGATTTGAGATCCACTCTTGAAAGTGAATATATGATGTATGCATCTTGAGCATTATCTTTCTTGGTGTCCCTGATGAAGGTGACAACATGCATGCCAAATAAGATGGTCAATTAACAATAAGCAGCATTTTTCAGAATATTTATATCAGAGAACTATAGGAAAAAACAAAACAAAACAAAATCCCAAAAAACCCACCCAAGTACAAATTACTGACAGTCATGCTAGCATAAAATTTCATGCTAGCAACATGGTATTTATTACACTGAAGAACTGCAACAAATCTGGAATGCAAAACCCACTACCAAGAGGGCAGTGAGTATACTATATTCCCTGATAGATTCTAGCACACCAGACTACTAAAAAATATTTCTGGAGTAGTGTATTTTTCACACCATTTTCATGGCTTTCGAAAAGACTTCTTGTCCCAAAAGGCTTACATTCTTGTCCTGGTTTTGGAATGGTATTCCCCAATTTAATACTCCCACTAAAAAGTCCATGAGACACTCCCCTTCCCCCTTTGCCAACACAATAGGAGGCACAAAAGGCAGATCATGGGCTGAGATAAGAAAAAATTACTGAAAATGGCAATGCAAGAAAGTAATGGACAGTAACAGCAACAATATTAATAATAAAAGTATACAAGAGAGACAGAGTGATCCACATCCAGAAATGTTCAACGTGAACCTTGAGACAATGAGCAATGTCTGAAAATACCCCACATTTTTAGGGGAGATAAGAAAGCCCTTTAGGATGGATAAGAAAGCCAGCCCTTTCTTATCAAAGGCCAGAGAGGCCCTTTCTCCTCACCCCCAGTAATGATGTGAGGGGGAGAGAGTAACCTCCATGTCCTGGCCAAAACTAGGAAACATTCCCATTTTAATATGCTAACATGGAAAAAAAGACAGGAAATGTGAAGGTAAAGCAAAGACCATGCTAAAATGAAAGAAAAGAGATGGCTTATATCACAAGTGAGCAGTAAAGATGTAAATGTTAATAAGGCATCTGATTTGCTGTGGAAACATAAAAAGACAGTGGATATACAGAGACAAGACAGGAGGTAAGAATAAACAGGAAAATCTGTTTGGGAGGATGCAGAATTTCACATGAAGTAGAGTTCAACAGTGCAGATGTAGGAGGTTGGGACTTGTGAATTCTGACAGCAAGATCTGATATCTCAGAACAACAGTATGCTAACATCAGACTGATATCGTTTGACTGCACCTGTACACATGTTGTGAAGTCTAAATGGCACTACTTTGTGCTACATGGTCTTTAAAAATATCTGCAACACTGTCCAGAAGCACATCTCAGTTGCATTCCAATGTATTGGCTGACTCAAATATCCTGCAGCCTAAGAAACATTGCATGCTGTAAGAATTGTCAAAAGGTTTGGTTTTACATAAGATAAGAAAATACCTTGACTTTGTTTAAGGGAAGTCTTGCTTCCTTTACTGCTGCATTTTTCATTATTACATGGCAGCGAGGACAGGCAAACTCCCCGGGATAAATAAATCAGTGAGTAAATACACTATGCCACAGCTGCAACTTTTGTTTCTACACCTCAGTCCAGTGAAGTCACAGAATAGGAACTGAACTTATCAGTTCGGACCCCTTGGTTGCAAATGCAGGACACTGTGGCCAGGATTCTTACATGACCAGGTTTCTTTCAGAAAAAATGGACAATTTTCACCTGGATGCACAGAAGGTAGGATTCCCAGAAATGCCAGCAACCTTTCCAAAGAGAAGGCAAATGTTGCTCAGATTAAAAGGCTTCTACAGAAAAGTTGGATTATATAAATATGGTCTTCACAAGGACATAACTTCCAGAACTCTGAGTACATGCTAGAAGATGAGAGGTGCTCTTTCACTCACACTTTGAGAGGACTGGTTTTTATTATAGCTCCTCTGATAAGGTGAATTCCCTACCTTTACAAAAATTTGGATCTGGAAAGACTGTATTCAGGTCAAGATGCATCATGTTCACTTTGGTGTACTTCTCTTAGTACTTCTAAAGTTATTTATTTATTTTCAGGAGAACATAAATTTTCTCTAAATCAAATTAATTAGAAATTTGTGCAATGAAGTCCTCCTTTCTGTAATTTTAGAAATAGTTATTCCCTCCCTTTCAAGAGTAAATAATACATTTTTTTTTCCAGCCTTCTCATTTAAACTAGAAAATTCTAATTTTTTGCAATATCTCCCACAGAATGTTTATGGATCCCAAACTCTTCCTCAGGTGTTGAAAAGGCACAGGAAAAAGAATTTTTTTTGGTCCTTAGATAAGCACGTGGTATTTGACAGTTGAGAAAAATAACCTCATCTTTTGTCATCAGAGAATCCTTCAGAAAAGATTAATGTTGCAATTGCAGGACATTTTCTCTTCTGTTCTTTTGGCTGATACTAAATTTGCAGCAAGGGAAAGGAGCTGTAGGCACATAAGGACATGTAGACAGGGAGAAATGTCCATCTGCTATTGACATAGCCAATTAACAAGCTGAACATACTTTGAGAACCTTTGTTTATTTATCCTTGATGCACTTGTGCTACTACCATAAATTCATCAGAATATTCACGAAAGAATTTTAATGAAGACAGTAACAATTTTATCCAAATTAGAAAAAATATCAAGAAGTCAGAAAGCATTTCCTGCAAGGAAAGCAAAAAATTCTTTACATGGCTACAAGAAATCCTATTCAGCTTTCTACAAAGTTCAAAAGCTAATTTTGGATCCATATGCCACCTGTGCATTTTCTCTCTGGTATCTCAGAAACCATTATACTACTAAACATTGATGTTGTGGCTACAGTTTAAATCCATTCCAACCCTTCTGAGTTGGAATGGATACCAAATTTAGTAGACCCCATTTTAAGCACAGAAAACACAAAAATAGTGTTACTTAATCTGTAGGTGATGCTTGAGGGTCTCAGGAGCCCGTTTTAGTGCCTTGTGTACCTGGGAGATTGCCTCCTTACACTTGCCAGAGCTGGTGTTTATGATGGTGTTTCAAGTCAGTAGAGATTAATGACATCAAAATTTTGGCAGAAAACAGAAATGAAATTATGTTCCAAATCAATTTACAGCAGCACTAAAAGTCATTTCAAACCTAATTCAAGAAGGGCTGGCAGTGTCTATTCCAAAGAGGTTCATTCTGTTTTGCAGCAAGATTAAACAAAATGCTATAGGAGCTTGTGGAATCTCTATCCCAAACTGGCTGGCAACAGCTATTTCAGGATCCAACAGAATTTTTCTCTATCTCAAGATAAGATGCTCATAGAAATATTTGAATCACCTACAAAACAAAGCCATGTTTTACTGTACAAGGGAAAATAAGACTGGACAAGCAGTTAAAGCAGATAAATACTACATTATTCAGAGAAGCCTACTTGAAGCTTTCGTTTAATTTTAAAGCTATAATAATTTGATTCCCAAAGGCAGTCATTTGGAAGAACACTGAAATCTCTCATGATATTTCTCATTTTTAGAGAAATTCAGAAACTACCTGAGAAAGCAGTGACCATGACAGTAACAATCACAGACTGTGACACCTGTCCATAACCTGGTTACCTTACATCTGGGGACACAATTTAGGTATCCCCAGTGGCAGCAGTGCACACATATATAAGCAAAACTAAAGTGAGAACAACACAAACAACAAAAAACGTGAAAAGCAGGAAAACCTGGCACATATATATTTTAAAAATATTTTCAGGTTTGGGATTTATGCATGCAGAGTATGGTTTGCACAGATTCAGTCTATGCTGGACAGAACTTAGTTCTCCAGGGATGCCTAGCACCTGAGCACTTCATAAAACGACAGGTCCCTATATATATGAGCTTCCAAATTTTGCTGTAAAACCAAGGGGGTCACCCCTTGCTCTCGAGGGAAAGGCCTAATGAACAGATATGGAGTGGGAGATTAAATGTCTTAGCTTTCACCATAAATCTGTCAGAGTTTTAATAACTGGAAATCATATAGCATCATCCACCAAAAAGACAGGGAGAGGCCTGAATTTGATCTTTAGAATTTGCTCAAATCTCAGTTGGAGGGTGGGGTCAGGGGCTTTACAATAAGACATCTGAAATTTCCAGGTTCCTCCACTCTTTCCCCTTTAGCCTTGAACAGACACATAGATGCACATACACTTCCTGAACAAGTTTCTTCCAAAATTTTTAAAGTATTCAGGAGAACTGATATTGTGTAGCATATCTGAACAAAGATACTACAGACCAAAAAAGCCCACATTTTGAGGCTGAGTTCAGTGAGGTCTATATCAATGTGTTAGTAACACTGTACTATAAAAATATAGAGTGAGGCACCACAAAAGCAGAAAACTGCACCTGTGCAATTGTCTGGAACATTCAATGTACAATTTTCAATATTCTTTTACTTAATATGAACCCATACATAGTAGCAATAAAGAAAGAGAATAAAGGAGACCATACTAGCACACATACTTCTAATAGAGGACCTGAAGCAAACAGTAAAGTGACCAAACCTAGAGAGAAATAATCCCATATATACCATACCATAATGTTACTAAATGGGACTCTCAAAGACAGCCCTAAATAACCCACATTTCTTGCCAGTTTGAAAAAAATAGACTGGTATTCTTAATGGACCGTTTAAATGCCTGTTCTTTGTTCAGCCCTTCATGGAACAGCGTGGTGTGTAAAATCTGTCTAAAAAAGCAGTCCCTCTCTCTCTTTTTGTCTTTCTGCTACCATGGATATGACATCATTTTTGCCAACCGTTGCTAAGTCATGAACAGAAGGAGCATTTCCTTTTCTCACATAGAGGGCAGGGTATGAGTCAGGGCTTCCAAGAGACACAATGTTCTCTTTATGCAGCCAGGGAAAACAGTAAGAGAGGGCTGCTGATGGTCTGGGAAATGGCGGACAGCCATCGAGCACACAAAGCTCACTGCACTGCCTGGCCAGACTCAGTTCCCGCTAAATTGGTGGCCTATTTTCTCATTTCAAAGAAGGGAAAGGGAGGGAGAGAGTGGAGCAAAGAAAAAAGCCCTGTATCTTTGCCACTCAAGCCTTGCCGAGGAAACCACTGGTCCACTGCCCTTCCCAAAGAGGGCTGCCTCCACTTCTGGAGAACAGGAGAGGGAATGCTGATGGTGGATCCAGGAGATGCTTCTCCTAACCCTACTTCTAACATGCTGCACCTGTTAAGTGTTTGTGTTATTGCTGGGGGAAAACAGAAGTTTCCAAAATGAAAATATATTTTATCCGAAAGTACCCAGAACTCAATTACGGTCAAATTAAAAACTGCTACAAGACATATATTTTCTGGATGCTTGAAGACTTAAATGCAAGTCCTGAAATCCTAAGTTTTTTTCCTAGAGGTAAAACCACTGTTAGGATCAGTGCAAGTACATATACGAAGGATTTTCAGTATATGAGCTCTGATTATTTCACACACTTGCAAAGTGGTAGTGTCATAGACTATAGTGCTACAGTATACGAAGTTCAACACATTAAGCATTTCGATAATTGAAAAAAAGTTATACATATTTAATTTTCAGAAAATCAATCAATGAAGCCTATTTTCTGAAACACCTATGAAAATCTTACAACTGAAAGCATTGCTAACTTTCTTCCAGGTTTAAAAATTTTCCCAGGTCACACTGCATGACTTAGAGTGAGGAAAGGCAAATGTTCACACTTTCTTTAACAGAAGAGATGATTTCCCCCCCC
>VWZN01020021.1:118547-132915 GCA_013396955.1 Regulus satrapa | reverse complement strand
AGAAAAGAAAGACTGGGAGCCAACTCTTTTTTAATGTAGAAAAAAAAAAAAAAGAGGAAGAATAAATCATTCAGAGCCTGCATTCCATTGATATTTCCAAGCTGTACTAAGGACTACTTTGCTCAAGATTGTGCCCAGCAGACAAAGACCCAAGTTAAGGGCAGAGCAAAGACAAACTGTCCAAAGAGAACTCCAGGAGGTACTGTGCCTCACTGCTTCTGTTTTACAGACTCAGGGGCAACCCTTATTCAAGCTATTCAAAAAGCATTAACTCAGAGTCTCACCATTTTGTTTGAAAACTGTGACATCTTCTTAGAAGTGCANAACCGGAACATTTTCTTAAAAAGGAAAATTCAAAAAAAAAAAAAAAAAAAAAAAATCTTCCTTTTGGTGTAAGCTGAACAGTGATTTCATTGAGTAACTGCCAATTTTTCTACTACACATTGTTAAAAGTAACAAAGAAGTATGAGGAGGAAAGGAGAAAAGAAAACAGTTCATTGAGCTCAGCAAATTGTACAAAGCTGGATCTAGAGAGTAGTTCATTTAGCCCTTGCAAAAACATTGGATTTCTTCCAAAGCAGAGGCTCTATGGATTTTCTTCATAGCAGAGTGTCAATACATCCTGGGAGGTTTGCCTTCCCTGGGAAGAAATGAGCATTTGTCTGCCCATTTTGTAGTCCTATGAAGACTACTGTTGAGGGTTGTGACTGAGCTGGCATGGGTTATATGTATGGGCTGCCCAGGACCCCCACAACTAGAATGGATCCATGAAAGGGATCAACAAGTGGGTGTTTATTCACCATCACCCTCCCACCCCACCCCCAGCTTTAAGAAATGGCAGGTACATAGTCTCAATTTGCTGTTAAACAGAACTATGAGAAAAATAGGAAATTTCAAAGTTTGGTCCCAGAGAAGTAAGAATTTACATGGAAGGCAAATCCCTTCCATGTGCATAATGCATGCACTCACTTTTGCTATCCCAAGAAGCATTGCTTTGTTATTTGTTTTGGAAATTTTAATTCTATGCCATAGAAAAACAAGCTGTACACATATTAAAAAAGCATGTATCTTCAGCTAAGATTTCTTGGAAGTTCAGAGACTATCTATAACTTTGCACACCTAGAATCAGATTTATCTTCCAGATATGTTTGGAGAAAAACAAAGTAGTTAGCATTTACTTGGAATGGTTTATCCCCAAAGATTACAAATTTAAAAACTGAAAATTAACAAAGAAGCGAAGGGAAAAAACGTGATCTAGAAGGACTTATTCAACAATACAGCAGCAGTGATTGTGCCCTTGCTTTGGGCTGTACAAATGTACAAAAGCTTGTAAAAATCCTATCCTGTGGAAATATATAAATTCTGCTGCCTTTGCTGCTGGCATCACTAAATCTGAGTTTTAGCTACACTGCCTGTGTGGCAGCCAGTGAATTTTCTTTTGTTCAGTAAGAAACAGAAGCCACAGCCCATTCAGTAAGAATAGTGATTTATATGGACATTATTCAAACATTCAGCACCATAGAGGGATTCTTTTGGTGATGTATTTTTTCCCTGAGAGCATTTTGTACTACCACTCTTAGACTGTACTGAGAATTTTTACACGGTGATTATCTATTTTCATGGTCAAACTATGTGGGGCTCTCCATGTGCACACACCTACACATTTATGTACTTCCTTATATTCTCTTAGACATACCAGTGGGAAAATATAGGCCCATCTCAAAGCTGTACAAACAACGAGAAATCACATAAATACAGATCTATTATTCTTAGAGTTTTAGGATTATTATAATGTGTTCCATTTGGAAACTTTGCAAAATAAATTAAACTAAATCCATAACTTGGTAAGAGATAGAAGGCTGTTAAGGAATGATTGTATTGATTTGGGTTCATGGATCACATTCTAAGAAACAGCTAGTTTTATTTTAATCAAGTCTAACTTATAATCATGGCTGTAAAACAACAGAATTAACTGGCAGAATAGGGGCAATTTATGATATTTTAGGGAAGTAGCATGGTCTGATTTGAAAACAGGCAGAAGTTCAGTGGACTCAATTTTGCATTTAAATAAGGTGACTTCCAGATTGGACTTTTAAATTTAATAATCATCTAAACAAATGACTTTTTATTTTGTGTTAAAGTTCTTAATTTCAGTAATCTACTCTGAAGCCTAAAGCCACTCACACTGACATAGCAAAAAATTGTTTAATCAAAGGTAACATATGATGATAAATTGGAATGGCATTTGTTCTTCTGCCCTTTTAATGCAAGAAAAATAAGTGACCTTCTAATCAACCTGTCCAATGACTTCTTCCAGACCTCTCCTTATTTTACAGGACATTGCAGTTAAACAAAACTTACAATTACACAGAAAGCAGAAAACAGCCATGAAAAAAACTTTGAGATTTTAAGACTAAAAGGGTATGGCAAAAAACCAGAAAACATAGTCATTATCTTACTGAGAGTAAAGTAATAAATGGTATTCATTACCCTACTGGGAGCTAACTAATGGAACAGGTCGGTATCTATGATGAGACACACAGATTTGGAGAGTGTTAGGTCTTTCTGTCCAACATAGAGATATATTTGATATTGTGGAAAGGGCAGCATGGAAAGGAAAACAATTCTGGGTACAATGGGAAGAAATGCACTGGCCCTCACCATGCCTCTCACATACCCACTCTTTCTTATTAGTGTCTCTTGGGCTGCTGCTTCTATCCTGGTGTCAGAGTAACTGGGTGTGTCTGAGGCCACCCGAAAGGGGTGGAAGATCCCCTAGGAAGCATCAAAGTGAGAGTGAGAAGGGTTGCCCAAAGGCTGGGGGGAGCAGGAAGAAGTAGCATGTGCCTTTGGGATCAAAGCTGTTTTCTATATCCCTGTGTACTTCATGCATCACAAAGTAATTTTCTTGCACAGATGACACTCTCAAATCTATTGAAATACCATTGGCCTGACACTGACTGAAAAGGGGTGAAGAATCAGAATAATTAGTAAAGACAGTAAATAGTATCTAGAGCCAAGGTTTGAAGCACACAATGCCAGTGTGAGCAGTGTGTGCCGTATACACAGGGCCTTCATGGCTGCATAATATGTGATATCTTAAACTGAAAGGAAAAACAAAGGGAAGGTGAGACTGAAGTGAAATAAAGACATCCAGAATTAAGGAAAGATCTCAGTGGCTCTCTCTACTATTCTCTGTCATCAAAGACATGTCTGTAGAACAGTATCAAAGTGTACTCATCACCATACTTTTTAACTCACACAGTATTTTTCATCTACATTGATTTGGTAAAAATTCCAAGGAAAGAAAAGAGAATTTACCCAAACACTGTGGCTCCAAAGGAATGGGCCAAGTTAAGACATCTCTCATAGCAATAACATGAAAATCTACTGTTGCAATACCTTGACACACTAGGAATTGATTTTTTTCTAAAGAGCCATGCATCTTTAAGTGACCACAACTGCAACTCATTTCCCTTAAAAGTTTCCTGAGCATTGTCTCTGTTTATGAACCTCTGTGAATTTCTTAATTGCTGCCAAATATTAATTGAAACAATTAACTGTGAAGAATGTGTGGGTGCAAAAATATTAGTACCACATAATTCTTTCTACTTAAGAGGTCCTTACAGGATTATTGTAGAAATGCTCTGGAGTTCTAATTACCTATGGAAGTCCCACAAGGTTACTGCAGAACATGGTAATTAGACAGTTGTAATATAAGGTGTTAGCAGGGGATTGAGGATTTGTGCTAAGAACCATGGTGCTTTCATGGCTATTTACTTTGCAGAGGACCAGAATTTAATGGAATTTAATGAAATTTGGTGGAAATCTCCAAAGACAAATGTAATTAAAAGGTAGGAGAAATATCTTAATAGGGATTCAGCAGCTGGTGAGAGGAGACTAGACCTACTACATCATGATCTTTATATGAATAAAAGTCACTCAAGTGTTAAGACTTTAATAGAATTTTTAAAAACCCTGATTAAATATTAGATGCAAAACACTTTCAGTTTTGTACACAAAACCAGAAATGTTTCATAAAAACAAGAGGCCATTTGACCATTTCTCTGTCACTGGTTTAAAAAAAAAAATAAAAAATTAGGCCACATTCTGTGGCTGACAGCACAGAAAAAGATAATGTGGCTGATGTTGTGTGCAGAAGGCTTTGATTTCCTAGCTCAAAGGACAAGTTTCCCAGTGACAGAGTGATGTCAAAGCAAAAGCCCAGGACAAGGCTCAAGCTTGGCACTGCAGCAAGATGCTTGATGTATTCTGCTGTGAAATCTCATTCAGTAGAAGTAATCCAGTATTACTAGTTTTTAACTACATCTGAATGTATGGATAAAATAGAGGAAGAAGGCTATTTTAAAAAATACAAAGAAAGTTACTTAACTATATTAAGATAAAGGGTAAATTTGGCATATATTAAATTGAATTAAGTAGCAGTATTGCAAACTGAGACTGATAAGCAGGAGAAAAAAATAAGTTCCCAAGTGTTTCTGTTCTACAGGGCTCAGGCATAAACATGACTGTCAGTCTGCAGCCATTCACATACCCTGCTACTGAAGGAGAAGGGGAGTGAGAAACTTGAGATTGAAACACAAAGCTTCAGCCTTTTTCCGTCATTACAGCTCTGTGAAGTGGATATACAGCTGTAGAGATGGACAAAGTAGAAGGTATTAGATAATCCATCTCTAAATATCTTCATAACATTTTACAGACAGTTATTATAACTCATTTGTTCATGATGGCTAACATTCAATCAAAAAACCCAGACTTCCACAATGCTATAGGAACAGCCTTCCACAAGACTGTTCCACAAGTCTGTATAAAGGTGAAATTCACCTTTCTTAGCTAAGCATACACCAAGGTTAGATCACCTTCATTATAAGAATGATAATATTGCCATTTAATCTTCTTTATCCTCTCCTGTCATTAAAATACATCTCTCAGCTTTGTAAGTCAGGCTGAATAATAGAAAGTTTACATAACTCTGAAAAACATATAATACTAATTTTTTAAATTTAAACCCTCCCACATCCCTATCTAGGTACAAATATTTTAAAAGCATATATTCTATAGCTATTATTTCACTTAAGCAAATAACCACAGAGATGCACAAACATCACAAGCTTCTTCTATCACATAAAAATTCATGTAAAGGCAAGACCATAAAAGAATACTCTATATAAAACCTTCCCTAACATTTTTCAGCTTGTTTTTTTTAATCACAGCAATATTTTTTGTTACTCTGATTCCGAGTACATGACCTTTTGCCATATCATTGCCTGCCTCTGTAGATCTTTCAATTTGTCACAACAAAATAACAATTGTTATTTGTATTCATTCATGATGGTGACTCATATCTGTGGAAGCTAAATCCTGGCCTAATTAAAGCAAGTTTATTATACCATTTTTAACTCAACATCAATTAAGAGCTTGTTACCTTCTGCAGATTTTTCTAATGGGATTGCTGTGGAGCTGCCAAGATATGAAAATCTATGTGTATCTATTTTTCCATGGATTAAGAAAAGATTATTGCCCCAGACAGAATATATATATATAAAGGGTGAGAGAGAGAGAGAGAGAGAGATTCATCCTCAATGATTGTTTCCTTTCAGAAAAGCTAAGGTCTTTCCAAACATTAAAGTAAGGAGTTAAAAGCAAAACAGAAGATTGTTTGGTTGATATCTATCAAAGTACTTATCCTGAAAAGCGGATCTATTCTCATTTGAAATAAAAGGATAGCCAAAGGACCAAAGAACCACAAAGCCAGAAGGAATGAGGACACTTGCATGAAAGCAGGAACCAGGTTGAAAGCATGTATCTCCTCTAACACAACAGAAGGATGAGATGGTTAGAAGTTTAATATTAACAACCAACCTTCCCTGGCCAGTTAGCAATCTCAGCAAAGTAGGGTTTTTCTCCCCTCCAGGGACTAAATATCTTACTTTATGAAGTTTAGAAAATACTAGGATATTCATTCAAATTCACTCCTTTCATCCACTCAATATGTGCATGTAAAAGTTTCGCAATTTTTATAGTGTCCACCTCTGTGCAGGGAAAGACAGCATATCTCAGAGATTTCCAGTGGATGTTGGGAAGTTTTGTTTATTGACTTATTGCAGTATGAAAAGTGCAAACTGATTTTCTCATTATTTAGATGTATCGAAAGCTTTCACATTCTGGGGTCTGACAAGATATATCTGGCTAGCAGTCTTATTAAGCAACACATTTTACACCTGGGGGAAATATCTCTTCATGGCATATACTGCAAGTGTTAATTGACTTTTATTTCCTAATAACTGTTGAAACTAATAAGTTTGGAAAGCTGGTGATTTCAAAAAACTGTCAATTAGACATTAAGACATGTTTGAGTGTTAAGCCTATATGTGAAATTCCTAAAAAAATATTTTTTAAGCTCTTGTCCTCTGAAATGAATTAATGAAGTCATCACCAAGTCAATCACAACTGTCCTAATGCAGGATGTGGAGAATCTAGTAATATCGTATGTGTAATTACTACTACTACTTTAAGTCATCAGGAAAGTAATCCAATTGCCTTTCCCTGCATCAGCATAATGGCAATATGGAAAAAAAAAATCTGAGTTGCAGCTAAGACATTTAGGACATTTGACATTATGCCTCAGGAGCCGGACTTTTAAAAAATGACCTGACAGTCTCTTCCCCCACCTTCCCATACCACACATTCGCTGATTATGCAAAGAAGTACAAATTAAAATAATCACAAGTCCTGAAAAAACTAAGCAGATGGACAGAAGAAAGATACCTGGTAAGTATCTAAAGGAAAGATGGATAAAATAATTAATAATGTTTTAGACAGCAGAGAATCCACCAAGATAAACTGACCTTAAAATTATTCTTTTTTTTCAGTGAGTGCTTGTGTGTTTGCCTGATATTCCAATCAAATGACTAAGTATCACACAAATCCCTGGGAAACCACACCATGGTTTCCAGCAATGGAGAGAAATCACTGCAACGCCAAGCGTGCCTAATGCAGAGTCAAGACAGATCCCATTTACAAATGTTCAAAGAATCACAGACTACGCTGAATAGGAAGGGAACCACAATGGTCATGAAGTCCAACCCCTTACTCAGCGCAGAAGCATCCCCACAAGTCACACCATTTCCCCAAGAGCATTGTCCCAATGCTTCTTGAACTCTGTCAGGCTAGTGCTGTGACCACTTCCCTGGGGAACCTGTTCCAGTGCCCAACCACTCTTTGGATAAAGAATATTTTCATAATATCCAACCTAAACCTCCCCTGACACCAGTTCAGGCCATTCCATTGGGTCCTGTCACTGCTCCCGACAAAGAAGAGATCAGTGCCTGCCCCTCCTCTTCCCCTTACGAGGAAATTTGAACCACAGTGAGGTCTCCCCTCTGTCTCCTCCAGGCTGAACAGACCAAGTGCCCTCAGCTACTCCTCACATGGCTTCTCCTCAAGGCCCTTCACCATCCTGGTTACCCTTCTTTGGATACTCTCCAACAATTGAATGTCTTTTTTACATTGTGGCACCCACCCAAAACTGCCCCAGCACTCGAAGTGAGGCTGCTCCAGCTCAGAGCAGAGCAGAACAATCCCCTCCCTTGCCCAGCTGTGGTGTTGTGCCTGATGCCCCCAAGGACAGGGTTTTCCCTCCTGGCTCCAGGGCACTGCTGACTCAGATTCAATTTGCCATAGCCCAGGACCCCCAGGTCCCTTTCCATGGCACTGCTCCCCAGCATCCCATTCCCCATCCTGTCCATACATCCAGGGTTGTCCCATCCCAGGTACAGAATCTGACACTTTCCCTTGTTGAACTCCATACAGTTGGTGATTGCTCAGCCCTCTGGTTTGTCAAGGTCTCTCTGCAGGGCCTCCCTGCCTTCAAGGGACTCAACAGCTCCTCCCAGTTTTGTATCCTCTCTGAACTTGCTCTGTATCCCTTCCAGTCCCATGTCCAAGTCATTTATGAAAGTGTTGAAGAGCAGAGGGCCAAGGGTGGAGCCCTGTGGAACCCTCCTAGTGACAGGTCCCCAGTCTGATATCACCCCATTCCCTGCAATCCTTTGTGCCTGACCCATGAGCCAGTTGCTCACTCACCCCATGATGTGCTTATCTAGCTATGTGGTGGAAATTTTGTCCAAAAGGTTCCAGAGACAGTATTGAAAGCTTTACTGATATCCAAAAAGATTACATTAACTGGCTTCTCTTTATCAGCTAGTTAGGGTACTTTTGTCAGAAAAGGAAATCAAGTTTGATTTTGATAAGCAGGACTTCCCTGTTCTTGCCTTAGAGGTAATAAAAATTATTCTTAAAAAAGCCTTAGAATGAGAATAATGAAATTTAGGAATGGGACTTAAAAGAATAGAAATAAAACAAAGAGAAGGTAAGACTCTTACTGTACCCCATTTTTTCCCATGCAGAGAAAACCCAGTCCAAACCCTGAAATGTACAGATAACAGTATCTGTAGAAACAGTGTAGGGAACACTGACTGTCTCACAAGGCCACTAAAAATTGTGACATCAGGAAATATGTTTGGGACTCATGCACTTATAGAAAAGGACAGTCTGACCATATTAAACTGGGCTGCATTTCAGAACCTACTCCATAGGTTCTGATTCAAACGACTTCAGTGCTGATGAAGCTGACAGCTGACTGTTTCTGTATTCAGAGTTTCTAATTAGCGTGGAGGTGGTAGATGATAAAAGCAGGGAGGAGGCATGACAATACCAGAAAAAGGCTGGCCAATGGAGTTTAAAAAAG
This sequence comes from Regulus satrapa, assembly GCA_013396955.1. Lineage (NCBI taxonomy): Eukaryota > Metazoa > Chordata > Aves > Passeriformes > Regulidae > Regulus > Regulus satrapa. The sequence continues at coordinate 124,145 of VWZN01020021.1, read as the reverse complement.
GAGATGGAAAGCAAATTAGGCACTTCATACTGCCAAAGCAATAAAACAGTGAGAGTCTGAAAAAGAAGAGAGAAAAGAAAATTGGTGAGTTTCAATAAGGAATGGAAAGGAAATGACCCAGTAAGAATAAAATGAGGCACAGAGCACAGATAAAGAGTTACATGGGTGGGAATTAAAGAGTGGAAAGAGTGTTCTGCACTGAGGGCATCAGGAGATCTCACCTGACTAAAAGTGAACAGTAAAAACACAAAGGAGTGGGAGAGAGAAAATGAGGGGAACAATTAGACGTTAAAACCGTGGAATTGAAAGAACACCTGCCATTTAAATATTCCAGTAAACTTGAGAGGAAATACTCCAACAGAGCAAGCTGAACTGCCAAGATCTGAATGTGCACAGAAAGGATGCCAAGTAGTGAGACCAAGGGACTCTAGGATGTGTGTACATTGGCACCATGGCATGGCTTCTAAGATGATCTACTCAGTGCTAGATATACCAGCACACACTCCTTTGAATCTTCCACTAAGTAACTATGATTGTAAACAATAGGAAATCCAAGTAAGGTACAATTTATCTAAGTGCACCATTATACTGTAGACTGTATGATCAGACAAGCAAGCAGTAAAGTAACAGCATAAGGTCTATTTGCAGTTTATGCTCTGAAATCTATAGGTCTGATATCACATCTAACTGGTAAATGCAAGTTTTAAAATAATTTCAGAAGAAACCTGAAGTACATTTAACTAATATTTCATCAATGGTCTATGCTGTTGACCTGACATATGGACATACAGAAAGAAAATATGCCAGAATAACTTTTAACAGCATGTTTTGAAATCAGTATATATTTCACAATTAACACTTCTTTCAGGACTACATATCTCATTGATGCTTCTACCACTAATGTTCTTTCTCTCCTGTTTAGAGGGGATCTATTTAGACCCCTACTTAGAGGTGTCCTACTTCGCAACTAAGCCAGACCTCCAAATTTCTAACAGATTTTTTTTCTTATGAAACTATGTTTTAGAGTCATAATATATTTATAGCTCTATTCTAGGCACTGTGGCACCATATACAAGAGATTATGTTACATATGTATGCTATTTTCCCCTAGAACTGACATCCAAGGTAACAAAAATCCTTTCCCAGCCACCAAGGATTTTATAAGCATTATCAGTAATGTAGTTGATTGCACTATTTGCAATATTCGCCCATTTACAGTGAAGAAATAGACAGATGCCATGCTTCAGAGAGCAGGAAAGGACTATTAGAAATGGGGGTTCTAATAGAGCTATCGTGTCCCATTTCACTTCTAATAATGTGGTGTCTTTGTGTCCTTCAGCAGGGTTTCTAAGATGCTAACTGCTCAGAGCTTAATAAGCATATAGATTCTCACTAGCCAACAACAGAATCAGACAACAGAATAATTTTCTACCAACTTTTTTCTTGTGCTTATATCTATCTCAATGTAATTCCCACAATATCTAATGGTATTACAGTTTTGCTTCTGTTTTTCACAGATGTTTAGTGACTCATCCAGTCATCTTTAAGTCTTGCAACTTTATGCATTGTTTGATTAATTTCTCTTTGCATATTTCAGTATTGTTCTTACTGAATCTCTGGCTTTAAAAATGTTTTCTACAGTATTATAAATTGCATCTTTTTTCCCCCTTAGGACTTCATTTAAATGCCTTTTTAATTTCTTGTTGAGATTCAAGCTTAAAATAGTAAGGACCAATAAACCTCCCCTTGAGCTAGACTGGAAAACAAATCCTTGCTTTATGTTAACTGCACAGCTTCTAAGTAAAGCAGACACAATGTGAAGAAGCTATGAGCAGTACTGTCAAATATAATTTATTCCTTAAATGCAGTTTTAGGGTATGGAAGAAGTGTCATTAAGAAGAGATAAGGTAAAAAGAAGAAAGAAAAGTGAATGGCCAAGTAGTCCAGAAGAAAAAGTGAATTAATAAGGTGTGTAAAAATTTGCTGTGGGGTTAAAACTAAGGAGTGGTGAAGAAGACAGCCAAAGGGAAGAGACAACCATGGCAAAGCAACAGCTGTCTGAAAGCCTAATTTTCTCAGAGAACACACTTTGGTTTGAACAACTCTCCAGCCTTGACCCTGAAGACCAAAAGGTGGAGAGAAGCAAAGTATCAGCTACACTGCAACTTCCCCTAGAGTGAGGTAATCACACTGAATTATCTGGTTATGACCCTCTAAAGAGTATGGAAGGAGGAGACACTGCAAATTCTATGCCTTCTTCCTGCAGCCAGCAGTCTCTTTTTCACTTCTGCAGCTGTTCCTACTGCTTGGAGTCCACTTCCATCTTTCCTTTATATTTGCTTATTTATCTTAATATTTATTCCCACCTTAATTCCTCTTCCAATACCTACATTAGTCCTACATTACATTGTACCACTGTCTGGTGAAAAACAAATTTGTTTGTTTCTTTGTTTTGGTTTTCCTTTTTTTGTTGTTTGTTTTTGTTTGGTTTTTTTTTTGTTTGTTTTGCTTTTTTTTTTTCTTTTTGTTTGGATTTTTAATAACATGTGCAACGAATTAAGAAAAAGGCAAACAGAAAAAAGCCCCCAAAAATCAAAAACCAGAATATTTTACAGGAGGGGAAAGAATGTAAAAATAAGACACAAAAAATTTCTGAAAAACAAGGCAGGAACTCTTACCTCAACTGACCACTTTCAAAGTATGCATGCTCAACATTATGATGTCAAATGTTTATAGTTTTTTAATAGTCAGTGGTTCAGCTCTTCTAACATAAAAAAAAAGAATCATATCCAAATTACTTCACAGAAAGTTGTGAAGAAATACTTTAAAGGAAAATAGGACTTCATTAAATGAAATAGTAAAACTAATACAACAATTTCTGAGATTTCTTTACTTCTGACCCAAAAGCTATGCTTTTCTATATATAATTATGTGCATGTGCACATATGCATTTATATTTTGTTTGAATATATATGCATATTCCCTCAATATATAATTGAATATATATCCCTCACATCTACAAATATTTATGTTTATATAAAATACATAACATGAGTTTGTAATGGAGAAAATAAACAGTGGGAAAACCATGAGGGAGCTATGCAAGTCATCCTAACTGAGCAATATTAAGCCATAAAATGGCATAATTCATCCTGTATTCTATATATATTTTATAAATATATTCCTATAAAAGTATTAAAAAGAGTTTTACAAATTTTATTAGCATTATTTTTCATATCCATCTGCCTATAGAAACAGGCTCCTTTAGTACTAAGATTCCAACTGTAGAGGGCCCTGAGGGAGAGGAATAGTACAATATTTTTTAAAACTTCTCAAATTATGCAAAGTAGATTTCCAACATATAAAAAGTGTCATAAGCTTCAAGTCTGCTGTGAGCTAAAGGCATGTGCCAGTGGAAGTCAAGGACTCTTTCCTTAAAGCATAAAGTTTCCATTTTAATTCCTTAGATTTGCAAGATATTTCTAATCGGCATCAGCACTGAACTGTGCCCAGACCTGCTCTTCAACAAATCTAACTGCTTGTGCACATTCTGAGAAGAGAAAACCAGAAAAATAAACAAAAAGTGTTTCCCTTGCAAGTTGTACTAAAAAATGAGCAATTTGATATTCTTTAGAAATCTGGCGTGTAAATGCACTCCACTTTGGTCCCTTGGGGACAAGAGCAGGGGAGATGATTAAAGTGGCTACGGACACACACAACTTGTAAATTATCACATGAATACCTAATACTTTACAGAAAGTGACACACAACTACAGTAAGAGACTTTTCCAGGAGTCAGACTGCCTGAGCAGGCACATGAGGGAAACAACACACAGTGGTACTTGGGAGTAGCCCCACAGGAAGCTTACTGCGCAACCTGACTTTAAATTTGCCCTCCCATATATAGGGTATAAATAGCTATTATCGATAACATAAACAAAAGCTGGAGTTTTATTTCATACACATGGAAATGGAATCAAGTGTTTTGGCAATATATTTTGCAACTCTGGCTTTGAAAAAATGAGTTAAGACTCTTAGAGATGGGCAATTTCTGAGTGATGATTGTATCAAAATGCCTGGAATATCCCATTTCTCCATGGGAAAGAAAAAAAACCACTCTAAGCCTAATACACAAAGTCACTTTTCTCTAGTCACTTAGAAGAAATAGAGGACTTCTAAAATAAGAGGAAAGCATCATGTGACAGAATTTAAGAACATACGATATGAGCTTAAGAGAATTGGCAATAACACCTGTTTAAACATGAATACCTATGGTAATAATTCACTCTTAAAAGCAATCAGTTTGATTGTAATAATATTTTACTTTCCACTTGATAATTTTATTATTATATATAAATATTCAATAACAGTAGGGTGACTAGATGAAAAAAGGTCAGTAAGATTTAGCCAGTGTAGTCAAATTTACCTGATAAAGCTAAATGCCCCTTAATGGGGGAAAAAAAAAAAAAGGCAAAGCAAAGCTAAATAAAGCTGTACTTGTGCATTAGAATCGTATTATCCTCCCAAAATAAAATTTTACAGCAGTGAAGTTGACATAAAGTGAAATACAGATATCTGAACACATATAAATCTTGATAAAGATCAGAAATGTAAATCTAGAGTAATTTTAGTTACTTTATAAGTACTCAAAACAAGTTAAGTCAGGACTACTCTTTGCAGGTACAAATCATTGTATTGCATTTTGCTTAGATTTGCCCAAATTACTGGGTGTAAGTCTATGTCTACATGCTTCCAGATCAGCAGTTTGTTAGTAGGAGGCTAAAGAAAGCCAAGATTTCAGTGTTATCTCTTCCAAATTTTTCTGGTGCATTAGCAACCATTTTCTGGCTGCAAACAATACCATACTGTATGTGTCATATTGTTAGTACTATGCTTTAATTTCAGATGGAAAACTGCCTCTCAGAATAGAGAAGAGTGTGAATTTAAAAAGAACGTCATTATACCAGAACTGTGAGAAACTAGAAAAGACAGAGTACCATATTTTCTGGTTCCTTGGATATATCACAACATATGGTCTAGAGAACATTTTATATTTAAAACCTTTCCAAAATACTGAATTGTCATTCATAAGAAGACTCATCTATGCATTTGAATTCTGAGGACTAGAATTTAATCTAATTTTGACTTTATTATTGGAATAAATCCACATTTTCCAGTAGTATGTAAGAAAATTATCTAGGAAGTATCCTTTGTTTTCTGGTCTCTATAGAAATAGTGTAGCGGTTAGAGTCTGTGATTTTGGCATAACTTTTATCTTGTGCAGAGGTTGCACTTGCCAGAACTACTTTACTTTTTGCTGTGAGATAGGACCAGGAGAAAAAGCAAAACAGGCTTAAAACTTTAGAAGAACAAAGAAAACCTTTATTGACAAATTAAACTGGTTTGTAGAAATTAGAATGAAACTTGTAAATCACTTCTCTTCTCCTTTAGCACTCTTTTTCTTTTCCCACCAACACAACAATGTAGAAGACAAAAACTCAAAGATATCTCACTCTTAAAACAATCTTTCAATCTACTCAAGAGGAAGAGCTTCTCTAGCAAAACCATGGTGACTTCCCCAGAAAGACTTGGTTTCTA
>VWZN01020021.1:88165-114891 GCA_013396955.1 Regulus satrapa | reverse complement strand
TTTTTTATTTTTTGTTTTTAACACATTCTCAAGCATATCAGATCTGTACAGAAAACCAAAAATTCACACTCCATACCCCAGAGGCTAGAATTACTTCCTTCTCAAAATAAATAATTATGCAGATTTACAAAATGCACATTATTTTCCCAAGTGAATGGAAAGGCTCCAAGCTATTAAATACGTAATTAGGTTGTTTTTCTAAAATGCTTATTATTTACCTGAGAGTCTCATCACAGACTCCTGGTAAATACTGTGTCCCTGCTAGCAGTTATTATCAAAAACACCTCCATAATTTCCAGCCTTCCTCCAGCAGTGATATCAACAGCAGATATTACTGGGGGCCATGGATCACAAAAAGCAAAATCTGGCTATGCCAGGCAGCCCATTTAACTGACAAGTTGAGCTTCCTTTGTACGTGGCATTGCACTCTTTCATTTTTCAAATGCAGTAGAAAATGAACAAAATAACTTTTTAGTAGTTTAGTTCATGTTTTAGCTGGCCAGAAATTCTGCTGAAGGCTGTGCCTAAACATGCTTATGTGCTTGCAAGACTACAGAAGAGGCGAAAAAAGCCCCAAGTTCTGACACAAGGTTTTCTTTTTCAAGCAGCTGTCTTGGGCCAAGTTATCAGAGCATACCACTTGTATGGTATTTACTTGGAACTACTCCCATTGCCTCTCTCCAGGGGACACACAGACACAATGCCAGGCACTCAACATGGGAATGTGAATATTCCTGCTCACCAAGTGGGAAAGAAATAGGTCAGTAATGAGACCTAGCTGGTTCTCTATGCAGCCAAAGGGGAACACTAAAAACCCTTTTTCTAGTGATTACAGACAAAAACCTGACCCTCAGAAGCGACCCCTTTTCATTACTCCACCTCCAGAGTCAGTTTTCCTTATGCTTTCATCTGCCCAGAGGCCTCACTGATTTTTGGTCCTTACAGAAGAGATCAAGGATGACTAGAATCTCAATCAGAATAAAAGAGGGCAGAAGACAGAAAAGCATAACACGGTGAGGGAGAAAAAAGAAAAACAAAAGAAGAAATTAAGAGCAAGACAAAAATGCAGAAAAGAATCAGAGGGCATGCCAGGAATATTTAGAGATCAGCAAATAAGGCAACAGAGATGGGCAGACAACAAAGGAAGTAGCAGTGAAGGACAGAATAGAAAATTTATGTTACTTCCCAGAAACCAATAAATAAATAATGAAAATAAATAATGTGGAATCAAAAGACGCATATTCTTGAGAAAATATAAAGAAAAGGGTTATAGAGGAAATAGAGGAAGAAATCAGAACAACTAAGCAGGAGAACTTTAATGGGCACACCTTTGTCACCGTATTTCCCAGTTGTGTAATTTTTCTGTTTTTTAACACTTTCAGCTAAGCTATTTACATAGGTATACACATATATTTTACATTTATATGTTTTATACAGATATGTATAAATTTACAGACACAAACAAATCTCTTAAATGGGGGCGAGAATTTCTCCAGATTTCCAATTTGGTACTAATGCAGTAAAACTCTGTCATGAAAATTTTGGTTGTTTCTGTAAAAGCCTAACAGTAAAAGCATTCTTGAAGCTCTGCTATCTCATCTCATGCAGTGTTAGCCACAAAGCTGAAGGTGGAGTAGCTGAGGTGTGCACCAAGTGGCAAGAACTGCACACTTTGCCAGGTCATTGCTTTTATAGTAGTGCCTCATTTTTTATGAGGTTTAAAAAGAGACATCTAGGGCAAAGGGTAACAGAGAAGAGAAGAAAACAGGTACTGACTGACAGGCAGATAGTGCGCTCACAGTCACCCCCTAGAACGCTGATAGATAGTCTCAGTTTCATCTCAGTTTATTATCTCTGTAACAAATAAATAGATTACAGGATGCATCTTCAGTCTAGGCCTGCTCAAAACCCTTAAGGCTTGACATTCCACACATTATGTAATCTTACGAATGTTGTTGTATTACAACATATTATTTGCTGTTGAAATTTACCCATGAGCGCTTGCAGCGAGCGAGGTACACAAAGGTATTAACAGGCAAAGTGTGAATACTCAAATTGTTAGTGAAGGACATGACTAACAAGGGTCTGTCAAATTTCACGTCCACAGCTGTTTTGGAAATGGGAAAGTCTTGTGAAAGAACTTCATTCACCCTTATTTAAACAATGTATAAGTAAAATATATGTTTCATTGTCATTTTCAACTAACTGAATTTCATGTCCTACCTTGGCCATGAATCAGACTGAATGGTGTACTAGGAAAGTGCTTTCTTAGAAGGTGTCCCCGATTCTGTCCAGCTGTGCTTGACAGAATCACCATACTCTGCCAACTCCAGCATTAGTTTCCTTACAGATATTTATGTGTTCATAGTAAAAAAAATACAAAACCAAACACACACCCCCGCCCCCATCCACTCCCAACCAGTAAATATAGGGATATTAAATTATTCTGGAAAATCTTACTGTCCTATTATTTTTACTGAAATAATGAGGCTACACTGGTTTTAAAATGGGAAAACATTTCTAATTAGCCCAAATTTATCAGGCATCAAAGCAAAAAAGCTAACTGCAAGCATCCTAATAACTCCTTTATAAGAACATATTAAAACTCACCATCTGATTAAGCACATATATATTCTATTTTAAAGAATCTAGACTTATTTCCAAATAAGACTACTCTGTTATAATATGGTGCTAAATTTCTATAAGCAACAGATAACTATAGTAATAATTTCCATGCTTATTAGAAGGGAAGGAAACAAGGCTACCAGATGACATTAGGTGACATGATGGCTTTTTAATGTGAAAAAGGATTCCCTATGGGGCAGAAAGAGAATACTGTTATTGCATAAAGACCTTTAATCCACCAACAGTTTCATTCACTATTATATTGGACTGCATTTGCCCAAGTAACACAATCAACATATCTTTCCTAAATTACACACCCTATCTCCTTTCTCTCATTTATTTGTTATCTTGAAATATATTTCTGGGGATATTGAATTTATTGAGAAGCAGTTTGAACCATGTTACTTTTTATAACCCTGACTTGTACCTATATTTTGCAATCATTTGACATCTGCTATATGAAGAAAAAAATCCGATCTAAGAGTTCTAATAAGACCTTGCATCAATAAATTATAACAGATTGGTGATTAGTAATATTATTTGTATGCAATTTTTTGTACCCCTTATAATGCTGATGTTTGCTTCACAGGGATGAATTATTTTCATAATTTTGTCTAAGTAGTAATATAGAAAATGTCAAAAAGAAAATTAGATTTTCACTTCCCAGACACAGAAATTTAATTAAAGCCAACTTCTTGTTGAAGGGGAATGTCCTTAGCTGGTTCTGTGATATGGCAGCAGCTCTATATGCTGCCATGTGGGAGAGCAAGGCTCAGAAAGCAACTCAGGGAATATTAATCACTAGGCTTTGGAGACTAAACACATGCTGAATGTGCCACAGTTGGTCCCAGCAGGTTATTTATTGAGTATATAAGTTAGCAGACAGCAGTGATTTCTTACAAAAGCAGTTTCTTGTACAGCCCACCTCAGGGATGACGTTATACTGAAAGAAACCCTCTGCTTGGATAAAAACTGATCCATTAGGAATTCTCTAATTATCCAAACATGAAAGGTCAGCTTTTCCTCATGCTGCATGAGTGCAAGATAAAGACCTCAAATGAATTCCAGCTGTAAAAATCAGCATCTTCTTTGGTCTCTTGGACATTTTTAGAGCAAACGTGTTTCCAGTCTGTCCAAGAACAGTCCACATGTAAACTACTGAACTACTGTCATGAAAAGCTAAATTCCCAGCCTTATGAGAGAAACTGTAGGCACTATTTACTCATTTTACCTACCCTTGCTCTTTAGATCTTTATTATTTCATGCCTCAAATAGTCACCAACACTTCTCCTTAGTTCCCAGCCTCTTTGGTCTCTCAGTTCCTTCCCTTCATTACCCTTTCCACTGCTCCCTATATTATTATTTCTTTCTTGTATTCATCTCAGTTGTTCCCATCTTTCACCCAGACATCCTCATGAACATTAACTGCCTATGGATTAGAATGGGAGCATGGAGCAAGCCATTTGGGACTTGGAACACCATCCATGGACAACTCCATGTAGTCATGGTTCAAAATGCATCTGTACCCATGAATGAACACAAAAGTTCCTTTTCAGAAGGTGACCCTTCTTTCTTAAAAGAATTTATTTTTCTGAAGAAAATAGGCATTAAGGAGATACAGTAAAAATCACTGTACTTGCTGTAACAGCACCTACATAAGATAAATTAGAATGTAGCTTTAATTAAAAACCCATCCAAGCAGTTCAGTGCAAAGTTGGTTACTAATAAAACCATATGACTTGATTTTACTGTTCATGTATGTGATAATTTTTCTCAACCAGAGGAAAACTTAAAAGTGCCTTGTCAACCAAATACCCACATCAACTAATCATTGTAAGGTACACAAATATGGGCCAAAGTGCTTTCAGTGAGAACAAATACCTTCCATTTCCAGAGACAAAATCACAGCTTTCACTGACTCCAGCTGAGACTAAAATTCACCTCTGTGTTAGGCAGACATAGAAATAGCGAAAGACAGACACTTCTGCACACACTTCTGCCTCTGCTATAGTATGGTTTTTTTTTAATGTTGACACAGGCCAAATTATTTCATAGGACAAGAAGTGTGCCTTGAAAGTTAATTTCTAGTTTCTTTTTAAGTCAATTAATTTCTGTACAAGATTTTTTCATTATCTCTTGTCCTTCACTACTGTGAACCAGATTAAGCCTATGTGCAATGTCATCTCTATGCAATTTACAACTGAAATATATTGCAATAGAAGGACTAGTGAGAGATAAGAAAGGAAAACACCTAAGGGTAAGATATCTCCTGCAGAATTTAATTACGACCACTCAGATTTCTCTAAGTATCACATTGTATGATTTCACTGTAGTTGTTCTCAGAGAAGAATCCAACACATGCTTCAAATATACCATGGGATCAAGCTCTGCTTGTTTTCTAGATTTGGAAGGTGTTTAGATAAGAAGTGGGAAATCTGTAGCCACAGAAACAGCACAAAGACTTGAGGGAACAAACCTCAGATGTCACTGCTTGAACTTCAGTCAACACTGAAAATGGGAATGAAAGAACTGCTGTGACTTCTATGTCGTTTGAGCTAGTCTCATGAGCTTTTTCTAGTAAAGGAACACAAAAAAGCACTTGATACCCTGTTAGTTCATGTTTATTTTATGACCACAGTGAGAGAAGAATGCAAAAGACCATAAAAAATTATTCAGGAAACTACTTGAAGAAACTTCCTCAAATTCAACTAATCATTGAGAGTAATAATCTGGTTTATATCTGTATGTCTTTGACTCCCTTCTCTGTTAAAGTCTGCTTCTATATGCCCAGATATTTCACACCAACAAGAAATTACAAAAAGTTTACTGCTGCCAAGAATTTAACAGCTCCAAAATATTAAACTTGAAGAGCACTTTGCATTAAAACCTAAATCTGCAAAGGTGTGTGTTTCAATTCCTTTTATTTTATTCCTCTAATAATCACTCCCATTTCCTGAATTCTGTGATTTCCTAAGTTATCTCAAATATGTTTAAGCAGGGTTATTGGAGAACACAGACTTCAGAAACTATTGACATATTGAGGCTTCACACCAGGGAACTCTTATTTGTCATATCAACTGGTTCACTTGAGACCCCACCAAATTATGCATGCTTCTACATTCTTTAGAAGGTTCTGTCCCTAGAACACTGACTGCCACTTTAAACCTTCTTGCATACACACACATTCTGAAATTTATTGGACATTTGTCCATAACAGAAAAGATTCAAACACACTATATGGTGTGGTCAAATCACAGTTCTCCTCCTTCCTTCTTAGGCTGTTCCTTCTCCCCTTTTATGCAGGGCTACTAAAACTTTGAAAGATGATTCAGAGATTCATTACTTCATTGACATATTGTTATTATACAAATAGCATGTCATGTGGATAAAAAATTTAATCTAACCCTGGAAGCTTTCCTTCGGTGGAACATGGATCTTGAGGCAATTTATTATACTTTAAAGCTTTCATTCTTTTTATTAGCAGTTCCATACAAAAATGGGGTAATTATACTTATTTATTTATATATCTGTGGTAAAATCAGATTATTTCCAGATACAATAGTGTTTTACAGTCATCAGGAGAACTGCATCTTTTATCTGGATTCCTTTAAAATATATCATGCATATCATTACTCAGAAGAAATAAAGTGATGCAAAGACATTTCTGCAAAGTGCCTACAGCAGCATAAAACCTTGCCTTTCCTTGGAATCACCAACTTTTCTACTACCAAAGAACTGTAGAAGTCTACTTTACATTGGGGACCAAGATGTGTAATGCTATAATGCTATTTTAAAAGTGCAACTGTGTTTATAGGAGGAGAATCTGTTTAAAAGGGGTAATACATTTTTATATTTGTATACAATTCCTTCTTTGAGGTAATGCTATAAGATTCTTTGCTCTGCACACTAACTAAATAACCATAAATGATCTTTCATGCATATGCAAATCCATCCCTCTAAGCACCTTATTAATTATTTCAAAGATACTTGGAGGTCACCACTCATGGAAATTTCTATGCATGAAGCCTCATTAATACAAGACACCACACAGAGAAATGGGATAGATTTTTGTTGATATTTAACAAGGGCACAGAGTATAATCTGTAACATTCACTTTTTTATTTTAATGACCAATGAAATTTGCTCAGCTCCTATCTGCAAGTGCTTCCCCTGAGCTGCTGCAGTGGGTAAAAATTGTGGGCTGCTGCCACACTCCTGTGAACATCTAATCCTATCAATGCTCCAGTTCGTGCGCTCAGAGCTCTGCTCCTCAGCGCTGGCGGTTCTCAGCCGGAGTACTGCTGCCTGGCATTCAGTTAGCAGCTGAACACTAAGGAATTAATGTCATTCTTCCACAAATCACAGCAATGACACATTTTGTTTTGGAACAAAGTGAAGCTATGGTGCTTTTGAGGTGATATGTCATAGCTCATCAGCTGAGATGATAGCTTCCTTTAGAACAATTCTTATCTCCTGCTTAATTAGGCCCCATAAAAGAAATCAAAGCAAAGCAAGGATATAACCACACAAAATACCTGAATGTAATGAAAAAAATGCATCCTCTGGTACATCTGTGCCAGGAAGCAAGTAATTAAATCTACTTGAGAAGCTCTGTTTATCTGAAATCCCTAGATCCTTTCCAGCTCAAGTTATCATACACTTGTGATGATAACACTGATCTTGTCTGTCACAGTGACCCTTTGCTGTAGCAGCTGCTGTTTATTTTTATTCTGTTGTGTGTGTGGTGCTTTCACCTCTAGGTTGATCCAATAAAAGATATAAAAAACTTGCTATGTTGGAACATTCCCTTGATAAAAATCAGGAACAGTGAGTCAAAAGTTAATGGAAACTGCAGACTATATTCATTATGGTATCTCTACTTTTGAAAAAAAAACCACTAGAATGAACAGAACTAATTGGAAGTGCCAACAATTTAAATATTCTTAATTACAAAATCAAACCCTCCTGTACCATTTGAGGGCAATATGTGCACGTATGCCTTGAAGAATTGTGCTAGTTTTTAAGTAAATCTACTCTTACATGAAAATGATCAAATAAGTTTTTAGAAGTCCAAACCTCAAACTTCAAGACATCACAAACACTATTTCAGCATAATCCTGTGGTGTTTAAAAATACATGTATTAATGCAGACTCTTTTGAACTGTCTGTGCCACCTGATCAGCTACCATAACATAAATCTCATCAGAGTAAATACGACTTGGTTTTGTATTCCTTTTAGAAGAAGACTCAAACTTCTATGTTTTCAATAAAGCTCAGACCAAAGATTTTTTTTTTTTTTTTTTTTTTACTTTGAGTCATTCTCTGTTAGATATAAAATGTATTAAACCCACGTTGCCAGAATAAAAGGTCTTTTCTTGGTGGTCTTTCCCATGGTGTTAATTTCTATCAAGGAGAACTCATTTGAGGCTTCATTGAGGGAATTTTAAAAAGCTGTGTCAAATACTGCTTTATCATACCCATATGTAAATGTAAACTGCAAATTTCAGTTGCAAAATGAAGACTGTGAACTATGGACTGTAAAAATGCAACCTTTATGCTATTCAGTAGAAGTACCATGATACGTGAAAAAGAAAATCATGTGATGCTCTTGTGAAAGTTTCTTAATTGAATTCATTGATGAGTGCTGTTTCATCCATAGCTATGAAGGAGGCTAAAACCCCTTGGATCTGAACAGTAAGAAGGGGTTGGCAATGCAGGCATGCCTCCTTTTCAGAGGTATGATGAAACTCAGTCTCATGGCTTTCTCAAAGAACAAAAAAACTAGCCATTAGTTCCTAACTCAAGTATAACTTAATACCAGAGACAACCAAATAACCTGCATATCAAAGTTAGATTCAGGTAGCTTCAGAAATGAACCAGTGAAGTTACAACAGCCCTGCTTAGATTCTTCATTCTGTGAGGCACCTTGATAATTGAATACTTTCAAGTATATTTTTTTAAACGCAAAAATGCTAACATTACAGATACATCTGACAGAGGCAGCAATCAATGAGAGAGAGAAAAAGTACTGCAATGGTATTACTATTATTATTGCTATTAGAACTGCATTAAGGCATAGTATTTAAAAAACAACTTTCTGATATGGAAAGTTTGGAAACTTTGAGATTAGCAATATTTTAGTCTTCCCATATTTAGCTATTCTAACACTTAGAGTATAACACAGCTGAGGCGAGGCTGGCAGCACTAGCTTCTTTTCCATTCCCTCAGCTGAACTCTATCTCACTTGAAGAGCAGAAGTACACCCATCCTTTGTGCATTGTCTATGGCATCCCTTTCTTAAGCCAAATACATGCCTTCCTCACCACTCCAAGACTGAAATCACAACCCTGAGCATCCAGCACCATCTTCTTGTATATTCTCCTCATCCCATCCCTACTCTGCTTCCCCTGTTGAATTCCCATAATGTTCCAGTTCAGCAAACAGAAAAAAAGACTGGCTAGCAACTGTTAGTCAGGGTAAAAACTTCTGAAAACTTCTTAGTCTCCCCTTTGAGGAAAAAAAAGAACTTCTGAACTGAACAACTGGGGTTGAAGAAATATGGAAAAATCCTAATAGAAGTTTAGTGCAGCAGGATTTACAGACAGAAGAGGCAGGCGGGTCATTAGTTTGACATATCAGCCTGAACTGGAGGAAGCTCTGTGACACCAGCCACAGCAGCAAGGAGCCTTGCAAGCAAGGAGAAAGATGAGCTGCCTGCTGCACCACTGGCATAACTGATTAACCTAAGAAGCTGACAGAAGAAAATGGAAAAAAAATCAATAAAAGAGGAAAAAAGGAAGGATTCTACTCAAGCAGCTTATTAATTTGCATGGAAGCAGCAAATGGATTAACTTCTGGAGAAGCAAGGGAGGAGGCTGAGAGTACAGATTGACCACACAGTACTATGCTAATGTAAAGGTCAAGGAAAGAACACTGGGTATAAAGTTCCTGTTCAGTTTCTCATTACAGGTTTTCCTATACAACATTAAAAATTATTTTGTGTAGGATGACATCAGTGTGTAAAAGCAGTAACTGTTTAGTGGAAAGTAAAATAAAATCTTACAACACAGCACAAAAACAGAAATTCTAGTGAAATGTGAAGAAACATTGCTTGCTTCTTATTGAAGCAAATAAAAAAAAAATTAAAAATATTTCTTGCTGCTGTACTTTCAATATTCTCAAGACATGTTCTCAGATTAAATAAATGTTACACTACTAAGAATTTTTGTCCATTTTTCTCCCATCTGGTGGGGTTTAAAACTTATTTATCAGCCATTCAGGTAACCAGGCAAAACCATCTTCTATGCAGCTTCTAATATGCTGTAAAATTATTCTCATACCATGATACGGCACTTGAGACAAACACATAGGTTCCCATCCTAATTTAGCACCAAGAAAAAAGAATGCTATGTATAGGATATACTTCTTCATAGTAAAATTTTTGATAATTCTGCAGTCCGCATGCCTGTGTAATTGAATCAATTCTCAAAACACATCTTCTATATTCCATTTAACTCTTTGCTTAGTTACATCAAGCTTTGTTTCTTAATCAAGTAAAACATGTGACTACATTTCATTCAATAAGGTGGCAATTACCAGTAATAACTTCACCAAAAGGAAGATTATTTTGAATTCCTGTTGCAGTCCTTTTTCACTAGTACTTGAAGACAAACCAAGAAAGTAAATAATGTACTTAATTTGAAATTGAAAATGTGTAGGTCAAGGTTGGTTTNNNTTTAAAATGTTTGGGTCAAGGTTGGTTTTTTTTTTTTTGGGTTTTTTTTTTTGTTTGTTTTTTGTTTTTTTTTTTTTGTTTTGGGTTTTTTTTGTTTTTGTTTTTTGTTTTTTGTTTTTTTTACCAGAGTGTAATGCTATCATCTTGCAAGTCATGATTATAAAACACTAACATGAAGAAAATAAACATTTGATTTTAAAAGATATGCCCTTTAAAATCCAGTTAATTCTCCAGTTCACATGCTTAGCAAAATCCACTTCAATATTCAAATATTTTTTCCAGTAAAATAAACACTCCTGTGAACTCAGTATAATTCCACTGATATATGCAAAACTAATAGGCAATAATAAAAAAAATCTTACTCTGAAATCAAAATCACATTAAGAAAAAAAAAATCAATTAAAAAAGAAAAACACCTGAAACATACCTACACAGGGGAGGGAATAGCCAAGCTCTGGGTTATGGATGAACTGGCGGTCATTCAGCATGGTCACACAGTACAAATGGAAGCAGTCCAGGCAAATGACATGGCGATGCACACATTGGAAAACAAGCACAGGACTCCTGTGAAAGACAAAGTAGTGAAAGTGATGAACAAGGACTGGGATGAACTCCACAAAAATCTTAATTTCAAACTTCTAATTTAATATTAATTTTAAATTAATAGTACACAGGATCATTACATACATGAAAATAGAATTTATCCTGGCATATTGCAGCACTTTTTTAAAGAGGTGGTTTCTAACATGAATCCGATATGAGGAAATGGAAGTAAAGCTTTTACTGAAAGTTGAAACTTTACTGAAAACTGACACATAGAGCAAGAAAAGTCCTTTAGTAACAGATATCCTTTGTATGAGGTGGTGAAAGATCACAAAGGGTAAAACATCAAACGACAACAGGTAGGATAAAATAGGAATGTGACCATCCAGGATTTCTCAGGATTTTGTGAAAACAGCATGTGCCTTCAGCCTCTCAAGGCAGCCATTTGAACACTGCAAAGAAGGAATTCTCTTAGTAATAATGAGTAAAGTAATTCAGCTTCTTGTCAGAGGTGTGGAATTCAATTTGGGAGCAAGACACCTAAACTTAATGCTAGGTATAAATATCAATCCATATGGTAACTGAGAATTTCCTGCTATGGTAAATCCACTTAGTGCAGGCTGGAGCTGATCAGCTGATCCAGGTACCTGCAGCAGGGTGATCTGAATCACCAGTTTAGCTCCATGGCCTGTCTGGGTTCATGAGTCCCCATGGGCCATCACAGGAGCGCAGACACGCATCACACATGCAGAGAGCTAACTGCTTGTGGCCAATCCCAAACCAGCCAGAACACCACTTGCGGAGATGCATAAAGGAAACACTTAGAATAAGAGAGGACAAAGAATTTTACTCCTGAGTTGGTCTGCACTCAGACACTTGCTAGTGACATTCACAACAAGGAGAGCCACAGAGACAAAAGCCTGCCGAGGGCCAACACACTGACAGAGAAAGAAAAATTGGGTGACACAGAAAATATTACACAGGCATGAAATGTGCTCTCACTGCAGGAACATGCTGGTCAAACCTAATGGTTTTGCTCTAACATTAATGGTTAACTTCTAATAATGGTGAACTTCTGCTAACTGCTGATGGACATAACTGTCTATTCCAAAGTAAAGTGTGTTAGACATTATTTCTTATCTTTCAGATCTATTACCAGCCTCTAGTCTCAAAATGGCAAAAGTAGAGATGTGTTAAGTTGAACCAAACAGTGAGATTCCCATTCAAATGCTGAATTACTTTACTCCTTTAATTTGTTTGTGAGTGAACACTGGCATGTATTTACCACTTGTTTCAAATTTTTTATTGAGAAGGAAGAAATAGAATTATTTTTAAAAATAAAAGGATGAATTCTTGCACATTTATGATACTCTAGGAGACAATACAAATTGAAATATAAATTGAAATACAGCAAGACTGGCGGTAAAATCATTAAAGTTAGAAATACTCCTACATCTTCTCTAAAACTTGCTAGATGATGCTTTGAAAACCCCCTGAAATAGTAAAACATAAACACTTCAATGTGGGAATACAGCTTCAAAATGTAATCAGTAATTTCACATACTGTATATGAGCATTTAATCTTCCATGAAAATATGTTTTAGCAGTGTACATACTATAGAATTCATGGCAGTGTGTTAGTACCTCCAAAAATATAATCTCTGTGTTTTAAGGATTTTCTTGAATAAAGCAGCTTAAAACTGAATTAAATAAAACCTCCCCATTACTAATCCTTATTAGTTGCCCTCTTGCTGTTCTGAATGTACCAAATAATAATTTTAAAAAGACAGCTGTAAGGCAAAATGAGAAGCTGATCTCTATGAGTTTAGCTCTTGATGGTCACCAAATCACTATGGAGAAGTAGAGGAGCAGTTCTCTTTTTCCTACAGTGCAAAACTCCCTATGGTCACCAGTCAAATGTAAGCTTTAGAAAAACACCCCCAATATTGCTTCTTAAATTGCAAATATAATCAAAATTGCCCATAGTTTTAATGGATATCACATTTTAAGGGTTAATTTCTTTTTTGTATTACTTCAGTGTTGGAGTATCTTTTCTAGTTTCATAGGAAGCTCCCTGGCTCTAAATTCACACCTCTTTGACCTTCACTTCAAAGACAAAATACATGTGTGTGGTGAAGTGCATAAGAAAAAGCCATCAAAAGTGGAGCATCTTAAAAAGTCAGGCCAGAAAAGAAAATAATATTTTAAATATTTTCACCTAAACTTCTACAAAATCAATACTAACAGCACTTCATTATGCACATGAACTACTATGCTCAGTTTCTGCTGTAAATTATTTTGTGACAATTGATTTTGCTTCTTAATGTATCACACCTGTCT
Organism: Regulus satrapa; assembly: GCA_013396955.1. NCBI lineage: Eukaryota > Metazoa > Chordata > Aves > Passeriformes > Regulidae > Regulus > Regulus satrapa. The sequence goes on along the minus strand of VWZN01020021.1, from coordinate 101,648 downwards.
AAAATCAAAACTAAAGTTCCCAGAAGGGGCATAGCCATACATATACATATTTGCACTGCATCTTCATTTTAAATTTATCTTAAATAAATAAACCACATCTTTATTTTATCTTAAAAAAATGCTATCTTTTAACAGCATCAGACTCCAAGCAATGTGTACAAGGCAGATATAAATCTGGGTTCTGACTCTGTCAGAAAAAAGCTTAGCTTTCACAGCTCTTACACTGCCCGCTGATTTTTCAGCCCAGGCTATTCTGTGTCACAAAGCTTTGCAAAACTCAATCTGTATGCAAGGCAGATTTATCCTCAAATTCATTTGGCATTGGGATTATTGCTGCTGTCCAACATTTGCAGATTTTGTATCAAAAGAATGCAATTCTAGTTTCAAAGGGGCATAAAAGTTTTGTTCCCGAGATCAGTAAAAATGAAGATCTAGAGATTATGTTCACAATGTCCAGGTGAAGTTAGTGAATACTCATTTAGGATAACCCTAAGAGTTGTTGATAAAAGTCTTGCTTGTGCCAAACACAATTTACTTTAGAAAGGAGTATTATGAAAGTTTAATAAAAATTGCCACAGTGTATCAAGGTCTCTTCCTCAATCTAACACAACAGGCTAGTAATGCAAAATCTGATATATATTTTAGAAAGTGTTTCATAGGTTCCATTTACATAATGTGTTTGGCTGAATTAGAGCCTTCATGAGAATAATATATAAGAAAAATATTTTTTCACAGCAAGGGATAAATTGGTCCTTTTTTTTCACCAATTATGAATGTAACCACTTCTAAAAATTGAAAATCCAGCATTACAATGCATCACCGGAAATTTCCATAATAAGTAACTCACTCCTGCGCTTGGATTCCTTTTCATTAGAATTTTATCAGTGTGCATTGACTTAAATGAAAAAGAAAGGGGACCCCAAATGTTTCTGCTTCATGTTAGTACTGCTGGATAGCTGTGGCACAACAACAGCGCTGGTGGAAGTGCTTTCTAGTCCACAGCCCTTTCCTCCTTCCCTCCAGAGCAGCAAGGTGCAGGTAATTCTCAGACAGACTACTACAGGACACTGGTTTAAGAAGGATACAAAGGCTTGGTCTTGTTTAGATAAGAAGAATTCTGAGAAACTGATTGTTCTAGTACACCCCAAAAATCTCATGATGATGTTGAGATTGAGTCCAATGGCTATGGATGGAAGGGGCTACTTAGCATAAGGAATTATTTGTAGACATAACAGTGGATCTTACAATGCCTACTGAGAAATGTATAGGACAATTTCTCTCTTGCTTGGTCCTTACTCTTAATGTTTTGAAAAAAGCAAGACTGAATAAAGGTTAAACAACACACCACATATATGAGAGAGACCGTCATTTTTTAGAAAATGTGAGTAGCCCAGTCTGAAGCACTTTGGGGCAAGGAATACATCTAAGCCTGTAGAAGTATGTGAAAATCATGTTCGACAAGTCTGTGAAACCGCCTTGAGGTCTTTCTAGGTGACAGTTGGATTTTTCTCCCCTCAATCTCAAAATCTTAACCAAATAATAATAAAAAACCTTAGCAGATGTCTATAAGACTGCCTTGATGGAATTACAGTCAGCAAAGCAAAAATAGCCATGTGGGGTTCATTTCTCTGCAATAAATAAATATGAATGCACACAGCTATATCAGACCCCACTTATGAGTACTATATTTATCGTAAAACACTTCTGTATTTCTAGCACATTTTTCCACTTTGGCAATCTTCCTGTACTTCAAAGAGCTTACTATATAAAAGCACTGTGAAATAATTTAATTTTGAAATGGATCTCTATGTAATTCCAAAACAGATCTGTGTTAGGCTTCAGGTCAGGACCATTCATGAAAAAGTAAAGCACTGAAAAAAATGTCTAAGGGGGAATAAAAAGGAAAATATACACTTCAGTGACAAAGACACTACAGGCACTCTCTTGCTTCATAAACAATCTAAAGATAAAGATAAATAAAAATACTGTCCTTGAACAGCAGTCAATCTGTTTTGGCTCTATCCTTGTAGCAGAACAAAATTTCAATGCCTAAAAAAAGCCAAATTATTCATCCATCATGTGGCTTCCTCCAAGAACTGTATATAAGAGAATATAGTCTTCTAATTCCTACAAAGCTGGTGACACTTCTGGCTTTCCTGTCTATCACACACATTCCACAGTCTTATTCAAAACTATTGAAATAATTGCCTGTTTATTATGCTTTAAGTGCATGGTTTTCTTCCCATGAATATACTTCCAGGTACTTTCTGATTTGAATATGTTACTAAAATCCAATAGAAAATTGCTAATATTTCTATAAAATATAAATATAGAAAATATAGAAAAATGGCCTTAGTAATTTGTGTTTTAGAATTAATACAGTTTGGAGGAAAGTAGAGCAGGAATTCATGCCTTTTTAATGAGCAATATTCTTTCATGGATTAATACAAACAGTGACCTACCAATTAATTACAGGCAACTTGTGAGTAACAGTGCAGGCCCCAAATATTTAGACAAGAGTAGAAGTTTGAAATTGGTATCAAGACCTTCTCTGAGAAGAGAAGAAGTACTAAGAAAAGTACTAAGAAAGTAATATCAGTCATATGACTTTGTAGTCAAGAATTCATCTTTTATGGACTTTTAAGAAAAAAAAAAGTACATCCCTACTTTTCCTTTCTGAAGGGATGAAAAAATATATTTACATAGGCTGTACTAATTAAAATTTCCATTATATACAAATATAGTATTATGAGAAAACTAACATATTAAATCTCTTGAAACAATAACACCAAAAAAATACACCCCTGCTTTTTTATCTTTGATCACCTGCCACACAATGCATCAAAGGTCATAAAATGAAGGTTATGAACACCATGAGACATCACTCTGCGAGCTTAAATTTTCTGGCTGTGCTTCTGTATAAAAATGCATTCTGACCCACAGCTGTTAACTTAAAGAGGCATTGGCAAGTGAAATCTGACCTATTTTCTCCTCTGTTACATGTTTTCCTCTAAAATGTGCTTTCATGTTTCTTATTTCTGCTGGAAAACAGTGCCAAGAGGCCAGAACCCAGAAACAGCCTGACTGTACTTAACCAGAAAATAAGAGGTAAAAACAGGCATGCTTAAAATTAGTGCACATGATGGCAAGTGCTCCTTTCAGCAGTGTTCCTGTTAACTCTGCTGTTAAGGGTTTTTTCAGGGTATGGGAATGACACACATTATTCCCTGTAAAAACTCTGATCACTGTGGCAGGCAACACCATCTGCTGCCCGAGGACATGGGCAAGGGAATTGTATGTTACATGCACTGATACATTTAAATTGGTACCTGGAACTTGCTTGTTCAGAAATGCCTTGTATGAGCTCTGTGTTCAAACACAATAATCACCCTTGCCATTAACAGCTGAATCTCATGATATCAAGGAGGAAAAACATCCTCTCATCTCTCAGATTCAGCTCACAGTGTTCCTCTGCACAGAAAATAGCCAACAAATCAGACATGCTTTGGTAGGAGATGGGTAGAACCTGCTCCTTTTCCTCCATCTATGCTTCTAAAACCTCACTAATGCTCCACTGGAGAGAAAAGGAAAATACCTTGGTCATAGAAGGAAAAGACAACAAATGTGAAAAAAGACAGCAGCTCATATAGCCCATAAACTGCCCTAACCCAAACTCTGGTTTTCTTTCTGGTTACTCTTTATAGCTTGCTGGGCTCCAGCTCACTGTGAACTGATACCTCCATACTGACATTTGGGCATGCACCTCCCAAACCTGTGTCACTTGTATTCTCAGCTTTTGCCACCGAAGAGTGTAAAATGCTTCTCTCACCTCTCCCCAGGTTTAAGCTGGGTCACAGCAGATTTTCCTCTCCTCTGAGGCAGCACCCAGCCATTAGCAGCACAAGCAAAACTGCTCATCTCTGACAGTCCACAGCAGTCACATGCTACTCCTGTTAGCCCAAGAAGCCTTCCTTTCACAGACTCATGAATTTCTGACTAGACATACATAGTAAGAAATCAGTATCATTTATTTTTCAGCAAAAAAAAAAAAAAAAAAAAAAAAGGAAAAAAGAAAAAACCAAAACCAACAAATCAAACCTCATCAAGGTAACCAATAAAGTTGTGAGAATGATGGGATATCACTGTATGAGGAAGAAGGCTTAACTTCACCTATACCATTTTCACCAAACTATCCTTTAGTAATTAAGGATCAACAAATGAAAAAAAGTCAAAACGCCTTCATGCTCTAATGGGGTTTTATTCTCCTGATTGGTTCCACTGGGTCTACTGAGGTCCTGTTGATTCTTTTCAAGAATTTAAACCATATTTAGTAATCTTATTTTAGTTTTATTCTCAACATCTAAGCTAGTAAAATTAATACTGTCAGCAAACGTTCTTAGGCCACTGGAATGCAACTGTCTATGCTGTTAAATTGTTAGAATGGGTCCTGACATGGTTTTTAGGCTTGCCAAACAGCAAAGTCCCTAACAGCTCTTGGGCATAGTCCAGGGGTTACTATGTGGTGTCTTCAACAGGGAACAGCAGTCTGCATGTGGACATTCATGTAAAAAACTAAGTCTCATAATACAGATTTATGACAAGAGAGATTTAGTTTAGGACTGTTTTCTTATTATCAAACTGTACTAAATTATTTAGTTTTCTTTTTTCCCATTCCCAAAATCAAACCTTTTTGAGATAGCCTGTGAAAATCAATCTGTTTGTAAACACATTACACAGAAGAATGTATCTAACACAACAGGGAAGACAAAATCATGAGCTTTTTTTGCCTTCTTGGGGATGCTTAAATCCCTGGAAAAGGTACAGAAGAAAAAGAATATTGGATATTATCTTAAGGGATGCTATCATATTATACTTTTAATTCCCTGAATATCCAGGAGGGACTAGAACTTTTAGATAAAGCCCATCTCCACTGTGTAAATTTCAGTTATTCTGTTCCAATTAGCTTTGAAAATACACTCTAGTGCATGAACTTTAGGACTGTATTTCTTTATAGAAGGAAAAAAAAAAAAGACTGAAAACAAAGTAAGGTAGAGAAGAGAAGAAGAGGAGAGAGGAAAGAAAGATGGAAGAGGGAACAAAAGGTAGAAGGGATACATTAAAAAACATTTCTCTTAGAGAATTATCTTTTACTGCCTTAATATTATGTTTTATGTTTTTTCTCATCTTTCTTTTCAAATAAGGATATTCAATTTATATGTTGATACAAACAATAACTTGAGGGTGCTTCCCACTAAATGAGTCTTCAGTCTGAACCAAAGATATTATCTTATAAAAAAAAAAAAAACACCCTAAAGCTATTGTTATAACAAGACATTTCTTTATAGCAATCCCTTCTTTTAGCTCCTCACTGTCTTTAAAATGTACAGATAATATTTTATCCTTCCCTCCTCAAGGCAAATACCTTAGCACAAATGTCAAGATGCAGTTATCTGAGAACACCTTCTACATCAGCACCTCCACTCGAAGGAGAGAACAAGCCTTGGGCTAGCAAGTCTCACAGAAGGCATTCAGACCTGGCAGATTTTAAGTGTTCAAAGCAGTCAATTATCTTTAGTAATTTGAAGAAATTAGTTTGCAACATCCACTAAAAAATTGTACTAGCAGTGATAGTGACTTCTTTATGTCCTATTCATATTGTGAATTTCTGTTTCTGATTTTATTACAGCCCTGTGTCACAACTGTGGAATTTAAATGCCCAACATGCACTCAACTCTATGCCTATATTTAATCTTCTTCCCTATGAGCCAACTTTCAGCACTTAAAAGAGTAAATAGAATCAACTTTCCAATTAGGAAAAAACCAACTAACATCATCATCACCACACTCCCCCCACCCAAATTAAGTTGTAAACCCAAACAAATTACTATAATGTTTGGGAAACTTAATTTCTGAATTTTTAACTGGGAAAACAAAAATATGCAGAAAATTCTCAAGATGTATGGTTATTGAACCCAATTCAAAAGAAGATTCTGGAAGCTCAAATAATTTTAGGTGCCTATTTTCTATTTCATCTCAGCACCCATTTTCATTAGTTCTATACTGCCTAACTGGAAGCTGTCTGGCTGGTCTTCTTTCAAGGAAAGTATCTATGTATGGGGTCTCAGGTAATTTACTGCTCTTTGTACATTTCCTGAGGAGTACTCAGGAAAAATCTGCCTACCTGATATAATAAACTGTGTAACTCTAAGGAAGACTGACATTAATCTAAATATAACTGCATTCCCACAGGAATACCAGCTCTTGGTACCAAAACAATGCACAGAGTACATTGACAAAAGTCAATAACAAATAGACCCATGAGATTTATTCCTCTCCTACACTTACTGAATATTGCAGGAATGGTATAAAGTATTCCCAATACTGCTTTATAATATCATCTCTGAAAATCTTCTGGAAGCTGTTTGTGACGCTGACAAGACCTGTCATATGACAGAAGTCACATTGTAGGAAAAAAAAGAAAATTTTGGTGGACATTCCCTCTGTTCTTCAAGCAGAGCAGGTTTTCAGGTAATGAAATAATGACATACTACTCATATAAATGTCACAGAACTTATACGAAGACTCATACTGGAAAATCACTCTGCCTGAAAGGACACATATCTTGCGGATCTCACTAAAAGTCACTTTTTTCCAACTTTCTCTTGTTTTGATAAAGCAGCTTACTTCCCACCTCACACATTTCTAGTTATGTGGACTGACACAGGTGAGGGAAAAGGTGTATGGATTTTTGATCTTAGCCTCTCCTTGTGGATTTTTTTATCTTACCCTCTCCTTGTACTCCCTGACCATTTGCTTTAAAAAAAGGATGCAGCAAGCAAATTCAGTAACTTTTTCATAGGAGACATAAAAATTATCAGCACTAATGATTAGTTTTGACTCCTCATGTCTATCTACAGCTTTACCAGAACACATGGATCATTCCACTACAGAGACTATTCATACTGACTCTTCTGTTACACACTCTGCTGGAAGAAGTAACCTGGTCTTGGGAGAGAAGACAGGTTATAGGTAGAAATTTGATATATATCCCAGTAATTTCTAAGGGAAAAAAGAGAAAGATAAATTCAGAAATATTAAAAGACATTCACTAAGATAACTTATCTTCTGACTTTAGCTTCCTTTTCACAACTCCCTGAACATACCATATTTAACTGCATATGAGCTGGGGTCTGGATCATAGTATAGCTATCAGGAAAAAAAGGAGGAATAAAAAGATCAAGGAAATCAAACGCAAATCAAGGAAACCCATAATTTGATAGTAATAATCAATAAAATCTGTTTGACATGTGAAATAATGACCTGGACATGCCCTGCAACCAACATGTATAATATCATTACTCAACTTTACCATCTACCTACATTTATTCACAGGATGATCAAATCATAAAAAAATATACAGAAATCTTTCACTACAAGTTTTGGATTTCTTCCATTACCATGGCAAAAAGAGTATATTTTCACACAGATTCTAAAAGCTGGCTCAGTCCTAAGAGTCTGTACACTACTAAAATGTGTCCAAGGAATACATTAGGACTCTATGACAAAACACTTCCTGCTCCTTTTCTTGCTCCGTGAGCAAAGATATTTTATTATGCAAAACACACTGACAAAAAAATCCAAACTAACAAAAAAACCAAAGCAAACAGAGCATAATTTAATTCAAAATGTAGCAAAAACTCCCATATGTTTCCCAAAACAAAATTTATGGAACTCTTGCATTTTCTCTTTCAAATTATAGACCACCTGAAAAAAATGACAGCCCCACCTTGGTATTTACCAATGATCACTAGAAATTGGATCATTCATCAATTCCTATCCTCTTCTTTTAAAGGAAGCATTCAGGCTATTTTACTTTCTCTAATCAGTTGAAACATTAGATATGAAAGCTGTACTCCAAGGTATAGTTTTTACATTTAAGTTTCACTTGGAGTTTTTATATTCATATGTTCCTAAAAAAAATCAGTGCTGTTTAAAAGAGGACATTCACCTATTTTATTTCAGATCAAAAACCTCAAACAGATCAGAATATAGAGAAATTACTTGACTAGATTTTGATTTATACTTTAGATGTCATGCAAAAATAACTTCTGAGATTAAGACGATGTGTGGTAAAAAAACCCTAGGGGTTTTTTTTATGCTAGCCATCGAGTAAAAGTACACTTGGTAAACTGTAGTCAATAGATTGTGTGAGATAAAATAAGGAAAAAAACCGGAATTACAAAAATGTAGATTTCCTGACTTGAAACCCTAAGATATGCTTAGGAAAAAAAGCTATTCTTCAACTAGAGGAGTTCCACTTCTTTAGTATATTTCAAAATAATCAAAATGCCACATAGTATATGGTTCCATTCACAGAAGAAACTGCAATACTTCCATGGGATTTAAAATTCCATATCCTAAATTTCAACTCATGTATGTGACCCATGTAAACATTAGTCAATTACACTATTACTGAGTTTACGTGTAACAATACTGAGAAATTAAATGTAAGTAGCTACTTGATATTTAATTCTAAAACAATTCTAATTAATGCATTTTCTACAACATATATACTGTCAAACTCTAGTCTCACAAAGACAAACTTTTCACACAAACTTTTCACACTTTTCTCACAAAGACAAAGACAAATGAAGAGAACCTTGAAATCCACTGATGAGAATTGGAGGGCACATAGAAAAGGCAGCTGTACAAATTATGTTAACAAGTAAAAACAGGAGAGAACAAAAATGTCGGAAATCACACATCCTCCTCTCAGTATCATTTAATGTCTTAGAAAGTAGTTCATACATAGGATTTACGCTTTTTTCAAGACAAAGGTTGGTGTCTTGGGCCCAGCCTCACTCACTTCTAAACAATGCCTGAATCTGGTAGGAATTTGTTGTTGCTTCTCTGCAGTTAAAACAGAAATGCATTGCATCTCATCAAAAGAACAACTACATCATAACAGTGAAAAACTACACAAAACACTGGCATTTAAGTTTCCAAAATGACTAACACAAAAGTTAAGACTTGTCACTTCTTTCCTAGGTCTGATTCTGTTTGAAATATAACCACTTTCTAAAATGTCATTTACTTGTCTGACCACAATTTGGCCTTACTTCTTTGAATAACTACAAAGATATAATTCAATGTGAAAAACAACATCTTATATTGACAGAGGCAGACCAGGTGTTTTAATCACATCTAAAAAATTTAATTGCACAGCAGCTGCATACAGAAAACATGTTTGCACCTGTACATCTGCTTAATTTTAGCTAAAAACATTCTGCTTTAGCGTTCATTGGACATCTTTGCATTTTTAAGCAGAGGGTGACAGAAAGTTCATTTCTGAAATAAAACTAACTGAAAAAAGTTTTACCAAAAACTTCTTTGTCTGTCAAAATGGTATCTTTCTCCCTCCATCCAAAATACTATAATCAGTCTGTTTTCCTTATCACTTATTTAGGTGTTTGGAGGATTGGTTAAGGCCATTGAATCTCACTGCTATACTTTGCCTGACCTGATTTAGAGTTCAGAAAAAAATGCATAAGCCAAGTTAAATTGGTAAGCTTGATACAGGATAATTTTTAGGATGGTCACAGTACTACTATTGACACCAGGCTTCCTAGCAGTTACATCTTTGGCTACAGAGGTAGTGGAGCAGACTGCCTCACTCCTCCTATGTGGAAGCTTCAAAAGCTGGAGGCAATGTGCAGTCTGAGAAGCAAAAAGAAAAAAGAAGCAACCAAAACAAATATAATCCTTGAAATGGCAACTACTAGGAATAGTCAGCAATCCAACTGCACGGATTCAATTTAAAGCTCTTATAGAAACTGCCAAACCCTCTGAGCGTGATTGATCCCCCAAAGAAGGTTCAGGCCAATTCTTATAAAAACTGACTTACATGTTCCCCATTATATAAGGTAAATTATGTTTCCCACTCTGTGGAACATTAGCTAGCCTGACAGTGATCTGTTCAACCATGTGTGATTCATTAGGCTTTCCTTCTGTTTCTGAACATGAGCTGTAGAAGAGAGCAGCCCTTGAACCCCAGCCTGCTTTGGCAAAGTGTGAGAAGTCAATGACATTTCCTTGTCTTATGGCATCAGAAACCCTCAGCCCCCAGCGCTCTGAATCATCACACTACACCTGCTCCTCTGAGCACTGGAGTGGTGCAGGTTTTATAAATAGTGCCTACACAGGCTTTCAGCGTACTTGGGCAAAGGACATTTTTATTTGAAGACTGGCCTCACTACAGACAGCCTTGTTACAAGGGGTGAGGTTTATCGGATTAGAAGCAACACTGTTAGTATTCAGGACACATTTCCAAGTACATATGACATGTCAGCTGCTTACATATCTTCCAATTCTGCTTCACATATTCCTTTTAAAGTTAAACGTGAAGTGACAGAAGTGTAGAAATATCTGTGTCCTGCACTCTGTGAACATAACAGCTAAAAAAACCACCTTGACATGTCAGCTGACAACAGAAAAAATATCCCTGATCTCTGTTGAGGCATTATGATTCCTAACATCAACTACTTGTAACAGAGAGGAGAACTGAAAATACAGAATCATGAATTTCACAATTAAATACATGTGAAAAAGAGTGAAGAAAATCTGTTTGCATGCCCCCAGTCAGTTTCAGCCTTTGCTTCTCTTTGTGTCTGTACATCTACCTATTATGCTTTACAGAGACATCACAGAGATCCAAACATACTGTAGCTAGTTATTTCAGGTATTTGTAGTTATTTCCTTTTTCAAAATATTTCCCCGCATCTTCCATTGATAGATACAATACTTTCAGCAGCTAGTTCTTCAATAATTTGAATAAATGAAGCACTCCCTGCAGCAACTCACTTTCCTACAATATTAATTCTGTAATACTTTGGGTTTTTTTCTCTCTTTTCTTCAGGTTCCTCCTTCAATACCTCTCTAATTATATCTTCAGCTATTATTTTCAAATCAAGGCCAGTTTATTGTACAAATTCCAACTTCTAGGAACACAGGGGCAACAGATAAAGCTTCATTTATGACAAACACAGCATGTCTTACGTTGCCAAAGGGTTTCTCTTTGCATTATTACTATTTAATTTTACATTCAAGTAACTACTAAGAAAATGTTGACCTTTCAGTATACAATTTTTGAGAAGTTGTATGATAAAATAAATCCTTTTCCTTTACCTAATGGTTCAATGGTGGGCTTGGTTATGTTGGCATGGGGTAGAGTGGGGGTGGAATAGAACGGCACCTCTTTAAAAGCCACACATGTCCATATGACCTTCAACACCCTGCACATGCTGTAAATTCCATGGCAGACATTTCTTATGTACCTTGAACGGTGAAGAGCTTCAGCAACCTTATCGAGATTCTTATCTGTACTCAGAGGATGGGGCCTAAATTTAATCTTGCTTAGTTCTGCATTAATCAGAACTGACTACACACTGAGGACAGTGAAACTGCAGTCAGCTGTAAAACCAGTGGGAGATCAAAATTTTCTGGTAAAGTACTCACAACTCTCTCTCATGGAGCTTCTCAGATAATGGGTCACAAATGGAACAATTGAGAAATTGCAGCAAAAATTTCACATGTTAATGGAACAACCTTAATGAGGGCAAAATATTCAGTCAGGTATTACAGGTAACAACAATTCAACAATTTTAAAGGTAAGATGAAAGAAGGCCAATTTCAAAAATCCTTGTCTTCAAATTGGAAAAGAGGCCACCTGAAAAGTTTGAGGAACTCCTAGCCATTTTATCCAATTTACTTGGTTTTTATTTATTATTCACTATAGTAATTTGTGTAAGCATCTTATAATCCAAAAGGCATCTATTTTTATCTGTCATGGGTATTGCAAAAAGGTCGAGCTGAGATAAAACTAATGCACCTCTTTCTGGGAAGCAAGTACCTTCAAATCTTTTCTGATGGTAATATTAATGCTCCACAGTACAGGCAAAATTTAATCACCCTAGAAACCAACCATGTTAATGTAATATGTAGTTGTTAAGTGAAATGTATAAATGTGTGACTTGCTGATCCAAGTGACAGAGGAGCAGCAAGAAAAGGTGCTCTACTATCTTTCCTGCTTTTAAAAATGGGGGCTTGTTGGATGTGTGAGGGCTGAAGGCAGCTTTGGCCGCAGTACCCATGAGACAGTGGAATTCTGGATCCTGAAAGGAAGAGGCAGGACAAAATGCAAGATTACAACCTTGGGCTTTAGGAGAGCAGACTTCAGCTTCAAGGACAGAAAGTTGAACCTGAGTGAGCAATAAGCTCTTGCCACAGGAACAGCTAATGGTATCATGGGCTGTCAGGGGGTATCACCCCTCCTGTTAGGAGGGGTGTTGATCCTACTGCTCTACTCAGCACTGATGAAACACACCTGGAATGCAGAGTCCAGCTCTGTGCTCCCCAGGGAGACAGATTCCAGCACAGAGCCATTAAAATGATTAATAGACAGGAGCATCTCCCATATAAGGAAAGGCTGAGTGAGCTGGGGCTGTTGAGCCTGGGGAAGAAAAGCCTCAGTGGAACTTCATAAAAATGAAAGATTCTGAAGGGAAGGTGTAAAGGAGACAGGTTCTGTTCTGCAGTGCCTGGTGACAGAACCAGAGACAAAGGACATAAAATGGAAACACTAAAGCTTCTAACTGAGCAAAAGGAGAAACATTTATACTGTGAATCTGACCAAGATCTGACACGGGTTGTAGGATGCTCTAGGTGATCCTGCTTGAGCAGGGGACTGGAGCAGAGACCTCCAGATGTTGTTCCTTTCAACCACAACTGATTTTTGAGTCTATGCTTTCATGAGTCTGTGCTTTTTCTACCATACAGTAGAAAAAACAAAGCTAAAAATTACTATATTTCATAAAAGTAATGCAGAATTGCACTGTTCATTAATAAGAAGGCCTATCTTTAACTGAATATTGTGACCACAAACTAAAGAGTGTACAACAGAAGGGGTTCTGGGTAATGTAATTTTTAAACAGAAGAGAGTTATGAGAGTGGATTACTTTATTTTGGTCATGGTGGGATCACATGTACTAACTTTAGCAAGCACAGTATCCCTTCAATCCCATGAGAAACAAAACTGCTTGCAGGGCTCCTCTGTACCCTTGTTTAATCTGTGACACTGCAATTGGAATTTGTCACTCTAGGAGCTACATCTGATGTTACAGCCTGAAGCGGAGCTCAACCAAAATAAACAATCTGCTCTATTCTGCTTAGACTAATACGACAGTGATGTAAGCCCTGTACAGTGGAAAATGCATAAATGGGCTGCCACACAGAACATGCACACATAAAAACAGCAACACAGCTCACAAGTTTTATTACTAATACACATCATGTGTAAGAAGCCTTGCTGGGACTTTGGCTTTGCTACGCAATGGTATTTTTTGTGTGTGTTAATGTGAAAAATATGCTTATTATTTCAAAGGACCCTGCAAACTTTGTGATACACAGAGTAAACATATTTTTCTTA
>VWZN01020021.1:43336-65607 GCA_013396955.1 Regulus satrapa | reverse complement strand
TTTTGTTTTTTTTTTTTAATTTAGCCCTGAAGTCACATTCTGCTGAGCCATGGAACCTGTCTAGTATGTTACAAACTTTGAAAATTGACTAAAGCACAGACTGACTGCCAGAGAATATTGCCTGTTTAATGCAAATTTAGTCTGGGTACCTTAGAAATTAGGTCTTTTCTTGACAGTGTCCTCAATAACAGTCTCACAAGCAATACAGGAAAACAGAGTTCACACAAAATTTCTATGATGGCATGCATATATAATTTAATGCTTCTCAGAGTAACTACCAGTATCAGACCTTGAAACTTCATCTACCCAAAGTTTACAACATCCCACAGGACTGACTAGCGAGCACAGCTTTCACCTCTAACACTAGTCTTGGAAAGATCACAAAGACAGGATCAGACTTGAAGAGATAGCCTCCAAATGAACCAGACAAAGGAACAAGAGCAACTTGAAAGAAACAAGGTAAAAAAAAAATGCAGAATAAGCTATTAGGCTGCACCAATAAAAAATTGAGTACCTCCTTAAATAAGTATAAACTAAACACAAATTATGCAGAGCAAGGGAGCAAGTTGAGACATACTTCAACATGGCTTGTATATGACATATGTAATATACCAAGGGCAATTAATTCATTAATTGTGATCTGTCCCCTGCTGAAGAACACTTTGCCTACTTTTGAGCACCCCAATTAAAAGAAAAGTATAGCTAAATGAGCTTTTTCTAAAGAAAACAACAGAGCATTAAGTCTTTTGGTAAATATGAGTTATATGGAGAGACTGAAGGGATTGATTTTGTATGTAAAAAAGAGATAAAGGGGATATCATGGAGGGTTTCCAATAGGCAAACAGACAGAAGAACACAGTAACCAGCTGCTCTTAATGTCCACAGGCAGAAAGACTTCAAGACATCAGCTTGCCTACCAGAGCAGAAGACACAAGACATCCTTTCTTATAGTAAAGAAAAGGTATTCCATAGAACAGACAGCATCTCCATCCTCAGAGGTTTTTAGGAACAAGCTAGACAAATATCAGCCTGGATTAATTTCAGTATATTTGATCCTGCCATGGATGACAGGTTTGATTAAGTGGCCTCTTGAGGTATATCTACTTCTACATTTCCACGACAGTCTTCATTCTGGCTTTTCTTAATCAAATGAAGTCTTAAGCATTTCAGTTCTCATCTCCCTGCAGACTTACACAGGTTTTACTCTATTTTTCCCCTTTCTAATGATAATATGCTAAAAGTCCCCTGTGTTTACCACAAGTCAAACAATTCATTTGGCATTCTCAAATAATTTGAGCAACAAACTAGTTCTCTCTATAAGAGTGGAAGTAAATAATAAGGTTGCTGGGAGACATAAAATGAACAAATATATCTATTATAAAGGACAAACAGGTAATTCAGCAAAACTGAATGATTATAAGCAAACAAACAAACAAACAAACAAAAACCTACACCAATGGCATGGGGAAATTTTTATATTACTTTCCCTTGAAATAATTTTCCAGAAAATTGGAATTTTGACTTCTGAAACTGGCCTTCTTAAAAAAATGACAGAAAAATATGTGAAACTGCCTATGAAGAAATCCTCCTTATAGTTACTTTAGAATTTTTAATATTATTTCCATCATTTCCATTATTTCCATTTATGAAATATGCCTCTTTTTCACATGAACTTGCCAAACTGTATAGCATTGCAATCAAATTAAATAGTAGATAACTACTTATATAGAAATTAAGCTAGCAGATATTTGATTGAGCTAGAAGATTCTGCTCTTTCTTCTGTTCTTTTGTCATCCAGAGGTCTTCATTAAATTGACATAATATTTTGTATACCATAAACAGTTCAGAACATGAACTAGAAGCAAAAACTTTAACAACTAAAGAAGCATTGAAATAATTTTTTCTTAACTTATTTCACTAATTTTCACCAATCTAGCCAAGAACATGAAATAAATTTTACTAACACATACTACTTTGCAGCTACATTTCAAAAAGAACTGAATATATGGTAGGAACATTTAAAAAAAACCAACTGAATATATGGTAGGAACCAGAGCTGGTCTGATACAATAAACGCACAAACCCTGTAAGTCCCGCTAAATTTGACCATAAAAATTTTGCAAGGATAAATAGAATCAAATCAAATACATGAGGAATAATACTAGGAAGAAGTGACACTAGCAGAAGTTTACCTAATTTTTTTCAGCTATTTTGCTTGGATTTATTTTGTAATCAGTATATTTTGATTCTGTGTTTGTTCAGGCTTTGGCAACTTCTCAAGAATTTTTTCAAACATGGAGAAATCTGTGTCTGTAACAGTTTGATACTATAATAGAAACGGATAAGAGATAATATTTTAAAATTATATTAAACCATGATGATTTGAGGACATTATCAAAGAATATGTGTATAACATTGAATATGCAATCAAAACAATTAAATTTTCTCTTAACTCATAAAGTTTAATAAAAATATTGGCAGCATAGCTCCACTTTCTAGCAACACAAATACTTTCAACTTGGTTAAATTAAATTACTTATTTAAGCTGTTAGAAAGATGCAACCCGTGTTATGAGTGAACAGACAAGTGCATGACTGAAGTGCATTTTTGCATGCATGACTTCCATATATAATTCTTCTAAAATTTTTTTCTCCAGGGTATTTATAGTGGGCAACAAGAATCAGAAGTCAGCACAATTCACGTATTACATATTTCAGGTTATGCATGCTATACAATTATTCTTTATTTCACAAAGCTAAAAAAACTCCTTTTCATTTTCTCTTCATATTAATTTGCAATACAGGCATAATTTAGCACCATACAAAAAGAAATAGAAAGTATTTTTTGGGCTTTCTCAAAGAGTGGAAATTCTGTCTCAGCACAGAGACTGTTCCTTAACACAGCCCATCCCCAGTAGGGCACACCAATTCTGTGTGACTGCTCCTGGAACTCTAAGTTCATGGATTTTCCAATACTGTTGTGTTGCTCAGAAGACCACAAAGCAAACCATAAGAAAGATCCTTATCAACACAGAGCTAATGAATAAGTCACACTATCACTCCCTGTACAGCACCTAGTTTACTCATCAAGGCTTTCTAGACAGTTAAAATGATTTTACAAGGCAGTCAAAATGCTTCTTCTATTGTATAAAATACATTATGCAATCCCACCAGTAATCAATCTGATATTTACAATTACTTAAGGGTGGGGCAGGGTTTCCCAACACCATTTTTACTCGGAAGCTCTCCTCTCATGACTGAAAGTTCCTAAGTTCTACCTTAAAAAATTCACATAGGCTGGCCATGAATAGTTCTATTTCTGCCCATAAGTTTTGATGTTTGTTTTTTTTTTTTTCTTCAGAGTTATTCAAGTAATTTTTTCTCATATTTCCTGGAATTAATTTTGATAAAATATACTCTAAATATGATTCCAGTGCAATATCTTCTAGGAAATCTTGAAGATCAGTTCTAAATTAAATAAATTATAAATAACTCATTGGAAATCAAGGAGAATGTCCACAGAAGACATTGTAGGTCTTTCATAAATGTTCCTAGACTGTTCCTAAATGTTTTAAGTGAGGAAGTCCTTGCTGAACTTGGTATCTAACACAGACTAAAGGATATATTAGCAAATAAAATCTGCTATTTATGCTTGTAACAGTGTTAAAGAAAATACTGAAGACATCTTTCCATATTCCTGGGGCTTCTTCAAGTGTTAATTTCTGGTTTTCATTTCCCAATGATTCAAAATCTATCACAAGTGTAATAAAAAAGGGTAGCACAAATGATACAGATATCCATGCATTAATATGACTGATGAGAGGATTATGTGGAAAACTAAGATGGGTATTAAGTAGGTATTACTACATACTATCAGGAAACCAGAAAAATGAGATGTATATACCATATATGATTGAGCAGCAAAAAAAAAGTGGAGTATAAAATAAGACACCTGCTCAAAGTTTGTTATGATGGTTATACCTCTGGCTTATACTGACTGTAGAGAGAACTTCAATAGTACAAGAGTAGTGAGAAAGTAGCAAAGGTAAACAATTCAAAGCTGGGGTTTGAAAGCAGTTCAAGTAATAGGGACTTCAGAACAAGTGTCCTGTTCCAGATTTACAACTAATTGAAAAATCACTGAGTGCATGGATACTGACAGTAAACATGTAACTAGGTCCAAAATGACAGGAAATGAGGATATTCCAAGTTCTTATCAAGTACGCTCACCTGCTTGAGTGAACATGGTTCAGTAATTTCTGAGTAATACTGTGATGAATGGAAGGAGGAGTGCAGGAGTGATAGGACACCTTCTTGCTCTTATCAAAACTCTCACTTACTTATTGACAAAGTTTTTGGCTAAAAATAAAGCCTGAAAACTGGGAAAGGAAGAAGAATCTCTGGAATCAGCATAGACGAAATAAAATTATTAAATGATTGCCCAAATTTTACTTTCAATTCTCCTGTTGACTCCTATGAATTGATATGGCACAAGAAACTGGGTAGCTATGGTAGTGAGTGTGCTGCAGATATATCCACAGGCATAGCTATACACAGCTGGCACAGATGTTTTAGCTTTATTTTTGTTAGCTCTCAGTCAGATTGTAGGCAGACATTACTCACAGCTGTTGTTCACAGAAAAATAATGTACGGGCACTAATCCTCCTCTACAGTGGGACTCCCGGCACCTATCCTAGAGGTAGAGTAGGTTACTTGCTGCTCTAGGCAAAGAGATAAATGCCCATTTCCCCTCCTCTTTCAGACAACAGTCATTAACTGTTGAAGCCCTAGGTGAATGTTTTTACAGTACTGTACTTGTCCCCAGGAGGTACTGCAATGACACTTTAGATGAGTTAGAGCAGTACCTGCAGTTGCACTCAGGAGGATGAAAATTATAGGTCAGAAAGAAACTTCTCCCTGTGGTCCAATATTACAGAACGTAGTGCTTTATGAGTTTTTGCAGCTTTCTTTCAAACATCTTTCACTACTCATTTCCAGAAAATAACATTACATGGAATGCAAGAATCGCCATACACAACGAAGCCTACATTCTTATGATATTTTCTTTAGCCCTATTATCTTTTACCTTGAGTTAACATCCACCAATCAAACTTCTCAAAAAATAGACCAAAAAAAAAGGTGTACTGGATTCAGTTGAATTAGCATATATGATCTCAGATATGTTTTTCCCTTGGAGTTCAGAACATGCTATAATACTTTCCTGTCCATACTGTCTGCTGAATAAAAGAAAAAAAAAAGATTATTACACATGATAATACTCCCATAGCTAAAAATTACATTATTGTTTTGAAATTTAAAGTGCAATAAATAAAAAATTTCTGCACTAA
This sequence comes from Regulus satrapa, assembly GCA_013396955.1. Taxonomy (NCBI): domain Eukaryota; kingdom Metazoa; phylum Chordata; class Aves; order Passeriformes; family Regulidae; genus Regulus; species Regulus satrapa. The sequence goes on along the minus strand of VWZN01020021.1, from coordinate 60,260 downwards.
AAATTGCTGACATCACTTCCTGCCTAAGAAATTACAATAAAATATCTGTTATTTACATGTTTGGGCAGGGTTCTTCATAGGTACAATAACAGTCCTACTAGAATCAACTAATGTGATTTAATTTAACAGGAAAGGATATGGTTTTATGTTAATTGAGGTAGCACATCAGTATGGAACTCAAGTATATGATAATCATTGAACAGATGAATTCTGGTATGTAAACTCACCCCAACAACTCGCCTTCTTATGCCCCCTATATAGAAAGAAAAAAAAAATCATACATAAGATCGAACAGGTACCCATAGTCAAGTAATAGTCAAGCTGCAGTGGTCTGAAGCCAGGCATGCAATTCTCCACCTGCCTCTTCTATCATTCCACTACTTTTGCATTCTTTTCTTTGATACCACTTTTGGGATGGCACCTCTGTCTTCTTAAAAGCCATTCCATAGTCCAAAATCAAAATCAAAAAATACCTTCTCCCAAATGAACTGCTTCAGTCATGAATGAACTGTTGCAAATTTTTCCAAGACCAGCATGTAAGGGCCAATTCTCTTTTGAGCATTTGCAGATCTGCCTTCTTTTTCCCTTGGTCTGGTTCATAAGCACTTTGTGACTGAATTTTTGGGTGAGCAATAGAACAACTGCATATTATTAACACCTATTCCTGTGTTCTACAGTGAGTTTCAAAGTACAGAAGTGCCCCAGTAACACAACAAATACCTGTTCCTGCTGTGTCCTTTCAGAGACTGTTGGCTGAATGCTCACTGCTGGCCACCAACCAGTGCGCCACATTTGTTCTGCTGTGTCTTTTATGCAGCATGGTGCTCATAAGAGAGAAGAGCTTCATAAAATCCAGTGTGGAATATGAGAAAGCACCACCAGTGCATATGATTGTGACAGAGATTATATAGGGAAAACAAAATTAAGCTGAAGGCCAACACAGGCACATTTGGCCACATACCAGAACTACAGCTTTTTCTGGCAGCGCAGTAGTCCTCCTACAAACTTGTAAGAAAGCAAAGCTCATACCTGTGTTATTAAAAAAAAAAAAAATCTAGTCCAAAGAGACTTGTTTTCCCCAATGCTACTTCTAGAAATCACTAAGCTATGCTTGTGAGATTGATTGAAAAAGACTGAAAATAAAAATGGTAACTTTTCATATGGATGTCATCTACCTTGACTTCAGAAAGGCTTTTGACACTTTATCCCATAGTATCCTTGTAAGTAATCACAGGAATTGTAGGTTGGATGAATGGACAGTGAGGTGGATCAAGAACTAGCTGAATGGCAGAGCTCAGAGGTCTGTGATGAGAGGAGCAGAACCCAGTTGGAGGTCTGTAGTCGGTGGCATTCCCCAGGGATCAGTACTGGATCTAGTCTTACTCAACTTGTTTATCAGCAACCTGGATAAAGGGGTAGCAAGCACCCTAAGCAAGGTTGCTGATGCCCCAAAACTGGGGAGGCTGGCTGATCCCCCTGAAGGCTGTACTGCCATTTGGTGGGACCTTGATAGGCTGGAGAGTTGGGCAAAGAGAAACCTAATGAGGTTCAACAAGGATGAGTGCAGGATCCTGCACCCAGGGAGAATGACCCCAAGTGCCACCACGGAATGGGGACTGACCTCCTAGGGAGCAGCTCTGCTGAGGAGGACCTGGAAGTATTGGTGGATGGCAAGCTGACCATGAGCCATCAGTGCTCTTATGGCCAGGTGGGTCAACGGGATCCTGGGGTGCATTGGGAACAGTGTGGCCAGCAAGTTGAGGGAGTTGATCTTTTCCTTCTAGTGCACCTTGGTGAGGCCAGATCTGTAATATTTGTCTAGTTCTGGGCTCCTCGGTACAAGAAAAACAAGGAGCTACCGGAGGGGGTCAAGTGGAAATCCACAAAGATGATGAGAAGCCTAAAGCATCTCTGTCCTGAGACTGAGACTGCAGGAGCTGAGCCTGTTTAGTTTAGAGAATACTCAGATAGCTCAGACTTTATCTGTACATACAAGTATCTTAATCTGTACATACAAGGTGGATGCCAGAGGATGGTGCTGGGTGGTCTCTTGCGTGGTGCCACCTGCTCTAGGTGACCCTGCCTTGACAGGGAAGTTGGACTGGATGATCTCCAGAAGTCCTTTCCAACACAAGACTGTGATTCTGTGAAATGGACAAAAACTGGCAAACCTTACCGTCCTGTGTTACCTGAATGCATTGTTGATAAATGAAGCTGGACAGAGCAGCAAGAGTGAAAGTTTATGCATAGCACAGCAGGAATCAACAACTATGTTTCTATAGAATAGTCATGATAGGTTTTAAAAAATATATGTAGAAGTAATCAGTACATTAAAAACATGTTATTTTAGTATTCCACATAAATAAAGACCAGCATTCAAAAATTTAAATAATATTAACTGCATACATTTAAGGTAAAAACCATTTAAATCAAAAATATGTTAGAAGCAATATTTTTCTGTCACCATGGCGAAGATCCCACTCTTGCATAAATATGTATTCACATTAATTTGTTGGATTTTTTCCCAGCAGAATTACAAAACAGATTAGACTTCAGTATCATGGTTTGTTTCTTTCATTTGAGACTGAAAGTCTTCCTAATGATGATCATCTTTCAGTGGCTAGGTAAAAAGTTTATGGAGAACTGATGTGCACTTTTTCTTTTACAGAATAGCCTACAAAGCAGCAAGGTACAGAAAAAACTTAAATAATTGTATTTCCTTCAGCGTATTAGTAGAAAATAAACACTACAGGAGTTTATGTCTCCAAAGGGGAAAAAATGTGCAGCTACAGAACTCACAGATCCAAAGCAAAATAGAACCCACTAAAGTTCTGCCTTACTTTGTTATATTCTCAATATTCTAAAATTTCACTTGAAAGGAGTTCCACCAAAGTTTCTTGTCACCTCAATGACTAGACTTAAATACTTGATTGCTGCGGCCATCTATATAAGAAAGCATTTATAATGAAAATAAGGCCTAAAGATTGAATTCCTCAAATCTACCTCAAGGAAACTTTGTTTTTATGAGATATTCTTTCCAGAAAGAAAATTGGTCATTGTTAAATTCCCTTTCATTTGCCAAAGTACTTTATCTCACCACTCAATTCAATGATACATTTTTATTCCCTATTATTTTTATTCTGGTATTTTACTACCAGTTTTATCATGAGGACTTGATCCTTATTAAATCAGGGAAAGAAGACCTATTGAACTGAATGGTAAAGAGAGTGAGCATACCTGCCACCAATATAAGTATTAATTCTGATTTAGCACTTACAGGGAAGCCCCTTACAACACACTGTATGATCACAGAGAAAGAAATCATTGCTTTTGTGAAAGCAGCAAAAGCAAAAGTTTTATGTGATGTGCCATTCAAAAAGCTGCATATTAAGTGAACACAACAAATTCAAAGAACAGCGTGCATATTTTCTGGTGATTCAATTCCCTATTGAGCTTTTATCTAAGAGGAAATCCTGGAGGCATTCTATTACAATTTCTGAATGGACTATGCCCTGTAATACAGATTTTTTAGAGAGCTTAGAAAGGAAAATGTTACTAGATTTCTTTCCCTGCATCCTCACACTCACCTACTGCCTCTGTCTAGATCCATATGTGTAACCCTACAGTATGATTACAACCAGAAGGAGCATTCCTGTTGCATGCATGAAATTTCTCCCACAGGTAACTGTTGAGTCATACAGATTAGGATTCAAAAATAAGTTACAATGCAGGTGTGAGGTCTTTTCCCTTGCAGTAAGGAGTACAGAGGTTCCTCCCAGTAAGCACGTTCACAATTTCAGTTTTAGATGTGGTAATATTTATTTCTATCCAAAACCAATCACATTTTCTGACTAGAGAGACAAAAATCACTGCTCCTACAGCAAAATCACCAGAAGTGCTGTGAGAATGCAATTTTGTTTAGGTGTTATCTATCAACTGTTCTGGAATATTTCCCTAGAAAAATTAGCTCATCCAATCAAGAAAGGGAAGCAAAATGTAAGCAGGCCAAATGAAATAGTCCAAGTGGATCTGCAAGTATACTGAAGGGCTCAGATATTTTTGGATTAGACAACTGCATCAGTCCATGTTCAAAGTGAATATTTTAAATGGAATTTTAGAAACAGTTATATACATTTCAGAGACAGACAGGAGCCCTAAAGACACAATAGGAAATGCAACATACCAGATATTTCACTTCCTGCACTGGGATAGTACTTCAGTGACAAAGCTGAATTAAAAATACATATTTGAAATTATCCTTTTATTGTATGTGTTCCATATATGTTGACATGTTAAATATACTTTAACATGCAATATGGCTGTTACTGTTACAGAAGAATTAAATTAATTTCCATTTTTGAGAGAGACTGCCACTCTAAGAATTTCAAAGGGACTAATTTTTCAGTGGAGGATTTTCAATTCAAAATGTTGATTGGTCTAAAGATTGTGAATCAAACTCTGACAGCATTTAAATGCTTTTCATTTATGTGTTGAACAGTTTACCACAAAGAGTATCAAAACATAAGCCATACTTCCTTAATCTGTATCTGACATCTAATTAATGTATTTTCTAACCAAAAAAATGGTGTTGGTAGGTGTTAAGACCAATTTATGAGACACAAGTCATTCAGGGATGACTAGGACTTTTAACACAGGCCCATTATGACAAGGCAGATTTTGGGTGAATGCAGTTAAAATAATGAAGTATTGCCTATTGTAGGTAGTAATCAAAATGGAAAAGCTCTGCCTGAGATGTCTAATATTGAAGAAGTCAATCAAATGAAAGATTTAGTGATGTGAGACACTGAACAGATAAAACCTGTATGGGGGTATGAAACCATTAAAAAGAATGAGTGAGGCACTTGACTGAAGTATTTTGCCATCTTTGTTGAGAAAACTACTTCCTTAATCTGTACGGAATAATCATACTAAACGTAGATATGCATAGCTGCTCTAATTGAGGTGGAATAGCCTGCATACTTGTCCCAGATGACTTGCTATGAATTAACTACATTTAGATTCAGAAAAATCTGAATATATTTTAAAGCAGTTGAAACTAAATACATACAGACTAGATAAAGCTCTCTAGAGTTTCTTGCTATATATGGTAATATTGTGTTCATATACAAGTTTAGGGTGAAGTGTTACCTTAAAAAATGTGGGGTTTTTTGTTAAAATTTATTCTCAATTTCTATTTTTGGCAGTTTGAAATTCACTGTGAGTTCACTGAGGCAAGTATAAAGTGCCCAGCTTGCATTAGTAACTCTATGACTCTTAAATGCATATAAAAAAAGAAAGCGTAAAGCACTATGATTATGCTGTGCAGCTAAACAGTTGTTCAGTTTTTTCTCCTACACTGACTTTTCTATTTCTAGATGAGTACCAAATGCCATTGCAAGAGTTCATGCAAGATGGAGGTTTATTTATTCTTTCCTGAATACAGCATTTTTGCTTTTCCTTTTTTTTCTTGCCCAGTATTTTTCAGAATTTTTCTAAGATCAATGCCACCAAAGCTACTAACACACTTTTGCTTTTAGTTTTTTAAAAACTAGGAGATTTTAATATCAAGGCTGGGACCAGTGGTACCAGGTCTTCTGCTTACCAAATTAACCCATAGAACTTCCCTAATGCCTTCCATTTAAGAAGTTAAATAACAAAAGTAGCAAAAAATGCCCTACTTCCAAAGTCCAGATGTCAACAAAGCAACAGTGCAATCTAATACTTTCATCCAAATCTAATATGCCAAATGTATTGGTGAAATTTTCACTATAAACCACAGTGAGTTCTGCTACCACAGCACACTCAACTGTTATTTTCCAGAAAAGCATTAATTGGCTTCACAATCACACTGATTCTTCCATGATGGCCCACAGACCCTTGTCCTAGTGATATAAAAAGTGCACGAATGACAGGGCTAAACTAATAGAGAACACCAGGGATATTAGACAAATAGACTTTCTTCTGCCACAATGCTTTCCATCAGTATTCCTTAATAAAATATTTTAGATCCTCTATTTTTAATGAGGAGAAAACTATAGAAAACAGTTACTTTAAACTTTTTGAAGACTGAAATTATTTTTGAAGGGATCTTGATAGAAAGAACTTTGGTCTGCCTCCTTTAAGATTCCTTATTTTCCAGTTTTGGAGACCTTGAATTTTCTACCCTCACAGTCTTTTGATGAAAACAAGAAGGCATAATCTATATAGCACCTCACAAATTTTGAAGCATCTCAGGATATTCTTTTTGAGATAGGATTCAATTACACTAGTTCGCACACTACCATAAATATGTGATTTACCTCCTCAGTTATCTGAAATTATATACATATATACACACATGTAATATTATAATTAGATTGAATTCTAAAATTTTATAGGGCAATGACTTCATTGTACAATAGCTGTAGTCCGGTGGCAGTTACAGAGCAGCTGTAGCAAAGCACTCAAAGACAGAGCTACTTTGCTACTCAGTGAAGCTGTGCTCTCATTATTGAGACATTCAGAAATCTACAGCTGTTGAAGCAGTATTTGTGTTAAATCTGCTTCCAACAGAGATGACAGCTGAGAAAGATGTGGAATATGACAATAATTGCCAAGGTCAGTCCTCATATACCAATGTGAAGGGATGCAACGAGTCTCAGAACTACCTCTGCTTTTGAAAGTAGTCACTGAGAATGGACACTGCAGTTTCTACCTGGGAAATCAATGGAGCTAGAGTAGCCAGGGATAGCACTGGCATAATCATGGGAATGCAACAGGCACCAGAAGAAAGGGCAGACCTGGCCAGTATGAGAACAATTTGCTTCCTAAAGTGTCTGTTGTCATAAGAAAACATCTCTCACTGCTTTTCAATAGCTTCAGTCCAATTCATCCTGCCTTTCAAATACATATCTCCATTTGTTTTTCATTCTCCACAGGAATCCAATCACTGTGACTGAAAGTGTGCCCTCCTCTTTTCTGCCAAATTTCAGGATTAAGCTAAATATGTGGCAATGAGAAAAATGTTTGTCTGCAGCAACAGGTAAATAAATACTCTTTATCGGAAGAGCAGAAAGCACTGTGAAGAGGAATTGCGACAGATTCTTGTCTTCATTAATTAAATATTCATTTAATTTGCCAACAAATTAGGTTAATCTTCTCCAAATTGAAGTCCGTTTTGTCCATGACAGTAATCGGTAAGGGATCTTCCTTCTTCACCCATGAGCTTCCTTCCTCCAGTTCCTTTATAGCAGAGAGGGAGTAAACAAGGAGTGGGGTAGGAGTGCGGCTTTTAGTGAAGTTTAACCCATCACAGAGTGATATCAACAGGGAAGACTTTGCATTACTCTTACTATGTCCAGTTTGTATGATATGGGTCACAGCACAACACCAAGTGATTTGTCCCATGCCCAAGCAGTTGCAGTTGGATTAATTACACAGCTATGTTTTACACTAGGCCACACAAAGGGAGTTTTTCACTTCTTAGAGACTTGGGAGAACTAGCACCCCTAGGTTTTAATATGTATTTTTATTTTCTCTCCCTATTATTGTAACCATCTTAGTATTTCTGAAGCTCATAACATACAAAAGCTAAGTATCTGTATCTTTTTTGTTCCACAACTTAAACCTTTCTCTTCATTCTGGTTGCTGCAACTTTCTGCTATTCCTTAGCTTGTGACCACAAATTTGGACAAGAAAGAAATCAAACAGCAGGCCAGCTTGACCACATGTCAGGAAATCAAACAAAAATGAATTTCTGGAACAGAAATCTTATTACACTCCCAGCCTAGACTCACTTGGACACTATGCTGCTTACAATTCAGTGTTAAAAATAAATAAAGCTCAATTTAATTTTTTTTTTTAATTCATACAATTTTTAAAAGGGATAAGGGATTTTCATGGCTACTCTACACTCAGACACAGAGAACTCATTGCTGAGAAAAGGCAGTAGCTGCCACTCCATGCTGCATAAGTCCACACACAGATGAACAATAGCAGTGAATTCACTTTGCTATGCTATTTTCCCCTTTTTTTGACAACATCACAACTGCTCTCCTGAAACCCCCAAGGGAATACTAGGAGCTGCTTCAGCTGCTGAAAAGAGTAATATAAGAATCACTTTCCCCTCTCTTCTTTATTTATTGAAAGACGGTTTACTTGTGTTAAAAGAGCCAGGCACAAAGGGACCAGGATGTATTGCCACTTGCTCTTTACTCCCACCTATCTCCCATCATTCAGTGTGTACAGTCTGGAAAAACAGGCATATAAACAGTCTTAGAAGCAGCAAAGATGAGATCAGACATCATGATGCCAGAAAAGAGATTTCCACGCAGACTGAAAGAGATGGTAAAGACCTCCAGTAAAGGAAGTCTGAAAAGTCCCAACTGGCCTTTCTTTTTTCTACCCTAACCTTATCTTCCACACAACACATCGGTTCAGTGCAGCACCCTGCATTCCAGAACCAGATCCAAGATATCACATTGCCAGTTGTGCCACACTGTCATGGTTGGGACACATATTTGGCCATAAGAACTACAATTATAAAAAGTATGTATACTTAGCAATACAAACCAATATAAAACCAATTTCTTTTAGTGCTTAAATAATAATATACTAATAACCTTGAAGAAAAGAAAATCTATAATACAGACCTTTATATTTTAATTTAGGTAGCAATATCAGCCTTTAAAATTAACGCCACTTTATTTACCCTAATAAGTTACTACTTCAGTAAACAGCTAAAATTTCACTGATGACTATAATAATTTCTCTACATTTTTAGAGTCTACAGGGAGGCACTAAGAATATTACATTANGTATTAATTCTTTTTAAAATATTTTTAAAGTTTTTATTTTTATTTATCTCCTGAGTCTTGCTTGGTATGAGTGGTAAATAATGAAACTTAATCTGCTTTTTCCAAATTGCTGCTGAAGAAGCTGAACCCATGTTCTGTTGAAATACAAAATATACCAAATACAGATACTAAAGATGCTTTTTGGGAAAATGACTTTGAAACAGTTATGCCAGAAAGTATACAAAGACAGATGTTCCCATCAAAGTTTGATCTACTTACATGAAGAGCTGAAAACCAATTTACAACCACAAAACACATACACACAAAAAACCAAAAAAAAACCCAACCAAACAAAAACAACAACAACAACAACATTTTACAAACCGTGCTCATGAATATCTTGCACTGTAAGTAATACCTTCCCCTAGAGAACATTAGTACTAAGTGTCCACTCAGGAATACAGCCTTTTGGTGTGGAAGGATTCACTTTCCTCAAATGAATACCTGCTATTTTGGCATAGTGAAAATATTAGTTAACTTGATTTCAAACTACATTTTTTTAGTTCCATTCAATGGATATGGGGGAAAAAACAGAAGGAAAAATGCCATTTTGAGAATGATTGCGTGCTTTTGATCTGTGTGTGGCTACATTGGCCAACTTTTCACAACTATGAAGGAAACCATTACACACAATTTCCAATTGACAGTTGTTTTGGGTTTTAAAAAACTATTCTGTCTATTGATATGCTATTACAGAAATACCACAGAATATATAAAGCATTTTGCCCTAACTTTAATCAGAAATGCCTTCTCAGATTCTGTAGGGCATGCACAGTCACAACAGACTGCCATTGCTATTCTGCTTATGGGGACCTCCACCTCAGATGAGACAGTGCAAGTTTTTGAAGGTCACAGAGGAAGTCTGTACCAGAGAGAGAGAACATGAATGCAAGCTTGTCCAGACCTAGACTGGACACTTGGGCATCATCTTTTCCTTAATTCTCACTGACACTGTTTATAACCCTGTGGCAGTAGGCCACAGATGGGCTTTAGGTTACACAGACATTTGTGATAAAGAGACAGGTTAAAGTAACAGATCTGTACTTCCAAGCTGAGAGAACCACCCCTTTCTCAGTAAATGTCAAAAACACCTGCTCATGTTGTGTAGGTTTATTCTGATAGCATGCATATAAAATAATTTGGGAAAAAAAGAGGGAGATACAGCTTTCCAGCTTTGCAATTGATAAGGGATTACAGTGCCTCCAAAGTCAATTTGGTTTTATCCATTTCCTCTCGATTTTTGTGCTTAGCCCCTATCCTTAACCTGTGCAGCAGAGAAAGAGTAAATAGCTGCTAACAGTGCCAATAACATTCAATAGCTCATATTCCCTTACACTTTACCCAGGCAGAAGTAACCACATTTCGTATGCATTCCACTCTGCAGCATCCTGGAAATCTGCAGTTTGAACCTTTTTTTCAATTTAGCAGTAATGCACTCTGAACAGTAATATGTTACAGAGCCAGCTGGTCTTCCTTAGACTTTTACCCTCTTTTAATCTTTTAGTGTTGCAGGGACACCTCATCTGCTCTGGGCTGCTGTAACCTTTGATCATGTATCCTATTTGTTGTCTTATTTTACATAGCCTTAACCTTCCTATTGTGAAAGGAAAACACACTGCTCAGAGCATTAAAAACCCAAATAATCTGTCAATTAGTTCAGATTTGAAATAAATATGCCAGTAAAAAAAGGTGAACCATCACTAGTATGTATTTAAAAAAAAAAAAACAAAACAAAACCGAAGATAAACAAATCTAGCCAGTTTATATTTTTAGTTCCCTACAAACAAATTTCATTCACGGGCCCATGTATAAATACACATGTATATGTGCAAGTATATATAGATCTACTATACATCCACACACCTCAACAGATGTGCAAATGAACATGCACTTTTTCACAAACACACATACTCTGCTTGTATATGCAGTCACAGAAGGGGAACACTCATTTTTTACAGAATGATTTTGCTTTTAGGACAGCAAAGAGAGAAAAGCAAATATTATTTAGAAATTTAGACAAACTGGCCTCAAAGTATAGAAACAAAATCGAGTAACTTTGCAGTTAGCCAACCTGACTCAGAGAAAAATATAGTAAAGTACTTAAATTGACATGCATTAAAAATCTCAAGCTTCTCACATCTTGGGACACAGGAAATATTCAGGCTTCATTCTATTAAGTGTCTTTGCTGTTCTTTTGGCCTAGCAAAGATGGAGAATCATACAGATTTCTCTATAAACATTAAAAATTTTAGGAACCATGGATATGATATTAGCAATGGTCATATACCTGGTTTTACTTAGTAGCATACCTTAATGCAGCTCTCGAACTCTTCAGCAGTATATCTTCAGGAAAGGATTTCCAAAGAAAGAAGTATTTGTACTGTTGTACTGAACTAAGCATATCAATTCCACTGCAAGGTAATATGGTTTGACTGCAGCAAAGAAGGCAAAATATTTGATTTTGTATAAGCTTGATTTGCTGGAGAAAAAATAAGTTACAAATAAACACAGACATTTGTGCTTTTTTAAAAAAAATTTAAATTTTATAGGGTTCAATATGAATTGGGAATACTTAGAAAATATAATTTACATTTTGACATTCAGAGTATGGCGCTTTTTCTCCTAAGAATTAAAATCATCAGACCTTATTTGCAGCTTTCACATTATTACTGTTCTAAGGAACTTGAGGATTGCACATATGTATGTATGAACTGAAGCATCTACTTAATTGGCAAAAAGTAACCAGAACATCACCCATTAATGAAGAACCAGGTGATGCTGTTTCAGTTTCAGCACTGTTAGTTTATACTCTTAGACAAGTTCTCAATCTTTCAGATTTAGAGCACAAACATGATCATAAATACATGTACAATAGAACAGTTTTGAGCCTGAAAAATCTTATGCATAAAATTTAATATTCTAATATACACTCTGGAGTCTCAGAGACAAGTCTGCATAGTATACTTCTGAATTAAATTCTAGCAGTAAAAAACCACACAATTTGTGTCCTAATAATGTCTCTCTCTATTTCTTATTTTAGCCTTCCATCTGGTATCACAGCAGATTTCTGCCACCTGCAAGGTCAGGAAAATGCAAACATCTCAATGTTTATTGACTATAGCATTATTGGAAAGATTTTTATATGGGTAGGATGGTGTCTGTTTCTTCACAAATGTCCCCCATATACAAAAAAATAACGGTGAAAAAGGGAATCCCAAAAAGGTACAAAATTGGAACCAAGCATTAAAATGATGCTCCTGCTTAATGAAAGAAATAATTATAGCACAACCCTCAACATGAAATGCAGTCAGAAAGCCCTCATAAACCCAGACATAATTATTTCCTAATTTGTCATTCTGCCATGGTATACACTGGCCTATACCTGCAGAGGATGTTGAGTGCCAAGTGCTGCTGTAGCAGCTCGGCGGGATTTTGCACCCAACCTCTGTGTCAAGCACAGATCACATCAGCCTAAAGCCTCACATGCAGCTTCAACTCCCCAGGTTATAACAAAACACATCACTCTGCTACCAGCTATCTCAAAAAACCCCAACAAACTCACACACTTCTCAGCAAAGAGGCTTCTGGGTTCATTATGCTTAAAAAAGTAAATTGTTTCCTTTGCCATCTGCTAACTTATCCCAAAGACTTATCTCAGTCTCATCCACCATGGTTACTGAAATAGCATCTGTCCACCTGCAATCCTGACAGGTTGGAATAAGAAAATTTTTAGATACTAATTTGTAAAAAGTCATGTCCAAGAGAACTTTCCTGACTTTGTGCTGCCATCTGAATCTCTTCAGCTGTGGGCCACCAGAGAAGCCAGCTCCACTGAAGCAGCAGATAGAGAAACAACCATGAAAATGGGGCAGGCATCCAAGCATAACCTGGCACACCCACTGATGGACAGCCGATATGCTATGGTCACTTGAGACTTCTGAGAATATTGTTTTCCTTCCTGGTAGAACAGCAAATTCCCTGACACCCATTTCAACATGATATGTAGTTCTTTGAAAGAGTATAAACAACAGAAATAATTCCTCTTGTTTTTCTTTTAACAGAGGAATTAAATAATTCCTCTTTTTGTTTTTCTTCCCAATTTAGTACAGTTAACATGTACTAAAATTTCCTTTCCAACACCAAAGTAATTTTTCAACTGGTACAGTCACTTTTTTATTTTCTCAAAGAAAACCTAATTTTAGTTCATATAGGCTCCATTGGCCAAAATAATCCTTGCCTGATCATTGGAGCTTGGCAAAATTATAAAAAGAAGAATTTGGACCAAACATTTCTGTCTAAGATACAGCAACTAGAAGATGTCCAAACACTGTAATTTATCCCGCATATTATTCTTGAATTGAAATTTTTAAAAAGCTGTTGCTACACAACCAGGTGGACTCTAAATATGTATCTAAGACTGCAACAATTACAAAAAAAGTATCACCTTTTGAAAAGTGAGTAATTGTTGATACTCTTGGAATAAAGGCACACATGAATAAATGGTGATGATCCTGGTCAAAACCTGACAACAGTAATTCAGCTAGAGAAAATGTATCTGAAGTAAATGTAGTTTAATTTAATTAGAAATTTGGTGTTACATCTTTTCCATTCTCTGTTCCTGCTGCTTGAGATTTAGCTGTAGACAGAACTTCTATACATCCAGATGGACTAAACACACTTAGGTTTTTAATATTTTTTGCTTTTAAATTCATATTAGTTCTTGCTTGGCCACATGAGGCATGTGAGAAAACAACAGCACTACTTCTATGTTAATAACATTTGTTAATAATTGTTCTGAAATAACCATATGCCTCAGTCAGGGAGTTATGCTGCTGTTACAGATAAAATCAAAGCAGAGGCACATATAATATTCGTCCTGAGGAACTAAGTACCAAACTCAAGTGGGATGACAAAAATGAGCATTCTGAAGTTCACCCAGAGCTTGGGTTGGATCTCTTAGCCATCTGCTGCCTGCAGGAGCTGCCCTGCAGCTGCCTGCCAGCACACACTGCGGGAGCCCCATACTGCACCATGGCAGGAGGAGCTCCTGAACTCAGTTGCCAGCAGAAGCAGCAGTGACAGGAGAATACTTCTTACTCTGAAATTCCCTGTGTTAGCTGGAGAAATTCTCTAGACTAGTAGAAATGCCTGAAGAATAGCATTTTGTTAACTCAACAAATAATCTCACTGATAAAGGTTGTGAAGATATCTAAGTCCCTTGAGAATAAACAAGATTCTCAAGGGCTCAGCAGTTATCGAACAAAAGCTGCTTACTTCAGCATCCCCTTGCAAGCCCATAGCTTTGTATGTGTTTGTTCTGACTCCTGTTATATAATTTGCTAGCCAATAAAATTGATGTAGTAAACACTTATCTGGCATGGTAGTTTGGTTTGTGTCAACTATCACGTATTTGAAAAAAACAAATACAGTGTAACACAATACATACAGCATATTCATATCTACTAACTCTTGCCATTGTTTACTTTGAAAAAGTAAAAGTAAGCCCAAAAGCATTTCATATCTATAATACAAACTTGGGACCTGTTATTCATGATGATTAAAATTAATCTTTTAAGAGACAATGAGGCAAACTGACTAGCCTCACTTGTCCATGAAAACACCTGCAATGAAATGGAGGAACATGAGTATTTACCGTGAAAAAAGCCAATAATTCAGCAGGGACTGCATCTGGAAAAGTATCTACAGAGGGCATGACTCTGCATCTTCCTATAGCAAAGACAAGCAGTTAGCCAGTTAAAATCATTGGAGATTACATGCAGTGTTGTTGCTAACATATGCTTGTGGAATCAGGATCTAATTTCTCTCAATTTCAATGTTTCAGTATCTCAGACTTCTACTCTGTGGGAACATGATTGTTTAGGGCAGAATTTCCCCTTGGGGTGTGTGTCCTTAATTTATTGCTGCAGGGTTGAGTAATGTACCGATCACAGAATCATTCATGTTTTATTAAAATTAATTTCAAGGGATTGTTTGTTTTAGGAAGCGTCTATAGCACTATTCAGATGCTTTGGAAAAACAATAACAGCAACAAGGAGCAATGAAAATGTTTCCTTTTTCATTCCTTTCACAGTAAGGCAAATTAATTCTAACCTCAGAGTATACCAAGAAAAGGAAAAAGCAACAGGAAACTCCTGCAATTTTATCCCAGTTCTTCTGATTTCTCATGTCTGTCTTGCACTGCTTCTTCTGGAAAGAATCCCCTTTGGCTAACATGTATCTTTAGGATCTACCTACACATCTGGGTCAGCACAATAAAAAAGTTGTTTGTGAGACCTGGCACTCCCTACCAAAGGTAAATGGGTTTTCTTTATTCTTATCTCTGATCAACTTAGGAATATTTCTTTGAAAGCACCTGTTTTCAAACCTTTTCTAGTCATGGGAAGAAATAGAAAATAAATGCTTTGTCTGGAAGATCATTTCTTGTCTAAGACTATTTTAAGGTGAAGAGACACCACCTGCTATAAAGAGGACTCGTTTGCTAACTCTAATTACAGGCTGAAACCAAAAAGGGAAAGAAGGAAATGTCAATGGCTCCTTGGAATATTTCAGCCACTTTAAAGTGATGCTGAAGCAGAAATTCCCATTTCATGAGGAAAAGGCAAAAGGAGGTGAGTGAGAAGAGCAGTGCTACTGCAAGAACTAGAAGAGAGCAGATGCTTTTTGTAGCACAGCCAGCCCTGTGTCCATACAGCAGAGCTCACACCTCACCATGTAGAAGTGCACACCACCATTATAGACACTACAAATACACCAGATGTCATATCAGGATGGTCTGTATAGAAGAATCACTTGTCAGTGCTGCACTTTCTGAAACCAACTTTTAGTGTGATCAACAGCTTTTGCTACAAGAAGAGCAAAACCATTAATTTTGTTACTGTGTCACAAATCAGAGAAAAAGGAATAAAATTAAAGTCCAAAATGACTCATCAAATTTGCTTGACAAGTACCAATTCACTTTGATCTATCCCTCACCATAATTTCATTGGCAGGTAAACCATACATATTTATAAAAGTGGCAGCAGGCTGCTGTTGTTCTGTTTGTAATTTACAGTAACAAAGAATTAATTTAGATTACCATACTTGAAGTCCCCAAGGTGACTCTGCCGTGGTTACAGGCCCCCTGCTATGCAGGATACCTAACATAATAAAGAACAAAGGAAAACAAAGCTACACTGAGCCCAGGGCTCCTGGGCAATCAATTCAGGTATTTACAGCTGAAACAATAGCTCTGCGCAAATCAGCATCATTACTACAGTTTGCTGATAGAAATCCCAGGGAACTCAGGAAGTGTCTGCCTGCAAAGCAGCTGATTTCTCTGAGTTACTTATGTTTTGTTAAAGCATTATTGTTTCCCATCATAATAAACACTAAATGATTGTTCAATAAAAGGGCATGAGAGATGCAACCAAATGTGCAAGGTACATCTCTCTTCCAGAATTTTGGCTTGCCATATTGGTCAGCAAATGCATCTGTCAAAAAAAGGAGGCCAGAATCAACCTTGCCCTTGTGAAGCATCATTATCAGATTCACCTGTTCATGTTTAATTTTTTTTTTAATGCTTGTTTCTAATCTTAGAGACTAGAAATAAAAAGAAAGCATGGACTCAGGGAGAACCAGTTTAATCAATATGATGGTTTTGCACATAGATAGGGCTGCTTGTCTTCCCATTTTGCTCTTCCTATGGGAAGAGGAAAACAAAGAAAATGCAACCTCATTGGCACTGTCTCCCCTCCAGTGCTTTGCCTCATGAAGCCAAGGTGTCCTACAATCAACAAGACCACATCTTTCACAGTGGAATAGACTCTAATTCTGCACATCTATAAATTTCCTTAATATTTTCCTAATACAAAGAAAATGGCATTTAGGCATATTTTAGAAAGTTTCTTCTCTGAACTAGCAATTAGTCTTTTACAGAGAATGAGGCAGGCTGACTTTCCTTGTCTGTCCATGAAAATCCCTGCCATGAAATGGAGAGGTATGACTTGTCACATCAAGTGTGAAACATGCTCTGCACTTATTTGTGTGGTGTTCAGGGAAAAAAAAAAAAAAAAAAAAAAAAAAAAAAAAAA
>VWZN01020021.1:24797-40526 GCA_013396955.1 Regulus satrapa | reverse complement strand
ATTCATGTCATTGCCATTTAAGAATAAGACTATAAAGCTCTACTCGTAAAATCAGCACATAAAATATTTCACTCTATAAAACTTTCTAATTGCTTTTTTTTTTAAATAAAAAAAACCAAAACTGAAGGTTGCCAATCAAATAAAAATACACTAGAGTTCTGGGGAAGTTTATCAAAGGGAAAAACTTGTAAATCTAGTAAGAAATTAAGTCAGTACTTTCATGGTAGAGCAAGTTGGAGAGGTAGGTACTTGTCAGAAACAGGGAAAAAATACTCAAGCATAAGCACACTTAAGCAAAAAAGCATCAAGAATCTGATAACAGTGAAGCAGGCTAGGAAAATAGTATCACTTGAATTAAAACTTAGGAAGGTCCAAAATTTCTTTTTCTTTAGAAAAATTCTCAATGTTGAATCCATGAGTTGTCAATTGTGTATGAAAACATAGTTGGAAACAACTTTCCACTATCTTAAAAATTCTTTGTCTTGGAATGCATAAGGATGGTGGTGTTGACTGTTTTGTTTGGGTTTTCTCTCCCTGTTTGATATTGTAAGCAGTTTTGCCCANCCTGATAGCACCACATTCTGCAATAAAAAGTTTGGGATGTTTAGAGTGTCAGTCAAGAAACAATACATGATAACCTGTAACACATGCAAAAGGTGCTCATTCCACCTCACAGTATTCAACATATCTTTGCTAAATAACTCAATTTTCATAAGCAAAATCAAAGTATCTGAAGAAACCTCATACAGGTGTAGTGGTTCCACACATTTGTGCTCTTCAGCACNCAATCCAACCAATAAACCAAACAGAACACTCTGGGTCTCAAACATAGAATCAAAATCCCACCCATGGCAGCAGTTAACATTCTCACCAGAATGTGGTACTTAATCCCTAGTCTCACGCTTGTGAGAGATCCTTTAAATCTTTTGAAGCAAGGGATAAAACCCTCCATGCAACTTGCTCCATGCATACTTCGACTGATTTAACAACTGTTAACCAAATATTAATTTTCACCATGAAAANGCATAGGTCTGAGCTTGCAAAGTCTTCATTAACTTCTTTTCCTTTCCACAGGCAGCTATTGCATTGCCAATTAGACAAGCAGCCTTTCAGGAATCCAAGACACAAAGTGGACTTTGTGTCAATATATGCAGAGTATTTCACCTACAGGCAACTGAGCCCAGATCAAATCTGGTTTCTGCTGTTAGTTAAATAACAATTTTTTCCTACAAATCATTGACTTCATGTTTATTGTACTAACAGGCACTGTAACCTCATTCTAATTAAACTTCAGAAAATATAAAAAAAATATAAAACTTCAGNAATACCATATTCTTGGCTGTGCAACAACCCTTGCTGGCCGCTTGCCTCATACAAAAATTTGCAAGCAGCAAGCCACTTATGTTAGCTGATTCAGGGAAGTCATGCCAATTTTATCCTACCCTCACTAGCTGAGCAAAACAGCAAAGATGCATACATGAAAAAAGCACATAATGACTGCAACCATACAGACAAACTTTTCACATCTGCAAAGTATTAAAAAAAGCAGAAAGCTGTTCTGCAAGGGCAAANAACCAGTGTATGGAGACTAAGAGTTATTTTTTTGAAGAAAAACAGCCACAAGAAAACCTCCAATAACCCAACAAGGAATAAAGATTCCAATTTTTAGTTCCCAAATACATTTTTTATTTTAAGCTTATTACCACTGAAAAGGTACTTCTTTATCTGCCTCAAGTCTTGAAACTCCTCCACCTAGAGACTGTTACCCCCACTGAGATTTTGCAAACACTTCCTTTTATGATATCTGTATACCTTTTTTCATGGCTTTCAAAATCTAGATATTGTGGCTTAACATTGACAAGACAAGCTATTAAATTGTCATGGGTAACTGAAAACAAAAAGCTAATGAGAATAAGAATTCTTCTGTTGGCATATTTGGCCACTCCTCACATGTTCAAAGTCAAGCATATGTGTAAATAACATCCTGTTCTAGAGTTTGAGTACTCCAGTTCTGCAGAATTAATCTTTCATTGGCATAGGAATATATGCACAGTAGGAATAGCAAGGCTAAATAAAATAAATAAAATTCCAATGCAAAGTTAAAAATGCTACTGCATGTTAAAACTCCTCTGAAATTCTGAAAAGAAACCTTTTTACCTTAAGATGTTTTTCACTCTGGCATATGGTAAACAATAAGGCCAATATCAGTAAGTGCTAAGTGTAAAAAATAAAAAAAAAAATTAAAAATAGCCATTTTCATGGAATACTCTGCCCAAGTGTCAAAAACTATTACTTAACATCAGTATGTAAAAACAAGGTCAAAGGAATACTGCCTAATCTGCTTCATACTGAATTTTTAAAAAACACTTGTAGTAAAATTTAACTACATGTCCGTGTACTGCTTGTATAAGAAAAAATAGAACACTTCGTTCTTTTACAATAAAAAAATGAAGTAAAGATGCTTGCTGGTATAACAAATGACTTTTTGAACATTCTTTGCAGATCTAATATAAAGCCTTCATTCTCTTTTCCCTCCCCCTTTCCTTCTCTTTCTTTGAAAAAAAAAAAATTTAAAATCTATTAAACACAGCAGGGAGAAGGAAAGAGACAAGGGAAGAAAAATATTCAAAGAATATTCTCCCAACTTCCTTGGGAGCTTAATAAAATCTTATGAATCTTGTAGAAAAAGAAAAAAATATATATTAATAATTTGGAAAAGAACAAACAAACTCAAAAAGCCAGAAAGGAACATGCACATACAGTAATAGTATATCCTGTTTCTTGGTCAGCAGCTAGAATCCAAAGGAATGCTCTTTTTTCTGCAGCATATTTTGAAAGGCCAAGAATATTGTTCAATGCGCTAAGAAAAAGAATCCCTTTAATCAGAAATATTTTTTTACATGTTTTAATACATGCTTTAATGCTTTAACCCTTAGATAAATACCAACTGAACTGCAAATATGCATAATGTATTTTCTAGAGAACAGGAAGCACTGAGATCGTATGATCAAAACCACAAATACCTCTCTGGAAACATGGGGTCATTACAAGGGAGCAGGGTACCCAGTAAAGTGGAAGATAAATTATATAAAATACATTTCTCATATGCATACAGATTAGCTCAGATAATCAGAAAAGACAGCAAAGGGTTGAGAACATAGCTATTCCCAGTGACAGCAGGGAATATAGGGAATATGATAGCTATTCTCATGACAGCAGACATTTCCAGAACTCTCTTACTCTCAAAAAAATAATAACAAACCTTCCTGAATACTCACTATTAGAACTGCTTCCTGTGATGAAAAGCATTATAAATCCTACCTCACACTGAGAGGTTCATTAAAGAAATTCCCTGACTACTTCTTGGATGTGAGGATATCACTCAGAAAGTGCAGGATGATCAGATTGGATGAGTCTAGACTCTGACCAAGCAAAGCACATACACTTGCACTTATATCCTGTTAGTTTTGATAAGATTCTTCAGATGCAGCAAGCCAAACACAGGTTTAACTACTTACTGAGATGAGGTGACAGTTTGGTACCAAATGTTCTGCAGAACTCAAACTACCATAGAGACCCTATCAACACAATTAGGACACCTCTATAGAAATATTTTAATCCTTGCTATTATAAACAACACATTTTATTAAATGAAAGATATAAAAGAAGAAGAAGAACAACAACAAAATCTCAGGACATTCAATTTCTTTGTCCTGTATAGAGAAATACATTACAACCAGAGCAGAAGTTGCCAAGCTGCCAACTAATATCTATATAGTCTACCCATTCTTTCTAGCTTCAGAAACTGGAATACCTTAATTTTGAGAGACAAAAAATGCTACAAAAATGTATCCACTTTTTCTCATCTGGATTTTTTTAACAAGGAACACAAAAAGCAGGGGTGCAGGGAATACTACATTTTATACTTCTGTACCATGGCACATTACAGATGTTTAAGACCAGCTACTATTCAGTCTTGCCTTCAGTTTTTAATTTTAACTCTAGCAAAAATTCTTTTAATGCCTCCTGCTTATTGATGGCTTATTAAAGCAATAACTTACATCCCCCTGTTCATGTAATACAAACTTGATTGTCAAGACACAAAAAATGGCAGCAAGATTGAGAGGTATGTGTATAATGCTTTAAAATGTATTTCTGAATTCCAGAAGTTGGTGTTTTATTAACCAAATCATAATTTAAATACAAACAGAGAGTTAGAAATTCAAAAGTACAATAATTTACACAGCTCTAATTAATGAATAAACTAATTTTTGAAACCAGGTTTTCACACCTTGAAAATGTTACTAAATGGCAATAAATGTACTACTTTTCGGAATGTAGCAAATCGCCTATTTTCAAATAGCCCTTCTTACCATTGAAGGAAACGAAGTCTTAAATGCAGGGCACTCTATGTGCTTTTCACAAGCACTGCTTTGTTTTCAGGTTTAGGCAAACATAACTCAACTTTTCATCTTCTTACTGTGCCCAAGTTTATGCCATGTAAAATCAATTAAAAAACCAAAAATATATGTGTGGCTGAAGAAGACAAAGCACAGCAGATGTATAGAGTACTTTGTCTCTAAAACACAAAATGGGGGTTGTAATAGGATAATTCATAAAATACGTGGCACAAATATTAAACAAAGAAAAAAAGTACTATGGATTGCCTCAAGCCAGAATCACCTAATAGCATTAAAAGAGAAAGGAATTACCATTAGAGTCTATGAGATACTCTAAGCACCCCTCAAGGGCCGGTACATGCTTCACTTGCTTTATGTGAAGGCTTGCATCCCTTGGAGTACAATTTTGTTAATCAATTTTCAAGGTCACAGCTGAATGCAAGAGGGACACACTGTGCATCTGTAGAAGATACTTATTTCTGGAAAAGTCATAGTTCTATTTATGTGAAAATGATCTGCAGTTATGCAGTACATAAGTCTTAACCTCTAAACAATTATATTATAAAAAAATACTTAAACCCACAAAATTATTTGTGTAATCAAAGGCTAAAGGGTCAAGGTGAGAAAAGTGGCTTTTAATTAAAATTATTTTAGCAGACACATGCATAAATGATTCCTCAGAAAACAATAATGACTGTTTTGCCTGAAATCATGGAAATATTTGAAGGACAAAGCAGATAGAGTGCTACTTCTCAAAATCTCAATGATAAGGGCCTTTAAAATACTTTTTCTCTCTTGTTTTGGTATTTTATTTTAAAAACAAAATTAAATCAAAAATGCATTGAACTGAATAAATTACTTCCTGAAGCTGTTTTATATTTATATAACCAGACTGAACCATATTGTATCATCACTCTCACCACCTGCTTTCTGATCAGGACACGCTCTGACACCTTTTGAGGCACGTATAGCAGAAGTGAATAAATATGAATTCTTTTGTCAGGAAATCAAATAAACTCCAGCAAGGTTAGAGAATCCATAGGGAGCAAAGGCATAGTCTTGCTCATGAGTACAGTTCGAGATTGACATCAGCATTGTCAGTCTGTTTTCAAAGAGGTTCGGCAGATTCACAGAGGTGACATCTGGGTGCAGTCATCTTTCCTGCACTATGTACATCAGCAGGCTGGTCTTGTTTTTCCTGGCAGCTGTTTGGCTGATACTGCCTTTAGTGGTTACAGAGAACATACCTTGTGGGAAGTGGTATGACTGTTCTCTTTGTTGCTTTGAACAAAACAAAAAGAAAGAGCAATTTGTAAAATGCAAATGGAATTTGCATGCCAAAAGAGCATTGTCTGGTTCCCACTTTCACCAGAAATATGGGCAGAATTGTCTCCTGTGTAAAGTGAAATAAGAATAGCATGGGGGGAAAACATCTACAAACGTAATGCACTTCATGTAATTGAAGATTGCTTATAGAGAAGAAAGACAAAGAAAGAAACTAGTATATATATATAAGAATAGATATAAATGCACACACTGATGTATTATTTATAAATATGTATGAAAAATTAATCAAAATTCCATTTACTTAGCAAAAATGTAGGAGTACATACCCTTAAAGGGAAACAAAACTGAAAGCAACTCAGAGGAGGATTTTGTAAAAGTTTGTTGTGGTAGAAAACCCCTGAAATCTCTGCACAGAAAAGCAACATTTATGCCAACTCATGTATTCAGTAGAGTAGGTACCATATTTACCTTATCTTGCTGTCCAGCAACACATTTTCTCTATTATTTTACTCACTTTTCACTACCACTGAACTCTTTCATGAGCATGTCCAATCCCACAGTTGATCTTTAGAGATCAGCTGTAAGACTTATTTCCTCAGCAAGAGAAAGGTATATCAGTATAATTGAAAAAATACTAAAAAAAAATTAAAACACTTTTGATGGAAAAGTGTACTTATTTTTATCCTGCCTAATGCATTTGAATGTACAGTGATATGGAACCTCTTTAATATAAACTAAAACAAACATGACAAGTGAATGTACGAGTCTTAGCACAGGAGTCTCTAACAATATAAAAATTTGTTTTTCTTGGTGTCATTTTACTTGTAGTACTCTTCCATTGACATGCCACTGCAGTATCATTACCATTTACACACTTGTAGTGGGAAAATTATTCCCTTAATTGTGTACATTTTCAACCATTTTCAAATAGCTGCTCAGAGCTCCCTGAAAATGTCAGATATTGACAGAACTTAACAGAATTTGATTGACTTTGATTATAAAGTATTTCAAATCATCATCTTTTTGATGCTGATCAAGTTCATAACAGTTATGTATTAACAATTTAACTTTCTTTATGTCTATTTTCCACTATGGGACTGAATTTAATTTCTATGCCCCTGCCTGACCCTGCCCTGGATTTTCCCTTTATAAGGAAATTAAAATTGTGTTGGTTACTTAGTCGATAAAGAACTTAGTGCATCACAATTTACACTAAAATTTTAATATAATTTATACTTATACAACAATTATCCTATTGGAACAATCTACTACTTCAAAATTCCTATGTTCTAAACTAAACATATAGTAAAGTTTACTAAATGAAGTTTTATACAAATATGTTCCTCAGCATGAAGAAAAAAATTCTATGAAGATCTGAAAGAAATTAGAACCCTACCGGTTTATCTTTCAGAACAAAATTAATAACAGACTCTAAGGACTGTCTTCAGAAACTGTTTTGTCAATTTTTTTTCTCTGGAGACACTGTTTCGTCTCCAGAAGCAACCTTTAACAACATCCCAAGAATTAACAAGAGATAAGAGAGCTATCGATGATCATGAGATGCTAAGTTAAAAGGCAAAAAATCAATTCTAATTATTAAATTCCATTACAGTTCCATCAAGACTGTAACATACCAAGAGTTTTGCATGCTCAGTGCAGACTGCCAAAAGAAAACATGTGAAATATTTTCCTTATACTGTTCTCAGTCAGTACACTGCTATGACAATTCATTATACACTGTGGTTGAGAGAGAAATATAGTAGTAGGTGTTCCTATTTATTATATATACACAAATGAACATATTTCTCCAACATATTCTTCAATCCCTCCCTTGTTTTCCCAAAATTTTGTATCCATATGCCCCTGAATGTGATACACATCAAAAATATTATAGAATTTGAGAATAGCACCTTGCCCCAGACATCTATTGAAAACAGTGTGTAAACACTTGCCATTAAATTCCATCAAAATGTTTATTTGAATTATGCATTTTTGAAATCTGATCACAATTCCTATGGGGCTATTTGCATGAGGAATGCAATGGCTCTCCAACACATGACCCTGGACAACAGACACTGTTCCATATTGGAATATTAAATGACTCTATGAAGTATCAAGTAAAATTTCATAAAGTTCTCCACATATTATGACAAGTTCTCTGTCTTATGAATAGTCCTTCACATATTTGATTTCAAAAGTTATGTCCTGTACATTTGCCCAATACCACTCTTTTAAATTTTTCCTAAATTCCTGCATGAAATGATTCTGTTGTGTGCATATTTAGGATTTCATTGCTGGGCAGCTTCATTCTTTTTTGGATATTTCCACTCTTGTTTCTCTATGCTGTAAAAGTCAACCACATCCCAAAAATGAAGTGCAAGATGCTAAAACACGGGCTGCTCAGTAGAAAGCTAAGTTCCTCTCCAAATCATTTCCTTAATATCTCAGTTGAGGCCTGAAAGAAGCATCTCTGCAGTTTTTTCACCTTGTTCCTTCAGACCTCAGGTCTCTGCTGAAAGGATGAAGCTTGCTAATTAGTATCACTTGGGATGGTGCCTTTGCATTATAGATATCTCTCCAATGACAACTGGATTGTGACCTCCAATAACAATTCTCACAGGTCACTACACTTCTATCAGATGGTGAAAATATTCAGCTATTACTAACCTTGCCTGAAGCAAAATTAACCAAAAATATAAAGGTTTTGTCTTTTGTGTTAAGGAATTAATTTTAAAAAGAAAGAGAAGAAAGTCCCGGACACCTGAACCTGCAGACATCTATGGGAGAAAAGGCAGGCCGTGGGCTTGCAAGTTGCAAAAGTATCTTTGAACAATATTTTAAAAACATTTCCTACTCCACTTCTATTGGACATTGTAAATAAATTCTAACTTTGCCATTTAAATTTACAATACTTGAACAGAATTACATTCATTAGCTATCACTTTTCATTGATTAAATGCAAGTATCCATACTCAGATTTCTTCAGAATATTTTGAAAGTGAGGTTTATTAAATCCTGGATATTTTACACTTGGTACCTGACACAATAAAACTATTGCTTCATCTAAAACCATTTAAACTTTCAAGTCTTATCGTCTTGCAACATTAATAAAACACGTGAAGAAATCTGCAAAACCAGCTCACTGTATTAGTCAAAACATAAATTAGAATGGCAGAGAACATACAATATAGAATCTATTGATAATATCCTGGAATCTGCAGGCTTCAGGTGAAATGTCAAATGCAAAATGAAATTAATGACATTTATTTTATCCCCCATGTATCAGGATATGCACATTATTGAAATAAATTCAAATCAGAAATTAAATGCACTTGTGACACAGAAAATTCTCACTCATGGTTATTTCAAGCACTCAGGCACCACACACCATTTATATTTATGTTCACAAATACATGAGCAAATAGAAAAAACCCAACCAACCAAACAAAAAAAAAAAAAACAACAAAAACCCACAAATATAAAAAAATCCCAGCAGGCTGTCAATATATTCCTCTCCATTTGTCCTTTCTGTCAACTGAACACTAACATATATGCCAAGCAAAGGAATAACTTCAAAAAAAACCTCTGTGTCATATAGAAGAAAAGGTAGGCAATGCTTTATTCTCCTGGATGAAGAGAAATTCATGTTTATGTCCAACATAGGAGATGAGTGGGGTTGTGTAAAACCCTCCTCACTCGTCCCCTGCTGGCAAAGGACATGTACAATGTGACAGCAGAATAGCTTTGCCAAGGCACTCCTCTGTTCCCAGATGTGTTGAAGCTGGAAGCTGTCTCACTGAGATGCAGCTACAGTGCAGATCTGAACAGATTCAGAGGCAGAGCTGTAAGAACTGCACTGCTGTCCCATCATTGTCATAGGGGGCTGCTGTATTCTAGTGATTATAATTCAAGAGGAAGATTAGGGCAGCTGAATTTCATGCACAAAGCACATCTTCCAGTAGCCCATTGTACAAGTCTTTGAGTCTGAAATCCACAGTGTACACCTCAAAGGAAGTGAGGCTCACTTACTGGCATTATCAGACTTGGTTCACATTTCCCAGGATCACCTGAATTCTCAACAAAAGGTTTTCTCTGCATGGTTTTGCTTGTATCAGAAGTCAAATATTACTGTAACAATATTAAAATAATTAATATAAATAATTATAATCCCATTAATATAAATATTAGCTGTAACAAGAGTATTCCATAAGTTACCTTATTGGGGAAAAGAAAAAAGAAAAGCTTTAAATCAATTAGTAACAGTTCCTAGTTTTATATCTAATTTCCTGCTTTAAATAAGTAATTCTTGAGAAATCTCATTAATTTAAGGAACGTTAGGGAATAAAGCAGTAGACATTGTCCCTGATGATCACAATGCATAGAGAAAGTAGATTTAATTCTTAGCACAATCTTCTTCTACTCTGCTTTGACCCACTCAAGGTATATAAAGAAAACAGAATTTAACAGAGATTTGGAGCAGAGACCACATTATCAAGACAAGTCAGAGAGAGAAAAAAAAGTACTTAAAAAAAAAAATCTAAATATAAATTTAATGACTTGCTTGGATTATAATGGACCAAGGGTAAATTTAGAATCTTATGTCTCAGAAGCAAAGAGAAATAGCAATTATAAGTCTAGAATAAAGTGCTATTTACTCTTCCAAAAATATCACACAGGCAATGTCTATTAATGGACATGGTCTGCATTTTTATCTCAGAAAACAACAGAAGGTCCCTGGTAAAACTCTCTTCAAATAACAAAAAAATTGACCTGAATCAAATTTGTACTGCAGCTTCTTCACTAAGAAAGTGTTAATGATTCTCGAACAAATCACAGAATATTCTGATTCAAAAGGGATTTCCAAGAATCATTAAGTCCAACTTCTACGTGAATGGCCTATACAGGGATCAAACCCACAATACTGGCATTAGCATCATGCTCTAACCAATTGAGCTAATTGGTGGCTCTCTATCAAAAGCTGAATTTTGCAAATTGTAACTCTTCAGTTGTAGCATTGGATTCAATCAATTAAAGATTCTGGAATTATTTGTAATGTAAAGGTTTTGAATACCATGGCTGACCTCATCTGTTTCTTGTCACAGTCACTACTATATTCCTCTTTTTATACTCTTTCCACTTTTTTGTTTTGAAACCCAGACTGCATTAATACCATATATCTTTTATGAGAAGAAAGAAAGACAAGGCAAATTATTTCAGGCATCTTTAAACAATATTTAAACTGTAATTGAAAAAACATATTATTTCAAAGCAGCATACAGCATTAATGCACAACACAGTACAACATATAGGTCAATAAGGAACACGTCACACCTATATCAACAACATAAAGATCAAAATCCAAAATATGAAATTATAAAAACCCTAATCCCTATAATATACTTGGGGGATAAGATTTGGTATTTTATTTTAAAAAGAAATAAAGTATTTTTATTTTATAAATAAAAATTTACAGGTAAAGGCCACAAAAGAAAATCATTCACATATGTATTTATTGAGAAGCAAACAATTCTATCCCTGTACCAATTTAGGAACACTACCCTATTAAAAAAAAAATTTAAAAAATTAAAAATTCAGAAAACAAAAGACAACTCATCTGTCTCAATTCTGACTCTACAATAGAGGAAAAGAACCATCAGGAGTGATAGAAGTATGTCATAAACTGCTGCTGGAGAGAAAAAAATTCTAACTTGTACTTTGACTTTGGGGGAAAAAAAAAGTCTGACTGAAAAAGATGGCTAATTAAGAGCGAGTGAGAATCTTAGGAGGCCCAAAATAATCCCACATAAACCAAATAAAACATTCCTTATTTTTTAAAGAAAAAGAGAGCTCCCAATTGAATTTACAACTGGACTTCCTATACTACATTCACTTTTTCCCCCTCTTATTACTGACTTTCTCCATTACTCTCCTGCACATGGAATCTAATGTGATCAGAGTCTGAATTGATTTGCCTGAAAAGAACTATGACAAAGATATGACATCACAGTTACCCTCGAAGAATATGCACGTCTATCACCACAAGCAGAAGCTCTCATTTTCAACTCCAGTATTTGGAATTCCAAAGAGCAGAAAAACATACAAAAGATTCTATTGTTTAAACAAAGCAAAACATTTCTTTGTTCAAGACTACAAAGTAGGCATTAATTAGGAAAAAAAAAAACCAAAAACAACTGATAACACAACACCAAATACTTCTCCTTCTGGAAAATTCTTTCTACCTATTAAGTGACAGTATGTCCTATATATCTTTTTCACTTATCCGTCTCTGCTGAAAGCTAAAAATAATAGTGCCTTTAGGAATTGTACCCTACCGAGTTTGTGAAAGATGACGTGAGGCATTTCTGTTCTACACATTTTATTTTTACACTCCTTAAAACTGCTCTTATTCCTGAGCCTGATTTATGGGTACCCTGGGGTACTCCTAACCCCTTTTGATGTTATTTCTACTGGAAACAGTTGACAAAAGCAGATCTTCCCTTGAGGATTGCACAGTTTTAGTATTTGTTTCAACTTCCAGCCATTTGCTCAACCTATTAAAGCTTCTTCAAAGACATAGAATAGCAACCCATCACCTTGAACACTGCAGAAAAGAAAATGCATAAAGACTCACACTAACTCTGCTGTAGATAAGCCAAATCCATTGGAAGGCATTCAACTACATGGAATACTACCTATGGATTTAGCATATCCTACAAGGGAGTTTTGCTTTCCACTATTTCACTCTAAGGGTCCAACCTGCACAAAAATATCAATATAAAATGCAAATCTAAGGCAAACTAACTGTATCTAATGTAAATTTAAGAATAAAAACTGGCAATAGACTAACACTGCTGCCACTTTGTATTTTTTTTTCTTTTTAGCAGAGTACATTACTGCTTTATATAAGAATTTTAGAGGCTTTGCTAACCTTGCTAAACTTGTACAAAAGCTGTGCCAAGAATCTTGGAACTTAATTACTCTGCCTGCAGTGGACTAACTGTCAATGATAAATTGATGGAAACACCTAGAGATACAGTGTATGTTGCTGCAAACAAAAATATTTAAGAAAAATGCAAATAATTCCTTGTTGTCATCTTTTCCTATTTGGTGTCTTGCTGTTGGTTTGGGGGGTTTTTTTTTCAGAAAAAAAAAGGAAGAAAAATCTACTTTGAAGAATAGACAGGTATTTCTTATTTTACTACAGGCCAGCTAATATAAAGTAATAACTAATGCACCAAATACAATTAATCCTCTTTTTCACATGAATGTTACAGAAGGATGAAGGTAAATTTCACAACATATTCTAAATTACAGAGTGCCCTAAATGCTCTTTTTCAACTGCATAAGCATATTAGAAAGTAATTGCCAGTACATTTGCCTAAATATTTAACTGAAGTAAAAAGATTATGGCTATTTATGCAATTTCTTGGAATTATATACAAATATTACAGGAATGTTAGGTTGGAGAAAAGAATTAAACACTCAAAAAAACAAAAAAGCAAAAAAACCCCCTCAAACCAAACCAAAAAAACCAAAACAAAAATAACCCCAAAATCCCAACAAAACAAAAAAAAAAAGAAACGGAGTGGAGATTTTTAAAGTAGCCCAGGATTTTACAATGACCTTTTCATAACTGAAAAATGTTTTCATTGTACAATATCGCTCTTTCCAATGATCAAAACTTATATTTTACCATCCTTGCAACTGGTAAAAGACAGAATCAGAAACTAGACCAATTTCTTGCACAGCTTTAATTGGAAAATTATTTCAACCACCCAAGGATACCTGTGAAAGCCTATTTTAACAACTTGCAGGATTTTTCATACAAAAAAATAGTAAAATAGTACCTTGGGTTGTGGTATCACCTACAAATGTCTAGTATTACAAAAAAGTGCTTGGAAGGGAGGCTTTTATGGCTTTAAAAAAATCTAAATTCTGAAAGATAATCAGAATTTAATGTATGGATATATTTTTAAAAATTTGGAGTTATCATAGAAATGTGTATCAATATCTTGCCATGATGAGACAGAACAAATTTCTTCCATTTTGCTTATTTTAATCTTACCCAGAAAGCATATTTCAGGCAATTTTTTTTCCTTATGGTTTCTTGGTAGGCTGTTTTGGTTTTTTTTTTTTATTTCTGTTTGGTGGTGTTTTTTATTGGTTTGTGGTTTTTTTGGGTTGGGTTTTTTTTTCAGCTTTATTTGCAGCTTTTTTTTAATGGTTATTCTGGTTTGTTTTCTGTTGTTGTTGGTGGTGGTTTTTTGTTTAATTGTGCACTTAACAAGAACACAGTAAATTCTCAGGAACTGACATTTTCCTGCAGTCCAAAAATACTTAGAGTTCTTGAGATAGGTACTGTTTATCCCAAAAAGCTCAGCTTTTCAGCAAGTTTTACCCCGTTGTTGAAATTCATGTAGTTCAGTGAGCTCTTCTGAAACTTCCCAGGCCCCACACAAGGAATTTGGAGACATGAATAACCCTTGTACATTCCATCTTACTGCTAGGATAAAAAGTGTACTTTCACTGCAGATCTGCAATGGTTGAGTTTCAGCTCCTCAGCCAACCAAACCTTGGTGTGACAAAGCTGGGTTACACAGCTCTGTGCAGGACATCTGTCAGTCCCTTCCATCTAGCTTGGGACTGGGGATCAATTAGCCCTTGGCCCTCTTGTATTTAGCAGCATAGACATGCACTAAGGGTCTGCACCTCAGTAAGCTAAATCATTCTCTTGCCCAGGGAATTTTTAGCAGGGACAGAAGAACCAGACACTTCTGAGTAGCTCTGTCTGCGCACTTGCTGCAGAATTCTGACATACCAATTTGACAGAGACTGCTATTTGGTCTTCATTTAATCCATACCTAGGAGCCCGTTCTGTAAATACACTACAAAGGATGCTTCTAAAACCAGCTCTCTCCAGAAGACACATCATATGAATCCATACAGAGTTCAAGTGCCCTTTACAATTTCTCCCTTCGGACCAACAGCTACCATTTCAATTCTTTTTATACTTTCATATGAAGCATCTCTTAATCAGTAGATAAATGTGTTTTGAGCAATTCTTCAGTCCAGTGATAGCTGTCATTTTTGGGCAATTGGCTTTTAATCCACACATTTGCAAGTAATGGATATTGTTGAATGTACGTGCTCAAATACCACATGCAAAGATGGATTACAGTATTTCAAACTACAATAAACACAAACATGTGAACAGATGCATTTTGCTTTGATTTATAGAACAAACACCAAGAAGTTCATTTCTTCAGGAACAGTCTGTCACCCTCAAAAATTCAGCTGTTTCCCTGGCTTTTGAATACATATTAGCAGAAATTATCCTACAGACTTATGCCACTATCTTGAGAACTTGAAGTTTTAGTATGAATTTAAGCAGTCACATTTCCACCTGTAACATGACTAAGGTACAAAAATATGAATTGCAATTTTACCAGCAAAACAAATAACGTACCTGAAAGTATGACCCATTTTTCACCATCTTACCCAGGGAAAAAAACCCCAGCCTTTAAAAAGGAAAATGAACAAAGAAAAAGAGGCTCTTTGGAAGTGATAAGTACTATGAAGCACTGAGACAGTACATCTCTGACAGTTTCTGTTGTACCTACCTAATATCTGTGCATGTTATACATGTGATACAGCGGTTGTTTGTTGTAACGAGGTTCAAACCCACAGATGTTTCACTGTCAGCGGTTGGGTGTGCTCCACATTTAAAGTAAAACTCCTGAAATATTGAAGGAGAGATAAAGAGAAGATTACATACCTGCTGCTCATTTCCTCCCTTTATCTTTGAGTAAGTGACATTTGAGAGGACAGACAAATCACCACTGCCAACAGCAAAGGAAGACCATCATTAGGAAAGGTTTACAAGGGATCGCTTGCAAAAATACCAGTGTGGGTGTATATTTTCCTCAGCAGCTTCCCTAGTGAAAAAGATAGCTGCAACAAATTCTGCGATCTTCTGGACTTACTTTAAAAAAAAAAAAAAAAAAAAAAAAACCACTTCATCTAGAATTTCTTTAAATTATTT
>VWZN01020019.1:122295-135781 GCA_013396955.1 Regulus satrapa | reverse complement strand
TGGTTGATATTCCTACAAACTGTCTTGGTGTTTGATGCTTTCATCCAGCCCTTCAGTTTCTAAAAGTTCTGGGGCCTGGCTGGCTTCAGGACAGGGGAGTTGGAGCCGTGGAATTCCTGCTTGCAGGTGCAATCTTGACCCAGCACAGCAAACGCCTGCTGCTCTCCTGTCCGGGGCAAGCCAGGGAGGGGTGGAGGTGCCTCCATCCACATCCAGCAGGCTCTAATTGGCACCTCTGGTCGGAGACTCAGCAGAGCCAAGGACTTTCCCTTTCAATTATAAATGTCCTGGTTCTTTTATGTTGCTTTCTTCAGCCATTGGAGAGATTGGATCTTGAGGACAAATGTTTGTGGGAAATAAATTTCAAAGTCAATGAGGGAATGGTCCCAGAAAACATAAACCACTTCATTGTCTGTTTGAGCGGGCAGTGGGGCAGGGAGGGTGTCCTTCCAGCCAGGAGACAAACTGGACAGGTGCGGAATCCCTGTTCTTGGAGGGATTTCAAAACTTTGTGTATGTGGCTCTTGGGGACGTGGGTCAGTGGTGTCCTGGGCAGTGCCAGGGCTAGGGTTAGGGTTAGGGTTAGTTGGTTGGTGTTTAAGGTTCCTCTAACCCCAGCAGGGATGGTGATACCCAAAACAAATATCATTTTTCATGTCACTGAGATCCATGTGGGCAGAGAAAGGCACTGGAGAAGAGCTGGGAATGCTCCAAGGAGTGGCAGAAGGGACATTCAAAACTGAGACGGTGGTGGAGAAATGCCAGTATTGCCAGGCAGCGTTCAGCAGGTGCAGGGCAGGACAGTGATATCCCGGGCTTTTCCTACTGGGAGCTTAGTGGGGAATCTTCTTTCCCTGCACAGAATATTTTCAGAGAACAGAGGCTTTAGCTAATTCAAAACCAGACCCAAGGCTCTTCCAGTCCCCACCTGAAACAGGAGCTCTCTCAAGAGCTGTCTCCAAAACCTGCACATTTTATTATCAGAATCCCAGCCTGGTTTAGGTTGGAAGGGTCTGTAAAGACCTTCTAGTGCCAATCCTCTGCCAGGGACAGGGACACCACTGTTCCCATCACAGTCAGGGGGCTTCAGCAGCCAGCTGGGATCTGCAGCTCAGGCACAGGTTTTAGCCTGTTGAGTGCCAGAAACCACCTAATCCAGGTGGATATTCCAGTGGCAGCTGTTTTTCAGGAGGCTCCATAGCCCAGCTGGCACTCCCCAAATAAACTTTCTTCACTCTAGCCCAAGGGAAAATTCATCTGTCAGATGAGGAATAGAAAGATAGGAGGAAATTCTTCCCTGAGAGGATGATGAGGCCCTGGCACAGGGTGCCCAGAGCAGCTGTGGCTGCCCCTGGATCCCTGGTAGTGCCCAAGGCCAGGCTGGACACTGGGGCTGGAGCAGCCTGGGACAGGGGAAGGTGACCCTGCCATGGCAGGGGTGGCACTGGATGGGCTTTGAGGTCCCTCCCAACCCAACCCACTTCATCATTCCATGATTCTATTCTAGTTTCCCTGTAGGCACTGTCCTTAGGCAAACAGGGTTTGGAAGGACACAGGAAATGGCTGCAGTCTTCCTGTCTCAGCTCCATCCCTCAGCTCTCTCCAAAAGCCAAAGTGGACAATAAGATCCGGGAGTGGATCTGTTGGTGCTGTGTGATTGCAGCAGCTCTGGCAGTGACTGGGATGGCTCTTGGATGATCCCCTGGCTGAGGAACTGAACTCTTCCAGATTTCCCAACATGGAGCATTTCCTTCCCGATGCCTACAGCTGCAGCTCATGTGACAGTGGTGACACACTGAGCAGGAGGAGGACAAGATGATGCCCAACTGTGACCATTTCCAGGAGCAATAGGGAAAAAAGTGACATTATGAAGGAAATCCCCAAGACCAGCAGCTTCTGACACTCAGGCATCTCTGGATTAGGGGATCCCAGCAGTGCGTATGGATTGAAATTGGCCTGTTGAGGTTTTTGGGTCCTTGAGGAAGAATATTTCCAGGGAGTTTTGGAGTCCCCATCCCTGGAGGTGTCCAAGGAAGGCCTGGATGTGACACTCAGTGCTCTGGGCTGGGGACAGGATGGGAATAGGGCACATCTTGGACTTGATGATTCTGGAGGCCTTTTCAAACCTCAGGGATTCTGGGATTCTGGGATTGAGGAGCATCTGCAAAGTCCTTGAGGTGACATCTTTACATCCATTCCCAGGCTGGCCAAGCCAGGTCCACAATCTGCTCTTCCCGGGATGCTAAACATCCAAAGGAAAGAAAGAAATAGCACTTCCAGGAAGCCCAGGAATCAGGATACTGCTAATGAGAACTGATTACGCTGACATCATTAAACTCAGAAGTTTTGAGGTAGGAGTGTGTGACTCTTTATACTTCCAGAAATGTCTCCCTTCTGATCCTACTGAATTCCTGGCCTCGGTGGCAGGCTGCCACAGGATAATTATCCATTTTTAAAGTGTCTCTTTCCATTGATGTTCAGGACGTTTGGGAATCCCTTTCCATTGTGATTCTTGGAGTGTTCTCCTTGTGACACCTGCAGCTCTGTGGCAGCCCCCTGCTTAAACACTGAAATGCAAAAATTCCTGAATATTCTATTGCTTCCCATGAGGTGGATGGGACCTGCAAGTCCTTGGTGCTCTGGGAGGGGAATTTTTACTGAGAGGACTTTCCTCTGGGCTTGGTGGCAAAAGTCCAATGTTGTGAATTCCCTCCAGGTCCCGACAGATCCCAGTGCTCTGAGCTCCTGCTGATGGGGGGAGGGGGGGCTGAAGCCACCCTGCTTTTCCAAGATCCTGCACCTACAATAATCCCTCCGAAGCCCAAGAGGTACTTTCGTTTTCTTCCACCAATTCTGTCCATTTCGCCTTTGGCAAACATCGATTTTCCACAATTCCCCGCAGCCCTCATAAAGCAGCTGCCAAAACGGCTCCCTCGTGGGCCACTTCTTTTATTTGTCGAACAAAAGAATCATCAGCATTGTCTCCAGAGCTCTCCGGCGAGTGGAGCCTGGGATTAGGATGCCGAGCTCCCTCTCCTGGCTGCCGGATCAAAAGGAATTGCTGAAAAGTCCTGCACACCTGAAAATCCGGGATCGCCGGACTCTGGCTGAAAGAGGAAGAGTCCTTCCAGGTGCTTTGCAGATTTTCAGACTTCATCACTTTTCCTCTCCCTGAAACACGCTGGGAAAACGTTCAGGTGCAACAATGTGGGAGAAAGATGAATTTGTCTGTGGGCTAAACTTGCTTTTGCTGCTCTCCCTTTTTTCTCATCTGTCACTGTGAGGGAACAGATCCCAGTGAGAAAATCACTCTGAGGATCTCTGCAGGAAATCCAAGGTTGTCTCCCACCAGTTACCCATGAAATGTTACTCCAGGGAGCGGGAGAGTATGGAAAAGGACACGCACAAGGAAGAGCAGCAGGGAACAGGTTGGGATGAAGGGTGGGTATCACTGGACCACGGGAAGTCCCATCACTGTGATCCTGATAGAAGCTGAAGGGCTGCTCTGGAGAGAGGTGTCAGCTGGGAAGCAACAAGCAGCTCCCAGGGCTCACAGCAGGAAAACTGGGAGCTCAAACATCCCAAATCTTCACCTCGGTGTCCCAGTGTGGGTGGCAAATGTCTAAAATCCAAAAATTCCCATCAAATGTCTCCAAGTGATATTTTCCATTTTCAGTTCAAGGCTCCCTTCCTCTCTCCTTTGCATGATGTGCTGGTTCAGCACCTGCTGCAGGCTGGGAATTCTGGCTGTGGTCTCCAGCTGGGATCCTGCAGGAATTTGGATTGAGAAGATCAGAATTCTGCACCCATGGGAGGGTGAAAGCACTGATGGATTTTGAAATAGAATAATGAGTTGTGTCTGTGTCCTGTTGCACACTTTGGGAGCAAATGGGCACCACAAATCCAATTTGGAGAAGTCAAGAAGCCCTGGAAAACTTTTAGTCTCCCCACAATGCAATTATGTGACTCTCTGAGCTGCTTCAGGTCTAGGGAGAGGAACAGTACTGGCTGTCCTTAGGAATTTTGGACTGATTGAATCAGGGAATGCTTTGGGTTGGGAGGAAAGACCATCTCATCCCACCTCTTGCCATAGGCAGGGACACCTTCCACCATCCCAGGCTGCTTCCAGCCCCATCCAAGCCGGCCATGGACACTTCCAGGGATGGGGCATCAACTCCCTGGATGCTGCATGTATTTGGCCTACCCTCCTCGTCCCAGGATTCCCCATGGATTACATTCCAGCCACCTCTCCTGTCCATCCTCCAGGCCCAGGCAAAATCAAGGAGCAAGGCAGTTGCCCCATCCTCCAAGAATGAGTCATGTTATCCCGGGAGCTGTTCAGAAAAGGTTGGGCCAGGAAGCTGCTGGAATATTCCATCCATCTGTACAGACCACTGGTCATCAATGACCATGAGACAGCAATTTCGGCGTGGCCAGAGGGCGGACAGTGCTCTGCACCGAAGTCCACATGAGGGGAGAAGACACTGAAAGCCTAAACCTGTGACCATCAGCTCAAACCTTTTATTTCCTTGAAGCCACTTCACTCTTCAGCCCTGTTCTTAAGGAAGTCCTGGCAGAATGAGGGTAGGAACGGGCAGGTGACAAAAGTGGCTGGTGGTACACAAGGATCTCTTGTCTAGGGCATTTCAGGTGCCATCCTTCTTCAGAGTTTTAGCAACTCTGAGGAATAGTTGGGCCACAAATCCTCCCACTTCTCCTCTGCAAATGCCCAAACCCTGCACTCCTCTCCTTGTCCCTTTCCCCTGAGACAACGCACCTGTACTCACCTGTTTTACACCTTGGAATCCATCTGGAGCCCACCTCAGGGGATTTAGGGGCAGAAAGGACCCAGTGAGGAGGTGTGAGCTGGAGGGAGGTTCGGGAGGGATTTGTGCTGATCCTGGAGCTGGGCTCGGGCCTGGCAGACCATGGCTCACTTCCTCTGCCTCCAAGACAGATCCAGGCCAGGCGAGGGATGCTGATCCCATGTAGATACAGAATATTCTGAGCTGGGAGGAGTCAGGGGTTGTGGAGGCCAATCCCTGACCCTGCAGAGCTCTGCCCTGCTCCAAGAGCATCTCACAGGTGCCTTTCATGGCTGAGTCCTGCCTGAATGAGCCTTGTTCTGACAATATGGAAAAGGAGCTTCAGAGCGCGGCTCCAGCAGCTCAAAGGAGGGAGAAGATTCGTGTGACAGGGAAACAAAAGCTCGGCAACAAGGTCACCTCCACTGCCTCAGGCGATCCAAGGGATGACAAAAGTTTCTGTGTAGCACAGCAGCAGAAGACAAAAGCCATCCCTGGAGGGTAGGAAGAGAGAGGGAGTGCAGAGCAGAGAAGAAATTTAATGTAGGGAAAGCCACAAGGTTTTCTGGCAAGGACATGCTCCTGGGTGAATCAGAGGATCATGGAATAGCTGGGGTTTGATGGGACCTTCAGAGGCCATTGAGTCCTGTCCCAAGGTGCAGGATAAAGTGCATAATGTTCCCAGGAGCCTCGAGCAGGATTCCTTGGAGCCATCGATGCTCCAGACCTGGCACTGAGTCTCCTGAGTGCTGGTGGTGGGCAGGGGGCCAAGGGGCACCTGGGAACACCAATAATTGCTGGAGTTTGGATCTGGACTTCAGGTCTACAGCTCCTTCCCACTTTACCCACACAATCTGAGTCCATTAGGGAGGGCTGGGAATTGGTAGTGAACCAAGATGCCAGGCCCAGTGAGCCTTTCCCAGCATCCGAGCTGCACCAGTAACCACATAGGGAAAGGGCTCGGCTTTGTCTGGGAATTCTTCCTCTTTTCTAAGGACTTGTGGTTGTCCCTTTCCACAGATCCAATGGTTCCTAGGACCAGAAGGGTCAGGACAACCGTTGTTCTGTGATTCCTGGCAGAAGTGCAAATGGCTTTAAAGCCAACAGCCGGGATGCAGATGGCTCTAATGCAGTAGAACAGCTGGGATGTGCACAGGTTTTCCAGAGACACAAGGGAAAACAGAATGGAAGGTGTCTGCATCGTTTTAGCAGAGCAGAAAATTGGACATTCCTTTGTGCAAAGTGCCTGGCACAGGCAAAGGAACCAGGAATTTGTTCAGAGCAGCGTTGCAGACTGCCCAGGATGGCACAGCTGGAGTTGAGTCCTGGGCACGCAGCCCCATCCACTTTGCTCCAAAAGGACCTGTTGGTTCCATGCTGCACAGCTGGGAGAGCCCTGAGGGCAAAGGGAGAGTGAGGAGAAGCCTGAATCCCACATGATTCCCATCCTTCTCCCAGCCCTTCCCAAGTCATCTATCCCTCAGTGGGTGCTGGTGTCTCCTCCAGCCTCCTGGGCTCAGCTGGCTCCGGGCTGGCTCCCAGCACCCAGGGACCCTCCCTAGAGCCTGGGTGGGCGCAGGCTGCATCTGCAGGGAACAGGAGCTCTGTCTTCCTCTGGGGAATCTGGAATGGGGGAGTTCACCTCCCAACCCTCCGAGGAGAGCAGGAAAGACACTATTTGCCCAGAGGAGCTGGATCCTCAATAGCTGAATTCACTCAGGCGCTTGGATGTCTAAGGAGCACTAAAATCCCATCTTCTCTTATCCCCCAGGTTCTTTTGAAATCCCTCTCCTGGGTGCCTGATTCTCCTGGGATCCCTGAAGATCCCAGCACAGAAGGAAAGCATCTCTCAGCTCCCAGGCAGAGTTAAAGTGATGTGTGGGCAGGCTGGAAGCTGGAGCCACAGCAATCCTTTCAGTCAGGCAGCTGCACTTCCCCTTTCTATCACACACATTTAAAAGCTTTTAAGGGAATGATCCATCCCCTCTGCTGGCAAAGCCGGAGCTGGGCTGGTCCTTGGGATCTTAAATCATTTTAAAATACACAGCAATATTGGTTTAAAAGCCTTTGCTCTCTCTCCCCCTGCTGCAGGAAACCTCAGCAGAGCTCGACATCAGCTCAGGGCTTCCTGGGGATCCATCACTCGCCAGGAAAGGGCCGGGCAGTGCCTGACAGGGACAATGCTCTGGGACAAGCCAGGAGTTTCTCCCTACGTCATCCCCAGACACTCCCAGAGCTGCACATGAGCTATGGGAGCTTTTTGTCATTTAATGCCTTAGATCTCCAGGGTTGTGGCAGGGTTTGTGTTTGCTAGGCTGCTTAAGGACAAGGACGGATGGCTCAGCTGGCAGATCCACCTCAGAGAGGGAATGTAACCAAATTCCTGGTTTCCAGGCAAGGTTTGGCTGCAATGTTCCTGATCCTTCCTTTCACACCCAGGCTTTGCTTTCTAGCCCAGGCATTCCAATTCTCCCAGTTTGCCACATGCCCTCAGAGAGAGGAGCAGGGAGGGTGAACTGGGAATGTTGGGAAGACACAAGGACAGTTCCCTCTCTCCAGGGACAGGAATGTGTCTCTATGCTGCCTTCCCTTTGCCAGCATCTGAAACTCTTGGCAGAGTTTCAGAGAGAGCTGGGAATGTCCAGCCTGGAGAAGAACAGGCTCCAGGAAGAGCTCAGAGCCCTTCCAGAGCCTGAAGGGGCTCCAGGAGAGCTGGAGAGGCATTGAGGACAAGGGACGGAGGGACAGGACACAGGGAATGGCTCCCAGTGTCAGAGGGCAGGCCTGGGTGGGATATTGGGATCCAGGAATTGTTCCCTGTGCGGGTGGGCAGGGGCTGGCCCAGGGTGCCCAGAGCAGCTGGGGCTGCCCCTGGATCATCCCTGGCAGTGCCCGAGGCCAGGCTGGACCCTGGGGCTGGAGCAGCCTGGGGCAGTGGAGGGGTCCCTGCCATGGCAGGGGTGGCACTGGATGAGCTTTGAGGTCTCTTCCTACCCAGTCCATTCTGGGATTTTATGATCTGTTTTACTTGTTTTATTGCTTTGCCCTGTTCCTGCTGGGTTTGTATTCTGATTTCCTGGGACAAGCCTGCTTGGCTGCTGCTTTTTGAGGAGTCAGGACAGTCATTGCAATGAGTGACTCAAGGAGCAGGACTGGGGTGCTGGCTCAGCCTTGCTTTTCCTCAGGATTCAGGGAGTTACTGAGATTGGAGAGGCAGAGAATCCCATTTCCACTTCATTTCCCACTTCCCTGGCTCACAACGTGAGCAGTGTGGCAAGAAATCCACCATGGAACCAGCCCAGCTGGGGCTGGAAAGGAGCATCCCTGGAGTTTGGGGAGGGAGACGAGGACAAGGACAATTATTCCCCTCTCACAGACATTGCAGAGGATCTGTCCTCCTCATCCCTGAGCTTCCCACCTCCCTATTTGCTGAAGGAATCAGGGGATCCCTCCCTTCCTGCCCCACTCCAAAACTCCAAGATGCTCCAACTCTTCTTGAGTTCACCCTGGAGTCGCTGAACTTTCCCTGAGCTGCTGCCAGGGATCCTCCCTCTCATTTATCTGCAGAATCAGTTGTAGCTGTATTGATTTTCCCTCCCTGCCTCTCCTTTCTGTGTTTGCTTTCTGAATTATGCAGCCGGGCAGTTTTTCCTCCTCGCGAGGAGTGGGAGAGTTGCGGAGGATCAATTGAGCCCTGCCATAGTTTAATCAGGAATCCCCAGTAGGAACCAGGAGAGAAAAAGGAGAAGGGAAGACAATGAAGACAGGGTCGATCAATCCAGTCCTGGTGTAAAGGAAAGAAAGGGAAAGAAGAGAGGAAGGGGTGGAATAATCAGTTAGTTTTCCTCATGCAGCCCTCAGATCCCCCAGCCTCAATCAATAACCAACTTTGACAGTCATTGCTTCAGAAAGAAACTTTTAAAATCCCCCTGAACTCAAAGAATGTTGGTGCTTTATAGCATGAAAATGGCCAGTAAAGCCCTGCTAAAGACATGGAGAGGGATTGGATTCCTTCCCCTTCTTCTTTTTCTTCCCTTTAAAATCCACATTAGGAAGGCAGAGCCAAGATGAAAGGGGAGCAAACAAGGCTTTTAGTCCTCATTTTGTTGTTGCAATTATTTTGCCAATACTAATGATTTCAGGACTGGATGCAGGATCCTTGATGCTGTGCTGGGGACGTGGAGGGAGGAACAGAGCGGCTTGGCTTGTTCCAGCACCACAAATCCAGGAGCTAGGACACCATGGATACAACAGGCATGGGTTTGGGGCATGGAAATAAAACCAAACAGCACCCATGGGGCACAGGGACCACAGGGACCATCTGGATGTTGTGACAGCAAGTGACAAGAGAGATATTTGTACCAAAAACAGCGTGGCTGCAGGCCCAGGGCAGGATTGTTCCCTGTGCTGGCACTGCTGGGACACCTCGAGTGCTAGGGGTACTTTGAGTTCTCCAGGCTTTGGAAATCAAACTTCCCCAAAGTCCTGCCAGGTGTTCCATGGAGGGCCCCCAGCCTCAGGGCTGTCTTATTTCCAGAAGGACAGGCTGGCTCTGGATTTTCATTTCAAACAGCTCAGGTCAAGTTCTGTTCCTAAAGAAAACATTAGGTCTGGAAGCTCCAGACCTGAAGGTACAAGATCATCATCTGTGGAAAACTTTGGAGGACCACCAGGACAGAAACGTGTGCAGCTCAACCCCTGGGCCTCATGTCCAACGAGAGCGGCGTTCCAGGCTGTGTGCAGGTGTGCAGG
This sequence comes from Regulus satrapa, assembly GCA_013396955.1. Lineage (NCBI taxonomy): Eukaryota > Metazoa > Chordata > Aves > Passeriformes > Regulidae > Regulus > Regulus satrapa. The sequence continues at coordinate 126,224 of VWZN01020019.1, read as the reverse complement.
ACAGAGCAGCTGACTGGAGCCCACAGTGGCAGCAAAGCTCAGGTGAGAATGGCAGGTGGGAAGTTTGGATTGTTGACCATGGATGAATCATGGCTGCATCAGGTCTTATGGCAGAGGGCAACTGAATTTCCTACACTCCGGGGCTTGAGTTCAGAACAAACCCTTCTTTCCCCAAATTCATTTTAGCCAAACAATCTCTATTTTTTGGGACAGAAATTATGGAAGAATCCTTGCACAAATTTCAGAAGAACTGATAGAATTAATTAATCCTTCCCTTGTCATCTGTGGCAAGGACAACTAGGAGTTGCATTAATCTCATTCTGCAGTTCCCACAAAAGAGGTGCTGATTCAGTCTCTCTCTATATTCATCTTTATTCCATAGGGACATTATAATCCCTGAGATTCCTCACCCACGAGCCTGACTTCAGCCAACATGTCCAGAAGTCTCCGATGAGAAGGGCGGAGCCTGTCACTCATGAGGCCAGGAATGGAAGAAGAGTGGAGCCAGCAGAAAAACAGCTCAGTTTGAGTGTTTGCTCTGATTACACTCAGTTTAGTCTAAAAAATGTGAATTTTGAGGTCTGTGCTTCCACCACTGTTTGTCCCACAGTCTCATGGAGGCATGAGCACAAGGTTCAGCCAGCTGGAATAATTAACATTTTGGTAAATGGGAATGGAGGTGGAGTTCCAGCTGGAAGGGATGGAGGTAAAGCTCAGCCTGGAATGGGTAGAGGTGCAGCTCACCCCTGACATTGAAGATGGTTCAGTCTTTGCTTCCATGGGCTTTTCCAAGCCAAGCTCCCTCTCAGCTCATTGCCCAGCCCCTCCACCAAGGGAAGGCCACCCCAAGCCATGCCAGCAGTGTTGGTCACTGGTTTCCAGCTGCCTGAGGAAGCAGGGACTGGGCTGCTCCTCACGGAAGGAGCTCCTTGCTTGCCTCCTCCCAGAATTTGTTCCACATTTTCTGCTAATAAGGGCACAGGGAGAGAGTGAGACAGAGAGAGAAGAGGAGAAAAACTGCTCTAAATTATTCATGGACAATATCATTATGTGTCATAACAGTGTGTCTGTGATGGGAAAGAGTGAGTGTGGCAGGGGCTGGGGTAGCACAGGCCGGGCTGCACAATAGCGAGAGCTGATTAATTATTGATGTGCACTAATTGGCTACAGGGTTTCAGGACAGCTTGGGCTTTGTTGGGATCATTTGTATTCTTGCTTTGGAAATGGACCCCCCCCACACACATAAACCCAACATTTTCGTGTGCAAGTCTTCTCCCTCCCTTCTCCTCCTCCTCTTTTCCTCCTCCCTCCCTCCCTCTCTCCCTGCCCTGCTTCCAGTGCTCCCGATCCCCCTGTGTGTGTACAAATTAACATGATCTTAACCTCTGCTGATTTTCTGCAGTGCTGACACGCTGCCAACACCTTGGTGCAGTTGGGCTCAGCCTGCAGCGCTGCTTTTTGGTGCGGAAAACCGACCCTGCCCTCGAGCACTGGCCTCTCTTTGCACCTCTTCTCCCAGCCCTTTCCCTGCCTTTGCCCCCAGAGCGGCTGGAAGGTCCTTCCCAGGCATTTTTCCTTCTGGAATGGTCCAGACCTTGCCTTGGAGCCTCTATGGTTGCACCCCAAGACCAGCCTGGGAGGTGCCAGCAGGTGAGGGGAGAGGCTTGAGGTTCAGAGCTCGGGTCGCTTCACGGTTGAACTCAAACAGCACAAGAGCTCCAGTGCTGGGGCTGCTCCTCCCAGGGCTCCAGCTGTTCTCAGTGTGTCCACGCAGGTGAGACCCCACCTGAAGAGCTATCCCAGCCCTGGGGCCCAGCTCAGGAAGGACCTGGAGCTGCTGGAGAGAGCCCAGATTTGATCAGAGGGATGGAGCAGCTCTGCTGTGAGGAAAGGCTGGGAGAGCTGGGATTGTTCAGCCTGGTTCTGGGGAGAGCTCAGAGCCCGTTTCAAGGCCTAAAAGGGGCTGGAGAAGGACTGGGCATAAGGGAAGGAGGGACAGGACACAGGGAATGGCTCCCAGTGCCAGAGGGCAGGCCTGGGTGGGATATTGGGATCCAGGAATTGTTCCCTGGGAGGGTGGGCAGAGGCTGGCCCAGGGTGCCCAGAGCAGCTGGGGCTGCCCCTGGATCATCCCTGGCAGTGCCCGAGGCCAGGCTGGACCCTGGGGCTGGAGCAGCCTGGGGCAGGGGAAATTGTCCCTGCCCATGGTAGGGCTGCCACTGGATGAGCTTAAAGGTCTCTTCCAACCCAAAACATTCCATGATTCCCAGATTCCATGACCAACCTCTAGTCCAACAGCTCCCTCTGTCCTTGCCCTCCCATAGAATTATCAGGCTGCCACATCTCATTCCATAGGCCAAAGCCAGAATTCCCTAATAAACATCAGATTTTCTCCCTCTCAGGATGGCCCAATGAGCCTCAGGATTGACCTGGAATCCCTTCACCCTCTGACATCCCAATAAAAGCCAGGCAGAGCTATCTGGAGCCAGGAGCTGCTTCCAGCAGAGCAGTCTCAGAGCAAGGGACACTTTCTGCAGGGCTTCATGCTCTGCTAAATCCCTTCATCCCACCCTTTGGCATTTTAAGGATGCTGTTGAGAGAAGAACATCCAAGTGAACATCCCAAGGATGGCACCAGGACCTTGCTGAGGAATTAACTGGGGTTGGTGATTTTTATTTCAGTTCTCTGAACTCCTGTTTTCTGATAGTTGTGATTAAAATTTTAAGGGCAGGATGACATGCATGGGCTGTCATGGGCATCTTTCAGCTGAATGGCTGAGAGGTGCAGTTTGGGGACAGGTGTTTGCCAAAGATATTTCTCAAGCTGCTTTTAAATAAATCACAGGGCATGGTGGAAGTTGAGGCGTGGCTGAAGAACCTTCGGGGTGTGCTTTTCTCCATTCCCACCCTGTGGAGTTCCAGTGAAAGCAGCCAGAACTTCCCAAGGGATTGGTTGATCCAGCAGGGCAAGAACAAGACAGATGTCGACAAGAGGGTGGCACAGAGCTGCAGAAATCAATTTGTAGCATCAGATCTTGGAGTCCACGGGGGGTTTCTCTGATCCTGATGGATGAGCTGGCTCACTTGGACAAAGTAGGTTGGAATAGGACTGGGGGGATGTGGGCTCAGTGGTTCCCGTTGTCATGGACTTGCAGGATGTCCTGTCTGCATTCCTTATTTTCCCTAGGATTTATCTTCCTTCAAAATCTGGGATATCTGGGGGCCAAAGCAAACCTGTATCTGCTGGGCTGAGGACTGAGAGTTGGAACCTGACTGAGAGTCAGTCAAACACAGCCTTCAGCTAGAGAAGAAATTCCTCCCTGCGAGGGTGGGGAGGCCTTGGCAGAGGTTGCCCAGAGAAGCCAGGGGCTGACCTGGGGGATTTTTGTATCTGTGCTCTCAGGATGGAGCTGGGACTCTTTGTTCTCTTTGCTCCATCCTCTCCCGCTCCTTTGAAACCTTTTGCATTATTCCTTACAGGAACAAAACAAAGAAAGAATTTATTTTATTTGTTATTTATTTAGGACAAGCCCTTCCCTCCCACTTCAAAAGGGGCTGTGTGCAGGAACCTCTGGTGGATCCCAGGAAACTCTTGATTGACTATCCAAAAGGAGCCAAGTGAGATGAAAAGCAGAGGGATGGGAATAATTTTAAGGGGAACAGCCACTAAAATATCATCAATTTTTTATTAAACAGAATCTTTTCAATAGACAAAATGAGCTTTTCTCTCCTCATTTTTGTTTTCTCTTTCTTTCCCCCATTTTTGTTTTCCTTAGGCATGGGGAGATTCTCTTTTCCTTCTTTTTTTCCTCTTTTCTTCTGTTGCTGGGATTGGTAAGAGGTGTGGGGTTAAATGGTGACCTGGGCCAGCAAGCAGGAAAATGTACCTAAAGCTTCCCAGCAAAAATCCTCTTTTTTTTTTTTTTTTTT
>VWZN01020019.1:105158-120032 GCA_013396955.1 Regulus satrapa | reverse complement strand
CTTTAAATTTGATTTCCAAGCCCCTCGCACCACTGCCTCCCTCCTGCTCTTGGAAATGTTCCATCTTTGCTGGGGTCGGCAGGGGGAAGGGAACCAGAATTCATTAAAGACAGAAAAGGACTTTGCTAAAAACCAGGCAGCTTCTGGGACAAAAAAAAAAAAAAAAAAAAAAAAAAAAAAAAAAAAAAAAAAAAAAAAAAAAAATTAATCCTGGATTCCAATGTGGATTCTCACTCTGCTCCATGCTTTCCATTCTTCCTTGTCTTTTCTACATCCTCTTCCTTTCCTCCATCTTCCCTGTCCCTCTTTCCTCTCCCACATCCTGCTCTTGATATTCCCCCTCCCAGTGGCTCTTGTCCCCCAAGGCTGCCTGCTGCACACTCTGAGACCCTGGTGGGATCATTGACCTTGGCAGCACCACACGAGGTTGGTGCCCTGGGCATTGTCCATCCATCCATCCATCCATCCATCCATCCATCCATCCATCCATCCATCCATCCATCCATCATCCATCCGTCTATCCATCCTGCATCCATCCATCCATCCATCCATCCATCCATCCATCCATCCATCCATCCATCCATCCATCCATCCACTGTTCTCCAAGAACAGCTCAGCCTTGCAGCTGCTCTCCATGAACGAAGTCCCCAGGGCCAGACCCCTTCTCTCAGGCCAGAGAGGCAGGCAGGGCTTTTCCTGTGCTTTCCATGGCTCTGAAGGAGTTCTCTGAACTTGTTGTGCCCCTCAGCCCTGTTTCCACATGAGCTGGAAGGTCTCTGGAGGATCCTGTTATTGCTTCTCAGCATTCATAAGGCTCCTGGGCAGGGAGGCTGTGTGCCTTGGGATTCCTCTGTCTTCATCCCAAATGAAGCCCTGTCTCCATTCTTATTCCATTCATTCTTGCACCTTCCAAGGTTATATCACAGAATCCCAAAATGGAAGGTCCCCTCAGAGCAGGTAAACGTTGCCGACGCCTGTGTGTCCACACTCAGTTCCCAGAGCTTCCCCCAACACCCAAATCTGTGGATTTCAGGCTTAGAATGGTACCTGATTCCCATTGCAGGCTGCTCCTGGAGCAGGGCAGTGCCCAGGTGTCCCGGGCACTGCTGTATGAGGGGAAGCCACCCCAGCAGATCCCCAGGGTGGATTATCCCCATCCTGGGATTAACAGTGAGGGTGATGGGGTGGCTGCTTCCCTTCTCATCCAGGGAGAAACAGGTCCAAGGAGCTCCCACAGGGAGCCCCCTTGGGACATCCCTGCAGTGACTGCTTCCAGAAAAAGCAGGTTTTATTTCCTACACACCTTCAGGGGACATGAGGCAAATCCCACCCTGCAGGTCCATACTCCTGGGGTATGGCCACCTCTTGTCACCACTGTGTGCTGGAAGCTCCTGCGGGAGAGCTGCCTGAGGAGCAGCTCTGTGCCTGGGAGGGATGGGAGCAGGAGGTGTCTGGTGGTGTGTGGCTGCACCTCCAGGATGTTTGGGGCTGGGACAGCTGTGACGTTCCTTACCTGCTCCTGTGGGCAGGGGCCAGAAAACTCCCTGGGAGGAGGAGGTGGAGCATGGATGAGCAAGGCAGAAGAGGAAGGAAAAAGGAGGAGGTAGAGGAGCAGTGGATCCTCTACAGGAGGAGAGAAGCGGAGCCGGGGATGAGCTCTGAGCCTGCCCTGTCACTGCAGGGCCCCCAGAGACAGGGATCCAGCGAGGACCAGGAACGCTGCTCACGGGGATGGTGGAATAAATGTGTTTACGGATGGTGACACGAGAGTGACACACAGTGGAGGAGCCTCATGAAAAAATAAACAGGTAATAATCACACTGCCATGTGCACACTCCACTTCTCATTATTCCGGGGGAAAAGCCCACCAGGGTTGAAGGCTTCTGGAGATTAACCATTGCTTCTCTGGATGGCCCCTGCCCAGGGCTGCTACTGCTCAGACGGTCCCCAACTCCTATCCCCCCATCTGAGAGGGGGTGCAGCAGTGCCTGGCGGTGCTGAGACATCACTGAGCACAAACAGAGCCTTGGGAGAGTGTTAGGGAGAGGCTCCAGCTCCCGGGGAAGGCAGCCCCAGGAAAAGCTTCTGGTCTCACAAGAGCTGTTCCCAGGGTTGTTTTGGCACAACCCAGCTGGTGGCATGGGCACTGCTGACCCCCATGTGTCCCCAAAGCACATTTTGGTGGCCATGGCTTCCCAGGCACACAGCCATGCCTTGAAAACCTCCTCTCATATGGCTCAGCCCAAGAATAGAGCTCTGAGATAACTTCTCAGATCCCCCTCTGCCTCCCTGCCCCACATCACCAAAGGCACAGAGGTCCCCTGGCCAAGGAAGATGTGTAGAAATCAAGCAGATGAGTAAAAACCCCACAAAATTTCAACTTTTAAAATGTGTTATTTCATTTACAGATGACTCAAGGAGAAACATTTAAATAAATAATGAATAAAAGCACCTGGCCGAGTCTGTGTGAGCAGTGACCCTCTGAGGGATCTTGGAGGTAGCTGGGGGTCCTGCAGGGCTCTGGGAGACCTTGCCCACCCTGACAGGACCTCTCCATAAAAAAGTGGTCAGCCCAGAGCACTCCTCACCCAGATCTGTCCCTGTGGCCAGGGAGAGGAGCAGGAAGATTGAATTTGGGTTGAAAAGCCCCTTCAGATAGCAAGTGAATGTTTAACGAGTTCTGGAGAAGACCTGACTTCTCCTAGAGCTGCTTTGAAAGAGCCAAACTCTTCCCTGTTGTGAATTTTCATTTCCTGACACACTGTATCACCTATTGCAGCATTTCCCTTCAGTGCCAGCAGGAGATGGCTAAACCCCATCCAAGATAAAAAAATACCACAATGAAAAGTGACATGAACTTGATGCTGGAAAAATATCCCTGAAGGAATCTGTTCCTTCTCTTGCACTAGGAAAGTTTGAAAGGAATCTCCTGTCCTTTTCTCTGCTGTGGGGGTGGCTGGGGATAGTGCAGGAGGCAGAGGGTGACAGCAGATGGTGACACCACGAGCAGGGGCAGGACTGAGGAGAGAGCCTTCTCTGAGGCTCTTGGTCTGTCCAGGCATTTGACCTTTCGAGAAAGAGCAGAGAGTGCTCCAGGGGTGGCTGCCACCCTTCAAGTGCCATCTCCAGATGAGTCCCCTGCCCACAGAGCAGCTTTTCAAAGGGACACGTGGAGCTTAGGGACAGCAACAGGGATGGGAGGTGGATGGATGGATGGATGGATGGATGGATGGATGGATGGATGGATGGATGGATGGATGGAGAAAGAGCTGAGTTGTGTCTCCACCCAGCAGTGTGTGGGTTGTGAGGAGAAGGAGGATGAGCTGCAGCTCCTTGGTGGCTCATCCAAGAAGATCAGAATCTGCTGTGCAAACTGGGGTCTAGCAGGAGTCTGAAGGCTGTCACTGTGGATCCACCCCATGGTCCTTGCAGAAGCCACCTGGAAGTTCCCCCTGGCAATTTTTACCCCAAATAATGGGTTTTTCTCTACTAGCAGGAGTGGAGCTGGTTGTGGGTGGCAGTAGAATTGTATGGGGAAGTTTGATCTTGCCCTGCACCTGCTCTGAAGGCCACATGGGCTGTGCTCTGTGTGGTGATGCCACCGAGGACACGAAGTGCTGCCCAGTTGTGATCTGACTGAAGGCTGACCTCATTGCCCAGAATTCCCACTGTCCCACACTTGCACATAGTGTGGAAGCCCAGAAGGCGATGGAGGGGCTGGTGAGGCACTGGAAAACCACTGAAATCTGAGCACATCCTGCCCTGGAGCATCTTCCTTTTGGGCAGGATTTTCCTAATGCAGGGGGATTACACCAGGAGCTCTCCTCCACAGCACTGCTTTGCTCGGGATGTTGGACAAGCAAATCAATCAGTCTCAATCCAGCCCTGGGGAGGGGATGAATGTTCCTTGCCTTTGTCAATGAGACTGGGAAACCGAGGCACAGAGGGATTGAAGTGGCTTTAAAGCAAAAAAAGGGTAAATCAAGAGCATAATCCCAGAGCAAGACAGGCACAGGGAGAGGGAGGGAAGACAAAGCTCCCACTTTTCTGCCATTGGCTCCTAAGATGTTCCTCTGGTGGTGGAGTCTCCCTGCTTCTGTCAGTGCTGCAGAGCACTCAACTGTGGGAGGAGAGAGAGTCCAGAGGGTCCAGCCTCTTCATCCCCTTGGGAATGGGCTGGATCAGAGGGGTCCTGGCCAAGGACACATGGATGGGAATGACAGGCAGACAGATGGACAGAGCTGAACTCCAGGCAGGGATGGGAAATGGGGGGAGCAGACAAGGTTTTGTTAAGACAGTGGCTGCACCCTCAGGACTGAGAGCTCATCCATATTTCAAACACCAGTTAGACAAACAAAACAAGAACCAGAGAGCCAAGCAAGGAGCCCGTTTGTCATATCAAAAGGGGTTTCAGTGGTACCTTCCTTGCCCTCCTGTCCCCTTGAAGTTTGTAGCTGGGGGGAGAAGGGACAGCTCCCTCTCCAGCCGAACGGCTCCATGCCACAGCCGGAGCCAGGCTGTGTGTAATTAACCCCGGAGCCAATCCCCCAGTGGGGGCTGCCAGGCAGATCAAAGAACTCACACATCTTTGTCTGCGAGCGGCAGCCAAGGGGAGCTGGGAGGAGAGCAGAGCAGGGGTGGGAGAGAGCCAGGGAGCCGCGTGTGTGCTCCTAATTGATAAAAAGGGAAGAGCATCTTCCTCCGAGAGATCTCCAGCCCCATCAAAATGCAGCAGGAGGAGAAGAAGGGGAAAGAAAAAGGCTTTGCTTTTTCATGCAGGAGACGGCCAAAATCCAGCTGCTTCCTTCAGGAGAGGTGGTCAGTGCCCCCCGGCAGGCTGGGGGGAGAGGACACCTCTGGGTGTGGGGGGCACATGCCCTGGGTCAGAGGCTGTCCAGGGTTTGCCATGGGAGCCCTTGGCGAGGTGAGGGATTCCAGAGGGGTGAAGCCTCTGCCTCACCTTGTTTTGCAGCACCAGGAGAAAGTGGGGTGAAACCAGCAGATCCCACACCTGCCCTGACCCAGCACAGCCCACACCTGACCTCCAGCATGAGCCCTGGTCCATCTGTTTGCCACCAGCCTGTGCTTTTTGGAGAGGGGTCCAGACAGGTGACCAGACCTCATGGATGAGCACCTGGCTGGAGCTCATGCTGCTGGCGTGGACAGGAGGAGTCACCAGATGTGACAGATGTGCCAGGAGATGATGGAAGGAAAGCATCATGAGGGAGGGGCTCACAGATGGTAAAAAGGGGGTTGATGTGAGAAATGGCCAAACTCCACAGACAACTGAAGAGAAGGAAGTGCTGGGGACCTTCTGGGTCTGACAGCCTCTTGTTCTGACCATGGCACAGGTGTCTCGGCTGCTTCTCAGGATGACCAGGTGGCTTCACCTGCCGGGACAGGTCAGAATCCTGGTGTCATAGAGCATCTTTCCCGTCATTTTCAACACTGAGGCTGCAGGACAGAACCCTTCCCTAAGTCCTCTCACAGCTCCATCCACCCAAAAAATGAGGGATCTGAACCCAGGCATCCCTTTGTCCCATGGAGAGGGAGAGCAGTGCTGCCCAGAGCTGATTCACTCACCCTGGACTGAAGTGTGAAACAGATGGAAAAAAACCCTGCCAAAATGTTTTTCTTCCAGGAACAGCAAAAAAATCCTGGATTTCCCAGGAATTGGGAGATACCCCGGTCTTTTCTGCCCCATAGACCAGGGTCTGCATTTCCACCCCCACAGTTTGTGCTTGACTGAAGCCCAGCCTCAATAAATTGTACATGCCCTGATCCATAGGATTCAGGGGGGTTGGGCCTGTCTGGACAAAACACCAAAGGCTCCGTCCACACCAGACTGTGGGGGTGGAAATGCAGGAATCTCCCTATGGCCCCTCCTGACGTTCTGCAGCCACCCCAGGGCAGAGCACATCTGTACCCCAATCCTCCCTCACATCGTTATTTACACTTGGTTATTTTGCTACACACAACGCCTCACCAGGGAGCCTGGCAACCTGATTTGGTTAATTTTTAAGTTGTTATTTTTAAAAATGCACGAAATAAAAGAGCAGGAGCAAATATTTCAATTATTTACTAGAATTCAGATTGGGGTGGACCCCATCCCAGCATCAACCAGCTCCAAGCAAGGTGCAGTTTATGGCTTGGTTGGTGGTGCAGGAGTCTCACTGAAGAAACCTCTTGGTTTGTTTTTAATTGAAGAAGACACAAATAGAAAGGGAAACATGCTGGGGATTGGGTGGTGGAACATTTGGATTGTGGGTATGAGTGAGAAGGGAGAAAATGGGATTTTATTTTTTATTTTTAGATATTCAGCGCTAGAAATTACCAAAGGGACTTCAAAGGTTTGGGGTGACCTGATAAAACAGCAGATTAAAACTGAGCAAAGAGTTAATGGGAAATTCCCTCTGCTGGAGTGTCCCAGCCAATAGTGAGGAATGGGATGCCAGCACACCTCAAACCAAAAAACCACCCTGTGGTCTGGAGTTCAGGCTGCCTTTGCCACTTGGGTCAGAAAAGAAAGAGAAAAGAAAGAATTGAAATCCAAACAGAACCCCACAATGGTTGGGTTTGAAGGGACCTTAAAGCTCTACCCCTGTCACTGGCAGAGACACCTTCCACTATCCCAGGTTTCTCCAAGGCCCAGTGTCCAGGCTGGCCTTGGACACTGACAGGGATGGGGAATGGCACTCAGTGAGCTCATGTCAGCCGTTTGGTATTTGACAAGTTTAAACTCTCAGCTTGGTCTAGGAGAAAAAGCATTTCCTGGATCAGAGCCTGGGCTCAGGGAGAGTGCAGCTTTTCCAGTGTGGGGCAGTGTTTTCCCTTGTCCCAGCCAAGGGAAAACCAGGAAACAGCATTCAGTTCTTGGTTGAAATAAATAATTTATTTATTGTAGTTTCTGGACAGAAATCACTGGAGAAACAAAACAAAAAAGAACATGGTTGGGGTATTTTTAACTCTCCAAGCCCTGACAGGGAAGATCCAGATTCCCAGGAGGAAAAGGCAGAGCAGTTGGATATTTCAACCTGGTTTCACCTGGTCCTGCTGGTTTTCCCTCTCCTGTGTTGGGATCCCAGCCCCTTCTCAGTTACACTGCAGTAAAATCAGCCACTCCCAACCCAGACATTCCTCCAGGCAGGATTTGCAGGGAAACCATGTAAAATAATATTAAGGAAACAACTTTGACTTAATTAAAGGCAATTATTGACAAAACCATATCCTCACTTGCTGACCAGTGTCAAGTGATTGGATTTCCTCTCTCACCACCTGACTCCAAGCGCAGATTGCACATATTTCCTGGATTTCTGGAAATCACTGTACTGGTCATGGCAGGCAGCCAGGCTTGTGGAATGCCAGAGGCTCCGTGGCTTCTGTCAGGATGGAATTCCTGCCTGGGAGGGTGGGCAGGCCGTGGTACAGGTGCTCAGAACAGCTGTGGCTGCCTCTGGATCCCTGGAAGTGTCCAAGGCCAGGCTGGACACTGGGACTTGGAGCAACCTGGGATAATGGAAGGTGTCCCTGCCATGGCAAGGAAGGAGAAGAGCTTTTGAGACTGTTCTAAGCCAACCATCCTGGAATTCCATGATCTTTGATTCCATGAACAGGATGAAAACTTGCTCCTCCTCCTTCTCCAGAGACATTGCTTGTTGCTCCCTCAGGAGAAACCACGAGATCAGACCGTGACACCAACACTGAATTGCAAAGCTGGCAGAACTCCTGGTGGGACAAGGAAAATATCCCCGGCTCAGCGGCGGTCTGGGAGCACAGCAGGGCTGTCACAGGAGCAGAGGAGGAGGGGGCTTGGTGTGACAGTGGCGAGGGCGGGGTGTGGCCCTTCCAGTGGTGAGGAAGCATCACTATCAAAATCAATAGCTCCTGTTCTCAGAGAGGGGAATGATCTGAGCAGGGAGCAGAGCTTCCCTCGCAGCTGGGAATGGTTGGGGTAATCCTTTATTGATGCTTGACTGCCAGGCCTGGCACTTGGAGGTGGTGTTGGTGTAAAAGCACATCTGCTCTTCCCAAACATTCCACTGTTGTCATGGCAAGGGATGTTAAATTGGGGATTTCTGTCAGGCTTTGCCTGGGGCTTCTCTCAGTGAAGGTCTTCAAGATGCCTGATTCAATGTGTCCTGATAAAATCTGGGCATGAGGATCCCAAAGCAACACCGATCCAATCCCTCTGGGGCTGCAGCTCACCCCAGGCAGGAGGAGAACCCCATGAGCAGATTTTTTTCTTTTTTTCCAGAGTCACTGAACAGTCTCCAAGGGAACTGACGGCATTATAGACAGGGAACCAGAATAAAAGATCTCAGGATGCAATCAAAAGGAAGGATGAGGAATTCGAGTGAAATCATGGTTGAGTTGAGGAGTTTTGATACTGTTTGCCCTAACACCAAATATTCCTGTGGCTTTGAGGCAGGTGGATGAAACTCTCTTACATAATTTATTCCATCAGACTTTCTCTGCACATCTCCAAAGAACATCTCCAATTTTCCAGGAACAGCTGTGTCACAGCATGGAACAGCTCCACACTAAAATCCCAAACTCAGATCCAAGACCAGAGCCTGCTCTGCTCAAACCTGGTTTTGCCACTGAGCAGCCTCAATAAACCCAAGCTCCAAGAGAAGGTCTCTCAATCTGAGTTCAGAAAGAGAAGAGAGAACCTCAAAAAAGCTATTGACTAATCAGTAAATCAGTGGGGACAGTCAATAGCTTAAGGAATGCTTCAGACCCAAGCCTGGAGCCACAGGCCCTGCAGGGTCTTATGCTGATACCCAGCTGGAGCCCCAGCCCTGAACTGAACTGGGCACAGATGGTGGGGAAAGTGGGACATCCCAAAGAACAAATTTTTAGCTGGATGTTATTTAGGTTTGATCCAGCTTCACAGCAAAGGATTCCTGAGGTCATCAGCATCATTTACCAGAATTTCACTGGGTTAGGAAGTCCTCCCTGTACAAAAGCTGTGGACAGATCCCATCTCAAACAGCATTTCTGGTGCTATGCCAAGCCCTCCCCAGGAGCGAATGGCCAAAGTCAGCCTACGGAATCCATTTGGGAGGGGGGGACAATCTGAAGGGAGAAACCAACAAAGCCCCTGATTTCCATGGAGAGGAGAATAGGGATGAGAGTAAATGCCAACTCCTTGAGCATGGAGTTTCCCTTTTCCAGAGGAGCTGGTCACTTCCCCTATAGCTGTGCTCAGAAATCTGCTCTCATCCATATCTGAATCTGCTCAGGGCAGCAGCATTTAAATGCCTCACATCAGTGTCCGTGTCCCCTGTACCATGTCACCAGGTCACCTCCTGCACATGTTAATGACCCCCAGGGTGAGGGGGTGCTTTCTGCTGGCTCACCCACACTCCTCTTTATTCAGTCCCTGTGCATGCCCTGGGTTGGCACCCTTGTCACTTATTTTATTCTGAATCCAAACACTGCCACACAATGCACTTGACCTTTGCCCTGGAGGGAACACTCTTGGGACTGAGGAAGAATTCACTCTTTATTCCTTTCTAATTTGAGTTGTTCCTCCACCATCCTGGACAAATCCCCACTTACACAATAGAAATCCAGGCATCCATTCTCCCCAGACTTGGGGCTGTGGACAGGGTTCCTCCCCCTGCCACAGACGGTCCTGCCTTTGCCCACATCCCGTTTTCAGGCGCTGCATCTGTACCCCACACCTGTCTGTGGCGTCCTGCTCGCCACAGGGCAGCAGCTCCAGGAAGGATGGCTGGGATGGGCTTTGTGCCCCTGCCAGACTGCTTGGGTACGACAAGAATCTGCCAAGGGCACGGAGAATCCCAGATCCATGGAATGGTTTGGGATGGAAGGACCTTAAAGCTCATCCAGTGCCACCCCTGCCATGGGCAGGAACACCTCCCACTGTCCTAGGCTGTTCCAAACCCCAGTGTCCAACCTGGCCTTGGGAGGGCTAACTTCCAAACCAAGCCACAGCTTCTCTGGGTACCCTGTGCCAAGGCCTGCCTGACTTCCCAGCGAGGAATTCCTTCCCCATATCCCATCTATCCTTGCCCTCTCAGTGGGAAGCAATTCCCTGAGTCCTGTCACACCATTCCTTGTAAAAAGTCTCTCTCCATTTTTCTTGGAGCTCCTTCAAGCTGGAAGGCCACAATAAGGTCACCCCAAAGCTTCTCGTTTGCAGGAGGTCAAGCACTGAACTACTTCTGAGGATTTTTGTAGTGAGCTCCTCCATCTACTGGGACTCACCTGTCTGCACACCAGGTGGGTGGAATGTCCCAAACACCATACTCGGGCCATTCCAGCTGCACCAACCCAGCTGATGAAGAGCCTCATATCACCTGACTTCCTCACTGCCCTTCCTCTACGTGGGACACCCCATGGGAGACTCATCCAGAGCCAGAACACTCAACGTCTGAAAGACCAGGCCTCTTTTCCCAGAGAACCCGGGAGCCTTCTTGAGCTCTAAGCATTTATTCATCCCCTTTCCTTTTTTTTTTTTTTTTTTCCCCTTCTGTTGTGTTAACAGAGCATCTAATGTGACTAAATAGGACAACCTGCTCTCCCATCCCCATGAAAAATAAATTATGTTCTTTCCCTGGACTCCCTTCCCCCTCCTCCTGGTGCTTTTCCCACCAGGCAACTCTGGAACCTGGTGTCCCTTGGGCAGAGCTCATGGAGGGGCCAGGGAACCTCCCCCAGCCATGGTGGGAGCCGTCAGCTGGAGCCAGGGAAGTGGTGGAGGCAGTTTGGGGGGCTGGAGGAGGGTGGGGAGAAGAAGGAAGGGGTGTGTGTGCATGTGGGGGTGGAATCTGTGTGCAGAAAGCAGCCAAGTGGCAGCTTACCCTGTGAAATATTAATCATCTCTGCTTCTGCAATTTCGGCAATGCGTTCAGGCCCACCACTGCTGAATATTTCATTAACACCACTCACTTCCCACTGCACTTCTCCCACTTTTCTCTCTCCCATAGACCCCTCTCCCATTGCTGCCCCCCAGTCCTTGTCTGGCTGCCACCAGCACCAGCCATGGCCATGAGCTCCCTGTGCCATGCCCATCCTGGACATTCCAGTGGAGAGAGCAGCCCAGCCCTGCCCTGGCCACAGTCCCTCAGTGGTTGGGAGAGAGCAGAGATGCCATTCTGAGGAAGGAAGATCATCAACTCCACTGGGAGCAGAATATAAGTGCGCATCAACAAGTCCCGTGCTGAATAATCCATGAGGCAGGGCAGGGCAGAAATGCTGACTCTGGGCTGGGAGGTTTTTAAACCACGGAGTCTCTGTTTCTTCATCCCTGACTTGCTCAGCAGGAGCACTTTGGGAGTGCAATCAAACGTGCCAGGGTGAGCTTTGTTGGGGCTGAGCAATTTTCACCTCAGGTTCCCAACTGCAGCTTTCTCTGCCTGCTTCCAGCCAGGATGGAAGGAGCCACGAGGAGTGGGGTGGAACCAGCCAGGACAGGAGCTGGGTCTGGAGGAAGACTGTGAAGGACTTGAGGATCTGCCAGGAGACCAAAGCAAGGCATGGTGTTGGTGCTCAGATCCACACCTGGGCTGGTTTAACCCTCTGCTCTCCCAGATGCTGCTGCCTCCTGTTAACACCCACTGGCAATCCCCACCTCCCCCATCCCAAACCTTCCCTTTCCATCCATTCTCTCCTTCTGCTCCACTTTCTCTCCTTCATTCTCAGCCTTTCTTTTCTCCTGTGTGTATAAACTCACACCAAACCCATGGCTAAGAAAACTCGGGCTGGCCTATGTACGCTGCACTTTGCACACTTAGATCCAGGATTCGATGTCTGTGTGATCCCCATGGATTGTGAGGAGCTGGAGGAAACAACCCGGGCTGCTCTGGGAGCAGATCCTCTCTTCTCATGGTGCATCTCACTCCCTGGGGAAGATTTCTTGTGCTGCTGGGTCGACCTGAGAAGCTGTGGACTCACAAGAGGAGATGAGAGCTCCGAGAGGAGATGGACGTGGTGGGAAAGAATCCTGCAGGAAAGATGGAGACTTTACAAGAGCGTGGAGTGGCAGGACAAGGGAAAGTGGCTGCAGGAGGGCAGGGTTAGATCAGGTTAGCTCAGCTCCATTCTGTGAGCTCTGACATCATCGCTGGTTCTCTGCAACCTGGAGAAAGGCACAGCTTCCTCTTCCCACACACAGAGTGAAACATCCCAGCCAGGCTTCGGTGCTGTGATCTGAGAACGAAATACTGGGATTTTGATCAGTGACAGAGAGAATGCCTCCAGCTAAAGGCCCATTTGGAGCAAGGCAGGGTTTGCTCTGCAAATCTCACTGGAGGACCAAGGCGTTCCTTTTGTACAATATATGAAATAAAATGTGTGCTGGAGAAGCCACTTGAAAATATTGAATGAGATAACTTCATCTGATTAATGTAGCGTGTTTCCTTCCCCCTTTTTATTAAAAATTCACAAGGCTTCCCAGCCCTTCTCTCAATTAAGCAACTTGTTTGTCAGGATTATTTGTTACGCATTTTCATAAACATTTGATGAATTATATGCAAACATCTCACTAATGTATTAACAAGGCTGAGGTTTTAATTACACAACACTCAAGGAAAGTGGGCTTAAGGCTTCTCCAGTGGAGTTAATTGTGCTTTCTGCTCTGTCTGGGCATTGCAGGGGGAATTTTCCTCTGGGGGAAATCCCATTACAATGGCAACACCCCAGCCCAGGCTCCCTGTGAGCCCCAGATGGAGCCCCATGGAATTCAACTGCTTCCAGAGCTTCCCTTCCCTCTGCTAAAAGGCTGTGGCTTCACCCAGCCTTTGGTAATGAGGAGTTGGGAGCTGATAAAATCAGTTTTCCATCGGTCCTTGGTCATGGGGTGTTTCTCACATGCAAATGAGATTTTTAAGGGACTTCTGACAAAACAGGAGAAGGGCTGTGCTTGATTGCCCTCTTGGCATTTCCAGTTTAGAAGGGCATGGGATGGTTCATGGAATGGTTTGGGTTGGGAGGGGCCTTAAAGCCCATCCAAGTCTTTAAAATATTTCAATCCCAAAAAATAAGTTAGAAATCCCTGAAAGTCCACCTTATTGTTATGTTATGTTATGTTATGTTATGTTATGTTATGTTATGTTAGTTATAATTAAATACTAGGTGTGGTCTAATATTTGTAGTGGAAATATTTGTTCAATATAATTTATTTCTGTTTTGGTCAGAGCTGGACATACTCACTACTTGTGAGCCCTATGACACATATCTTGACATATTCTGATATGACAGAATGGACAACATTATAAAATAATATTTTTTAAACTTTATTTTCAAGCCTCTGGTTTTATTTTCTGTTCTTTTCATTCCCAAATTGGGAGATTTGCAGTGTTTGATACCCTTATTTTAGCCAAGCAGTAATTTAAGAGGTTTCTTCTAAAATCAGCTTGTCCTCTAATTAGTCCTGAGCCCTTTTCTTTTTTCCCTTTTTCAGAAATATTAAAACATCAAACTCTTTCATTAGGCCAGTGAATGACATGGCCTTTGATTAATAAAAAAGAATTAATTGCTAATTAGCCATTCATCATTGGGCCATTTACTTTGTGACACAGGACCAGTAATGGGTCTTGTAGGACTCGTAGATGTCACTTGTCCCTCACACAGATTTATCACCCGTGCACAGGGGCTCAGTTCAGTGAGGAGCAGGAGCCAAATGGCTTCTTAGACAAAATTTAAAAGAAATTACTTGTTCCAAGACTCGTATTCCATGGACAAGGAATTAATAGAATTGTGGAATCATGGAATGGTTTGGCTTGGAAGGGATCTTAAAGCTGATCCTGTGCCACCCCTGCCATGGCAGGGACAGCTCCCACTGCCCCAGGCTGCTCCAGCCCCAGGGTCCAGCCTGGCCTCGGGCACTGCCAGGGATGATCCAGGGGCAGCCCCAGCTGCTCTGGGCACCTTGGGACAGGGCCTGCCCACCCTCCCAGGGAACAATTCCTGATCCCAATATCCCACCTAACCTGCCTTTAATTCCTAACTACCACCTAAATCTGGCCTCCAACTCTCATCGAATGAACCCAAAATACTGATTCAAATTGCCTGATTTTCCCTGGGAAAGGATCCTGAATTTTAACCATGCTGGAGGTGACCCAAGCAGTTCCACGGGCACGGGGATGGCTCTGGAAGTGCCTGTCCTGTTCCCAGGGAGGAGGGATGGGGTGGGGCAGGGCTGGTCCTTCCATGTCCCACATCCCTGTCCCCGTGATGGCTCCAGCCAGGAGTGAGCTGTGCTTCCCTTCCCCGCTCCCCAGCCTGGCTGGGGTGGCCGGTGAATACAAATCAAGGCAGCAGTGTTAATATTCTCATTACATTGAAAATCCAACGGCCTTTTTTAATATTCAGAATCAAAGGCACTTCACCACCAGTAGATTCTTTTATAATTTTTGTTTAAATGGAGGCCTGCATCTCATTCCCCACTACCTCCTCCTCCTCTAATATATATATATAAGTTTATTTTTAAAATTATTATTATTATAAGCCAGGCTAAACCACCAGGGAAGGGCCATGGCTATAAACAGATGCCACTTACAGAGGGGCTGTGAGGCCTTCCCATCATTAGATGATGCTGAACTTTGAACTTGTGATTTGGAGGCTGCTTTTTCCAGAGAGGAGGAGGAGGAAGAGGAGGAGGCAGTCGGGATGAAGCTGGGGCGCAGGGAGCTCGACAGGGCCTCTCTGGTGAATTGCTGCTCTGCCCAGCCCAGGAACGCTCAGCACTTCAAATCCTCTCCAGTCACTTTGAAGCTCCTCTCTCTTAATCTCTCTCTCTCTTTCTCTCCCTCTCTCCGCCTTTCCCCCCCCCTCACATCCATGAATCATTCATGCCTTTTTTTTCCTCTCCCCCCCCCACCTCAGAGGTTCCTTTAGGAAAAA
>VWZN01020019.1:81187-105144 GCA_013396955.1 Regulus satrapa | reverse complement strand
AAAAAAAAAGAAAAAAAAAAAAAAAAAAAAAGGAAAAGAAGAAAAAAAGAGGCAGAAAAAAAAATTCTCCACATAAAGCCCTGCCTGTGTTTATGTTCTTATTGCTTATTATCACCAATGTAGAACAAATTACTGACATGATGCTGCCGAGGCTCCAGCGGCCCCCGGAGCGAGGCTCCTGATGGAGCTTCCTGGCTTGTTTTAAATGGAAATGCTCCGTGGGGCCCTGCATTCCATGGAAAAGTGCCGGAAGAGTTTACAGGAGCAGGGAAGTAGCCTGGACTCAGCGCTGGAGCCGCCGGAGGAGCAGCAGGGATGGCACTTGTGGCTGGAGGAGCCCCTGACTGCTGTGACCACGGGTGGGGGGGAGATGGGCCTATTCACGGGGTCACAGAACATTTCAGGTTGGAAAAACCCTGCAAGACCATCGAGTCCAGCTGCTCTCCCAGAGCCAGCACTAATTCATGTCCCCACGTCCACAGGTCTTGGATTCCCCCAGGCATAGGGAATCCACACTGACCAGGGCAGTGGTGCCAGGGCTGGTCATGAAAATCTTTCCATGCTTTCCACAGCTCTTTCCATGAAAATCTTTTCCCTAATACCCTAAATCAAATCTAAACTTCCCCTGGCGCAACTTGAGACCGTTTTCTCTTGTCCTACAGGAAGGGTTCCACAGGCTTTGGGAAACCTCTTGAGTTTCTCCAACGATGCAATACATTGTCCTGAAAATGGGATATTTGGACTTTTGGAACATATTTCTGATCCCAAACCAACCCAGGGATGGTTTGATCCCATGTTTGTGGCTGCACCCACATTCATTCCTGGTCTTTGCTGCGGGGAGGGGTTGGACCTGCTCTCCCTGGACACGCCGGGTGCTGCTTGGACCAGGGCAGGAGCTCCTTCCCCACCCTCCCAGGGAGGAATCCCTTTGTAGGAGTGGCTCGACACCCCCAGTTGGTGGGGAAGGGCAGAGCCTGGTGCTGTTTCCCACATCAAGTCAGGAATTAGGGGCTACACTGCACTTGGAAGGAAATTCCATGGAGAATGCCCAGCTTTTCCCAGCTCCTGGGAGGCCTGGGAAGATTGATGTGGGGTTAATGCCATTGGAAGGGGGTTGGAAGGATGGGGGGTTGTGCAACACTCATTCCCCCCCCACACCTGTACTTGGCAGCAATTAAGTCCTGATGCACTTAAGCATCCAGCAAACTTCAGGAATTCAGGCTCTGGAGCTCAGGAAGCTTCACAGATATTTGCTTAATGATGTCTCAGAAGGGGGAAAAGAGCTTTTGCTGTTACCGTGTGCCTCCCAGTCACTCCGAGGCTCCCAAAGGGCTGCTTGGTGCAATCCCATTTCCAGACTCCAGCCCAGTCCAGGGTTTAAGTGGTTTATCCTTCCTGACACAGGGAATCCCTGGATGGGCTGAGGCTGGACCTGCACCCCCTCCTCTTGGTCACATCTCTAGACCATGTCCTGGAAGATGCCAGAAGCAGCCATGCAGTTACCCAGGAAGGAATCTTCCTGCAAATCCAAAGGCTGGAACTTGGGATATGATCCCAGCTTGCCCAGCCCAAGCAGGAACTCCTGTATTTCCTCTTTCTGCTCACACCACAACAGCAAAATCCTTCTCCCAGTGAGCAGAGCCAGCCCTGAGGTTTTATTAGATGAGATATGACCTATTTAATATGTAAAAAAAAACCAGCTTTGCTATTAATAATAAATATTTAGGGCTCATTCTGGCTGTTCTTGTGGAGCTCTGTGATAGGGTATTTACCATGGATTTGGGTTCCCAGGAAAATGTTTTTACTGATGCA
Organism: Regulus satrapa; assembly: GCA_013396955.1. NCBI lineage: Eukaryota > Metazoa > Chordata > Aves > Passeriformes > Regulidae > Regulus > Regulus satrapa. The sequence goes on along the minus strand of VWZN01020019.1, from coordinate 103,332 downwards.
ATGCTCTGTAACCCCCCTGGGTCTCTATTATTATTAATAATATTATTAATATTATTGTTATTATTATGATTGCTGTTGTTGTTAATGTCATTATTTTTACACATAACCTAATCTTTTCTCCAGTAAATTTAGGGCAGTAAGGGTTATCAGGAAGCACATGATAGGAAGCACCTTCCAGGTGGGCTGGTTCATTTCTCTTCATCCCTGGCTGATTTTAACCCCAAATTCCAAACACAAGCTCCAAGTTCACCATCCGGAGAAACCGACATGGGATGGAAGGGGGTGACTCACCTGGCAGCAGGTTTAATTCAACCTGCTTTAATTAGACTCTGCTTTCCCACTCCACGAAGATGCTGGCTGGGGGTTGTCATGGAATGTAAGGATCACAAGGAAAGGACACACATTTGGAACAGAGATCCAGAATTCCCACTGCTGGAGCTGTAAAACCAAATGGAAGCATTTTCTCTAAACACTTTTCTTTCACTCTTCTCTACATGGCTGTGATCCACAGTGGGACTGGGAGACCTCCATGTCCATCAGAGACATCCACCAAGGATGCAGCAGGAAAGGGGAGAGGCTGCTTTCCCTGCCTGGGGAGCTTGGAGGGACGGAGGGATGGAGGGAGGGACGGAGTCAGGAATGGCCAGACACCTTGAGCACACCAGCCAGTTCCAGCCACAGACTGAGCCAAGTGGGGGTAGGAACAACAAAATGCTGTTAGACCTCAGCCCAAAACCAGTAGGAGAAAGTTATTCCCAAGAGCTTGCAGGGAAAGGTGTGTTTGGGTACTGGGTCTGAACGCTAATGCCAACATTAGGGAATGATCACCTCTCCCAGACCTCTGCCCTCCCAGTCTCTTTAGCCTAGAAGTGAATTTTGGGACAATGGGATTAAGAAAAACTCATTTTCTTAGGCTTCCCTCTCCATAAGAGAGCCATCTCTTTTTCTGGGAGAAAATGTGTTGCACTGGAGGACGGCACTCTGGGAATCCCACCTTGGGAGAGAAAACTGGGCTGGAGGGGAAAACACACAAGGGTTAAACACCAGACTTTAGGGGAGGCTCCTAAAACTTCCCTGCTCTCTGCACAGAGTTGGGAGATACATGAAGGGCTGTGGAAAAGCATCAGATCTTCCCAGGCTATTGATTCCTGACCTTCATTCCATGGTCCTCGCCTGGCTCGTTAGACCCGGAGCGGGCAGCCTTATCTGAGCTGATTCTGTGATCTTCACTGACCAGGCTAAAGGGAAATTCCCCTTCCCAGCCCTAAAACTGAGCCTATTGGGCCACCTGTGCCCCACCAGGGACTGCTGGGGGCTCGTTAGGGCCTGGGAAGGGCCTCAGCATCCCAGGGTTCCCCAGACGGGGGAGCAACTTCCCCCGAGCATCTGCAGCCAGGCACAAGTTTGGGTCAAGGTTAAAGATGGGATTTGAAGCTTAAACTCCAAGTTCAGGTGCAGAAGGGACTCTGTGAGGGCACTCTGATTTCCAGAAGCCACAGGCTGGTGCCAAACCCCACAAACACCCAGGAGCACTGGTGATCCCAGGCTCTGGCATCAGCTGGAAGAGGAGCAGGAGCCACAACCCTGCAGCATACAGGGTCATTTATTTCCGGGTAGAACCAGACCAGACTGGTGGATTATTTGGCAATTTGGTCAAAAAAAAAGAGAGAAGCTATTAGGCTGAAAAAAGCTGTGGTGTATGAAAGTGGAACCACAGGAACCACTTTAGAGGTCTGTATGCCAGCTTGAACTTCCAGGTAAACAACACAACCCACCTCCCCTTTTTCCAGGAAGTTCCTTTCCACCTTTCATGCCTCAGTTTCCCCACCCACCCCACAGAGTTGGTCTGGGGTTTTCTTTTGCTCTGAGATCTTAACAAGCACCATGGGGCTGTCACTGTGAGTTTTCAGTCGGTGGCTTTGGGCCCCCAGCTCCGTCCTGCACAGCTGAGGGACATCACTGTGGGCTCCAGCCTTCCTCAGGCCCGCTGTCTGTTGATGGCCAGGCTGGCAAATTGCCTTTATTGCCTGCAGTGTGCCTGGGGCAGGGGCTGGGGAAGAGGGGAAAGAGGGCGAGGGGAGCAATCGGTGTGGCCAAGGCAGTCCCATCCCACCAGGCCACCGAGGGCAGAGGGTCCCCTGTCCCCCCTCGGGTCAGACCTTTCACCCCATTGGCCAGCTGTGCCCTCCTTGGAAAATCCCTGGGGCATCCCTCAACCTCTGGAGCATGTTCTGATCCTGCAAGGGCAAGAGGGGGATTTCCCTCAATCCTTTTAAACCTGCACCATGTAACTGATGCAGGTGAACCAAAACACTTCTGGATCAGGAGAAACTCTGGTCTTCTCCCTCCATCCAGGGCTCTCTCCTTCCCTTCCCCACAGCTTTCAATTATTTAATTTCCCCTCCCCCTGGCAGCATCTGAAAGCTGAGCGCCTTAAATACAAATCACCTCCAAATCATTACGAGCAGGACCTTTCAGCCCCGTTCAGAGCAATGGGCCCAGAGTAATGAGCTCTGCTGAGAGTTTGCTGCATTTCACATCCTACAGATGTAAAGGATGGGATTGGGGAAAGGGAGGGAAGTGGGAAGGAGGCCAGATCCAGCTGGGGAGGCGAAATATTTGCCACTCACCTTTTCCTCCCTCTGCAGGGGCCAGAGGAAGATCAAGTCTTCCTGAACCTTGGGCTCCTGAGCTGGGATCATGTGGACAAACAGGGAGGTTGCAGCTGGAAACTGAAGCCCTGAAGTGCTCAGACATCCTTCCAGGGCTAGGGAAGGCTGGCATCCTTCCAGCTGCCCCCACAGACCCTGAGCAACCCCTCATTCCCAGGAGCTTCCCCTTCCCTCAGCCAGCCCCATCCCTTGAAAGGGACTGTCACGGAGCCCAGGACACCTCTCCCATGTCTCCATCCTCAGTCCCTCTGGTGCAGGTCCCATCTCACCACATCCCGTTCTGCCTTCCCCCGAGGCATCTGTGCCCACCCTGTAATGCTCTTTGCAGGTGGGTGTCCGTCCCTGCAGGACTCTGGGGCACTGAGGGGAAGGACACCACGTCCTGGGGGTCACCAAGGCCTTGCACCCAGATTTAGGATGCTCCAGGCTCAGGTCCTGGAGGTACCAGATGATTCCTGGATCGCCTGTAAAGAGCAGCACAGGAAAAGCAGCAGGGGCCTCCCTGCTACAAAAATGCTGCCCTCAGCTCCTGGGGGCTCCCAGGGCACCAGCAGGACCAGGTGAAGGCCTTCACTGCCCCTTCCCCTTGAGCATCTGTGTCCAGGCAGTGCTGGGCTCTCTCCAAAGCCCCTCCTGAAATCAGCACGCAGAGCTTTCCTCCTGCTCTAGCAGTGCCATGGAGCTCCCGCACATGGAGGACCACCACACCCTCCCCACCCTCAGGCAAGAGGCCATCCCCTGCGACAGCCGGACCCAGCCAGGGCTCCCCTGCCCTCCCCCTGCCTGGGAAAAGAGGTGGAAGGAGGGGATGGAGCAGGGAGGAAACGAGAGCAAAGCCTTGCACCGTGGACTTCAAAGTCCTCGTCAACAGGAGCCTTCGGAACAGTTTAAGTACAAAATGAATTGTTTTAATATTTAATCAGCCTATAATAGGCCCGGGGATCCCAGTGGAGATGCTTTGCAGCTGAAAGGATGTCCAGAGTGAATATTCCCCCTCCAGAAGGGACAGTGGTCCTGCAGGAGCCTTGAGACACAGGGAGGGATGGTCCCCTCCTGCTGTCCTGGATGTCACACGACACCTGGGACTGGCTCCCACCCACCCACCTGCAGGGAGCCCAGGGCTTGGAGAGCCACAGCCATCAACCCTCACCCTGCAGGAGGATGATTTCATTCTCTGACGAGCTCAGAATGAATTCCAGCCTGCTCCCACCCACTCTGTAACCCTGGTCTCAAAGGGTCAGCACCCCTCAGCCCCGGCTCTCCCCCTTCCTGGTGGGAGTGTGAGGGCAACCAGCCACAGAAAGGGCACAGTCCCAAACGCTGGTGCTGCCCAGGCTGGGGAGCAGCCCTTGGCCCTTGGGAGCTGGGGTTCTTGGGTACAAACTAGATTTGGCTCAGCTCAGCTTTTCCCCTCCGGCGTCACTGCTTGGCTCCACAGGTCAGAAGCTCTCCAGCTGCTCAGACCCCATAGCCACTTCCCCATGATCCTGGGGCGCATCCCAGCCCCAGTCCTGCTCACACCTCGGAGATGGGGTGGAGATTTTAAACTAAAAGAGGGTTAGATTATATTAAGATGTGGAGAAAGTATTTTTACAATGAGGGTGGGGACACCCTGGCACAGGGTGCCCAGAGAAGCTGTGGCTGCTCCTGGATCCCTGAAAGTGTCCAGACCAGGCTGGATGGGGCTTGGAGCACTCTGGGCTAGTGGAAGGGGTCCCTGGCCATGGAACAAGAGGATCTTCAATGTCATTCCCAAACCTAATCATTCCACAGCGCTCTGCTGCCAGCTCCTGCCAAGCCCACTCAGGTGGATTGGGAGGAGGGAAGGAGCCTGCCCTGGGATGGCTGATGGCTTTGGTGCCTCTTTCCTCGGTGCAGGGGCAGGTTATCCACTGGGAATGGGGAGCCCTGTGGGATTGCCAGACACTGTGGGCAGGGGAATCAGGGGGCAGCCAAGGACAGCAGCAGTGGCTCCAGAGGCACTGGAGATGCCCCTGTGGCTCCACAACCCCTGTGGCTCCAATGGGGATTTACCCCCAGAAGGACAGACTGTGCCTGTCCCGTTTCTCTGTGAAAAGGGGGAATTGGGAAGGATTCTTTTTGATCAATTTCTCAGATGAAAATAAAATGCAACCGTGACAATACTGTTTCTGAGAACTGTTAATTGATAAGAAGGGGTAAGTGCTCCTACTAAAGTGGGATAGGAAGAAAAGTGCAGAGAGGGGAAAAAGAGGCACGGAGAAAGAACCAGAAGGCAGCCACAGCATTCCCAGAAGAACCTTGGCTGTCCATCAGCCTGGCTTGGCAGATGCAGGGGGTGTACTGCGTGGCTCCCGTGCTGCGCTGGGCGGGAATTCCAAACAGCAGCAGGCTGCGTGTTCCCCCTGTCAGGAAAATCCACAAACTCCAGAGGTTTATGTCCAAACAGGAGACAGAGGAGTCCTTCCAGTTTATTTGAATGAAGGGAGAGAGTTCACCAGGGCACACACCCGCAGGGTTTTCTCTCATGGGGTTTTGGAGGGTGCAGTCTTCTTTTATCCTAAACTCCTGGCCACACGTCGCCCTCTTCCCTTCCCCACTGGCTGAGGTACCAGGAAGGCACAGCCTTCCTGGACTGCCATATCCCCCCTTGAACCTACTGTTTTACCCCGAAGTTCAGGATCATAGCCCTGTGCAGACCCTTGCCTATCTCAGGAGCCAAGCTGTGCAACAAACCCGCCCAAAGTTAGTAGGGACAAGTCTCACTTCTGGGTTAGCACCCATCCCTTCACCCTTGGAATGGTTTGTGAAGACATTGGCACCCATCTTTCCTCTCAGCTGCAGACAGGGAAAGAAAAAGGCGAGGGTGGCCCAAGAGAAATGGCTCCTGTGTGTCACAGCTGGCTGCGTTTATGTGCTGGGGCTGCTCCTACAGCCTGGCTTCACAGACACTTTTGGTGGGCTCTTTTTGGTGTTTTTTGGTTTATTTTGTTTTGTTTGTTTGGTTTTTTTTTTGGCGGGCATCCCGGCATTTGCGCCACTGGCCATGGTGGGGGCCACCCACATCCCAAATTTTCTCTGCCCTGGTTGGCTGCCAGGTGAACCCTTTCTGGGGACAGGACTGCCAGCCCCCTGTAAGAATATAACATTTATTAAGGCATAAATAAAAATAAGATTGGTCCCTCTCAGTGCCCCAGACTGCAGCAGGATAAACCAGCCCTTGCATTTCACAGCCTTTGCCAGAAGGTCAAACCCTTAAAATGCCAAAAAAAACCCCTTCCCCGGGGTGTGGGTCCTCCTGTGCTGCTTTTGGGGGGAAATCCCGAGTTACCCCACTGTGAGGCAGCCTGGCTCGGCCCAGCCTGTCAGGAGGATGTTCTGAGAAGGATCCTGGGGAAAAATAAATCAGCTTAAAACCATTATCCATCAGAGTTGTGCTTCCATTAGAGAACCCTCTGCCCAGAAGCTGCCGCAGTCTCCTGGGTCTCGGGTTACTGCAGTTGAGCTCTCAGGATCCCGCTGGATGCAATAAATAACCCAGTGGGTGCTGTGGGGTGGGATTAGGACCATTAAACCTGCCCAGTTATTTTTACAGGGATTCTTCTAGGAAAGAGGGGGAAGAAAAGATCTGAGCTCTCCTCTGCTGGCAGGAGTGGAGTGGAGTGAGGGCTCCATCACCTTCCTACCAGCACCATCTTCTGGCCAACACCAGCCCCTCAGCCAGAGGCTGCAGTCGTGGAATCCCAGAATATTTTAAGTTGGGAAAGGACTTTAAGATCACCGAGTCTAACTGTTCTCCCAGCGCTGCCAAAGGCACCACTGCCCTGTGGCCCCAAGTGTCATATCCACACAGCTTCGAAACCCCTCCAGGGGATCCCTTGGTTATCCATGGCAAGGGGCAGGGTTGGGATTGACTCTTCCCTTTGGAGCTCCTGGACAGCCCCTGCCCTGGGGTGTTTCTGTCTCTGTAGCCCTGGTCATGCCTGGTCCTGGTTTGGAGAGTCCAAGGAGCTGTCTTTGCACTCCAGCAGAAATGAAGGAAGGGATGTGATCCATCCCACAGGATGCAGGGCACTGGGAATGAGCTGCAGGTGGGATTGGATGTCTCACCTTGGCAAGAGTATAAGGAAAGGAAAGAATTCTGCCCTGTGAAGCTGGGGAGGCCCTGGCACTGCCCAGAGCAGCTGTGGCTGCCCCTGGATCATCCCTGGAAGTGTCCAAGGCTGGGTTGGACGGGGCTTGGAGCAACCAAGGTGGAAGGTGGAATGGGATGAGCTTTAAGGCCCCTTCCAATACAAACCATTCTAAAAATCCTCAGTGCCTAAGTAAAGGAGATAAATGGGCACAAATGATGTACAAACCCCTGTGGATGTGTGGTAGTTTGGCAGTTTGGGGTGGCCCCTACACCCTCCTGCCCGAGAGCCCCCCAGATGGGGGTGTTAGAATGCCCTGCAGCCTCGCCGCCCCCTCCAGTGCATTCCCACCACCCCAAGCAGTCGACCCCGGGAGTAATTTCTTCCTTGCCCAGCAGCAACAATCCCAAAGTTTCCAAGGAGGGGGAGAGGAGGAAGGCAGGAGGAGCTGGGGCCGCCGCCTCCCCTCCCCGCAGAGCCCGTGTGGGCCCAGTGCAACCCCTGCAGAGCCACTGGAGCTGCACTGGCCAGGCCGTGCCAGCGGCCCCGTGTCCCTCCCCATGGACAGCAGGATGTGAGAGCCTGGAGCCTCGGACACAAGTTAAATGTCCTGGAGAGTGAATTCCACACGGGCCTTTCTTCTCTGCAGTTCAGTGACACATCAAAGCCCAGATAAGCCTTGGAGACTGTTGCACTCTCCGAAGGGGGATTGGGGTGATTTATCTCCCTCCAGCTCTGGCCTCTGCATTTCTGGCCCATCACATGGCCGTGGCCCATGGGGACGCTTCTGCTCCTGCTCCTTTTCTCTCTGCTGGCCGTCCTTAGCCCCAGGTCATCCAGGGTGCCCAACTGCTCCTAGAAGGGGACCAAGATGTTCAGCATTCCCGCTGGACACTGTGGTCACGGCATCTGTGCTCCTTATCCACAGCTGGCACTCATGGACTTGTTCCAGGCAGTGACACCAAGAAATAAACTACAATTCCTGTAATAAGTTCCAAACCTGCCCCAATTGGTCTCATGTTGGTGGCTCAGCTCTCACAGGTGGCAGAGAGAACTGTGCCCTCTCAGAGGCAGGGCCAGGTCCCATGAAGCTTTCACCAGCTTTGTTGGAAGTGTGCGTCATGGAATCATGGAATAGTTTGGGTTGGAAGAGACCTTAAAACTCATCCAGTGCCACCCCTGCCATGGGCAGAGACCCCTTCCACTGTCCCAGGTGGATCCAAGCCCCAGTGTCCAGCCCGGCCTTGGGCACTGCCAGGGATCCAGGGGCAGCCCCAGCTGCTCTGGGCACCTGCGCCAGGGCCTGCCCACCCTCCCAGGGAACAATTCCTGGATCCCAACATCTTGTCTGACCCTGCTCTCATTCAGCTTAGGGCATTCCCCCTTGTCCTATTACTCATGCCCTCAGGAGAAATCCCTCTCCAGCCTTCTGGAGGTGAAATCAAGGGGCTAGTCCATAATTTCACCTGCAGCAGTATTTGAGGTAAGAGGAAAAATGGGACCTGATCCAGCCGAGAGAACATGTAACATTTTTTTTCCTGGTTAACTGGGACAAATTCCTGTTCCATGCAGGACAATCCCAAGCATCTGAAGTGATATTCCAGATGCTGGCCCTGCTTGAGCAGGGAGGTAGGACCAGAGAAACCACTGTGGTCCCTTCCAACCTGACCCATTCTCTTATCCTGTGGCAGCTGCCAGGAGGGTGCAGGGGCAGCTTTCCAGGTCTGTGCTCCCAAACCACCTTTCTGACCCTCACACGACCCTGGAGCATCCTTGCCATGACCAGCTGGACTCTTCCCTGTCCCACTGGAAGCCCAGTGCCAGCTTCCATCCCATTGGGATGATGGGCAAACAGATTCCGACACCACAGAGCTGGGATCCCAGCACTGCCCTTCTCTGTGACACAAGAATTATCTGGAATCCAAGCAGGATTTGAGCCTGGCATTCCTGGAGTTGTCTCCTTTAGCCTGGGGGCTGCTGGCAGAGGGGGCTCCTGGGCAGGGACTTCTTTCTCAGCCTCTCTGTGCTTCAGGGCAGGAGGTTAATTAGGTAGCAGGGTAATGAGGAGTCATTAAATTTGCCTGCACTGTGCTGTCAGCATAACAAGGGCAGCCCAGGAAAGTTAAAGCTGGGATTCTCCTTTTCCCTTTGCCTTCAATTAACCTTTCCATGTTTTTGCAACACTCCAGGCCCCAGAGATAGGGTCTGGGTGTTCTGGTAATTAGCAGAACACAGAAACAAACTTTTCTTTGAAGTTACCGGCAGGAGCCTCTTGGCTTCCAGCTTAAAATAAACAGAGGATCCAGTTTTCCCTTTGAACACTGCCACTGTCCCATCCGACTTTGTGGGGGGGGAGGGAATGGAGTTTATTTGGAATTGTTATTCCACTTGTGCTTTCCCCTCCTCAAGTGGGAAGCACTGGGGGCTGAGCCCCCTCCCAGTGAGAAATCTCCTTCCACATTCCTGCTCTCAGGTGAGGCTCCTTCCTTCCCTTGTTTTGACCTTCTGGCAGATGGGTGGTGACGCTCTCAGGACATCCCAGCTCTCTGTATGAGTTCCTTCCAGGGCTGTGCCAGGAATGTTTTCAGGGTGCTTTCACTGGTGGAGAGACACCTCAGCATGGAGGAGCCTCCCCCATCTGGTGGGTGGCATCCCGTGGTGGGCGGATGGAACTGGGTGACCCCTAAGGTCCCTTCCCACCCAAACGCCTCCGTGATGTGGTCAGCAGGTGACAGAGGACATCAGCTCCTGTCCACGTGCTGCTTTCCCTTCCTGAATCCCTGGGGAGATCTGTGGGCAACAAACGAGGAGTTTCCACAAGGAAATCCTTGTCCTCATCCATCCATGGCAGCAGAGCTCCATAGAGCTCCCCAGAAACCAACATTTAATAAAACGGAATATCTGGGGCATTTTTATAATGGAACCCTTTAAAAACACCCAAACCTATTTCCATTCTCTCACTACCTCTCCTGCTCAATTAATGGAGCAGGGAGGGGCTTCCCAAAATCCTGTCCTTAGCTCCCCATCCCGCTGGGTTGGCCCTGGTGGGGTGGCAGTGTCCAGTCACATGTGGTGCTTGTGACCCAGCGGCTCTGTGGGGACGTGCCACCCTCACAGAGGGCTCAGTGTCGCCTCACAGAGCCCCATTGAGGCTCTTCACATGACCCAGTCAGCCCTAACACGCGTGACTGCTTTTGTCCCCAGGCCATCCTTGATTTACAAGGCAACTCCTCTTTTCCATATTTTTTTCTTCCCTCCATCGGTGTCACTCCAGCTCCACTCCAGCAGGATGAAAACCCCCTCTGAACCCCTCTGTCCCCCTGTGTCTCCTGACCCACCCTGCCCTCCAGAGCTGAGCTCCACACTGTCCCCCAGGACATCCTCTCCTGCAGAGAATCCTGGAATGTCCTGAGTTGGGAAGGACCCCAAAGATCGTGGATCCAGCCCCTGGCCCTGCCCAGACTCCCCAACAATCCCACCCTGTCTATCCCTGGCAGTGCTGCCCAAAGGCTCCTGGAGCTCTGTGCCCATTCCCTGGGGAGCCTGGGCAGTGCCAGCACCCTCTGGGGGAAGAGCCTGGCCCTGATCTGCAGCCTGCCCTGCCCTGGCCCTGCTCCAGCTGTTCCCTGGGGTCTGTCCCTGTCACAGGGAGCAGAGATTGGAGCTGCCCTCAGGAGGGGGTTCCAGACACTGATGAGGTCTGACCTCAGCTTCCTCTTCTCAGGTCACCTCAGCCACCACTCCTGGGCTTCTACCCCATCCTTCACCATCTCTTAGGCCTCCTTTGGATGCTCTCCAGCAGACAGGTGAAGGGAGATTTTCCCACTCCGGTTGGAATCCCCCTCCCCATCAGGGGGCAGGGTAGCTCAGGAAGCTTAGAGGTTCATGGCATTAGATGTTGGACTGGAATTGCTGAGAGCATGAAGATCTCTCTGGGCACTGAGATGGGATCATTCCTGTGCGTGGGTGGGTTTTTAGCTGATGGTTCCTTGCTGAAGCCAGCTCTGCACATGTGTACTATGTGCTCTTCCCACATCTCCTTCCAGGAGTCCCTTGAAACAGCCAGGGAATTAAAGATGGGACAATTCTTGTCTTCCTTAAATGTTTTTGGGGACACTGATCTCAACAGCCAGTGTCTGACCTGGAGGCAACTGTTCCAGGCTGTGGTGGGGCTCCCAAACTTCAGGGCTCTCACCATCAGTTAGAGACATCCCCTGGCAGGATTCCGATGCTCCTAAAGCAATTTCCATCCTTCATTTTATTGTCCCTCCAGGGTTGCTCCAATGGGCAGAGCTCTAAAATTCAGCTGGTCCATTCCAAGACTCCTCCAGATCCCTGCTGGAGGTGCCAGTGCAAAACTCATCAAAAAAAGGCTCAGATCCTCTTTAGGTAGAGGGGACCCCCAGGGACAGGGATTCCTCAGTTTTCTTGGATGGCATCCATGGTTTTCTCTTCCTGCAGGGTCCAGGCTCGGGAGTGAGTCCAAACTCAGCAGTGCCCAGTTGTGATTTTGGCACCACGTGTATTAAATTCTGTTTTTTCCTGGTTCATCCCTGAGCTGGCCACCAAGTTATGGGAGTGATCTGGCAAATCCCAGAGTGAGGGCAGCCTGGAATTCCTTGCTGTGCTGTTGACTTTCACCCTCCTTCCCCAGGGATAACCAAAGCCCAGACCATGGGAAGGACAGGTCCTCTCCCAGATGCCAGGGAGGTGATCCCCACAGGTATTTTCCTCTGCTTTCTCTCATTCCAAAGGCATTTTTTCTGCTGCCAATGAAGCATTTTTCACTTCCCCATCCCCATTCCCAGCTATCCCTGGTGAGCAGTGAGGGGCTTCCATGGGGTGAGTATGGAGAATCTCAGCAGTCCTGCCCTCCCCAGAACTTTGCAGACTCTAAATTCCCCTCTGTTTATCCAACCCATCTCCTGCTGTCTTTCCTCATTCCCATTTCCTGGAAAGGTCAATGGTACTTGAAGCTGTTGGTGGCTCGTTGAGGAGAGGCCATTAATCTCTCTATAATTATCTGCAATCTTTCAGGAGCAATAACCCATTTGTCCAAGCTTTTCTCAGAAGCCTGTTAAGAAGAAGGAGGGAATGGAAGGTGGGAGACACTGGGAAATAATCCAGGGAATGTCCCTTAGAGCTTCTGGGCCCTGCAATGGCTGTGGGGGCTCTGGCGCTGGTGTGGCTCTGCCAATGCCACCGAGGATCTGGCCCAGCTCATCCAGCACTGGAAAAGTCTGGAGATCTCCCCAGATCTTTGTGGGTTTCACGTGAAGTGTCTGGATCCACTCCAGTACTGACAGTGCTTGGATTTACTTCAATTCCAATGCTTTAGGAAGTTTGGTCCTGAATTCAAAATATTCACAGTTTTGGGGCTGAACTACTTAAATGAAGTAGATTTACCAAAATAAATGAAGATAATAAACAGCACTCAGAAATTAAAAAGCCCAAACCCACTTCCATTTTCTATCAATTAAGAACAGTATTTTTTACATACATAGGTGTGTGTAAGCAAAGGATTCATTAAAGGTTAGAACAATTACACAGGGCAGAGGAGTTTGCTCAGGTTTAAAGCCCACAATATTTCAGATTCACTCAAAGATCTGCTGAAGAGAAATTATTGTAATCATTACATCCCAGCTCTGCTGAATCCCACAAAGGTGGGAGCCAGTAACTCACCTTCAATCAAGCTCATTAGCAAATGGCATCAGTGCTTCTGATGGAGGGAGGTTTGTGGGACATCTTCCCAAAACACCTCAGAATGCACCCTGCATATAAAAACCCTGGCAGAAATCCCAGTTCTGTGTGCATGTGCCTCGCTCCCATGTCCAGTCTGGCACCAGATCAGATGTGGAGCGACCTATGTGTCCTAAGGAACCAGAGTTCCACATCCAGGAGAGCAGGGACCTCCCCGGGAGCTGTGGCAGAGCTCTGGGAGAAGGTTTCAGCAGCATTTTTTGGGGGATTCTCTGTCACCTGGAATCACCAACCACCCTGAGAGCAGTAACGTCGACCTTGTGGCTATAAACACCTGGGACGTGCTTCCCTTCTGCCTCTGGAGAGCTCTTAGGACCTGTAGGGTTCCTGGAGAAACCAAGGAGGTTTTCAAACCTTCAAACTAAAGTTTCCAAGGAGGAGCAGCCAGGTGGGGACTGGGCTCTGCTCCCAGGGCACAGGGACAGGATGAGAGGAAATGGCCTCAAGCTGTGCCAGGGGAGGCTTTGTTTGGAAATTGGGTGAAGATTCTTCACAAAAAGTGTTGTCCTGCCCAGGGCAGCAGTGGAATTCCCATCCCTGGAAATGTTCAAAAACCCCACACATGGGGCACCTGGGGACAAAGTTTAGTGGCAATCGTGGTGATGGTGGTTGATGGTTGGACAAACCATCTTGGTGGCCAAAAAGGTCTTTTCCACTTTAACAACTCCGTGGTTCTGTGATTTTAAGCCCTCTTCCCACCAAGGCCAGGATCAACATCCACCCGTCGCTCCGGTTGCAACATCGTGGGGACACAGAGCTGTGCTCGGTTCCTGTGACTTCCTATGGGGTGCAGGGAGACAGGGCACCCAAGGGACACGGCAACCCCAGCCTCTGATGTTTGGCCGTCAGAGCCGTCTGAAGACAGCGAGAGGCTCCTCGGAAGCCCCGGTTTACCCCATGTCAAGCAGGAGCCCGGGCACGGCCACAGCCGGGGCTGTGACACCGGCACAGAGCGTGCCACCCCCAGGGAGGGAGCACAGTCCCTCCCGCTGGCCCAGGGCCCCCGCGCCGCCATCCCCCTCCAAACCGCTCCAAACCACTCCAAAGAACTCGACTTCACTCGGCCCCGGCTGATAAGAAAGTTATGAGCAAAAAAACTTCAAGTGCGGGGTCAGCGCGGGCTCGTGGGAACAGCAGGGATCTGGCTCCGCTTCCCGAGGCATCCCCTCCTCCAGGGAAGGGAAAGTCCTGTGTGCCAGAAGGATCCCGTTCCTGCACTCACCCATCCCGGCTGGAGGGAGGGGATGTGGCTGCCGAAATGATTTTCCAGCTCTTTGCGGAGAACATTCCGGGTTTGGTGGGATCCAGCCTGGAGCTGCTGGAGGTTTCCAGTGCTCAATGCCAGGAGCATTACCTGGAGTTCCTCTTGGGCTGGTGCAGGGCAGGATGGGGATCAGGACAGCAATGTGGCAGAAATGGGGCTTTGCATGCCACAGCTTCCATGTTTTCCCAAGCCATGGGGACATTTCTCCTGACTCACCTGAAGGGCAGCCTCAGACTCGGTCCTCCACAAGATGGGAAAGGAAGGAATAGAGGGCAGGATGTGAGCTGATACCACCCCCTGCTCTCTTCACTCTTCATTGCTCCACTGCTGGGGAGTTAAAGCTGGGGAATATCAGCCTGGAGGGGACAAGGAGAAGGGGAGATTCAGAGATCAGAACTTGATGTAAATGAAAATATTTACAGCAGAAAAGCACCACTGGAAAAATGCCAGAGCACTCCAGACCCCTCTGGCATAAGAGGCAGGGCAAAGGAAATGCTGGCAGCAGGATTTGAGGAATATGACCAGAAACACAGGCACAATCTTCTATTTATTTATTTTAAGTGATGCCAGGGGAGGTGTCGGGCTGGGAGGCAGTCTCTGAGCATTCCACACCAGCATTCCCAGTGCCCCAGAACTAAATCCAAGCCTTCCCAGAGGGTGCCTGAGCAGAAATGCACCCAACATTTCAGACAGATGACACCAGGCTTCCCAAAAGCGGGAGGATTTTCCAGCTGACAACCCTGGAAAAACATCTTCCCAAAGGATTTGTCCCTGCAGGTCCCCAGCAGTCATTTCTCCATAATAAACTAAACCTGTTTGAATTCCTGAGGGACTGTCTCTGAGTTTTCCTGTTCAGGTCCCAGAGGAGAGGCTCTGCACGTGATGCCTCCAGGAATATTCCCTCTTCCCAGGCATCCCTGCTTTCCCACAGCATTTGGGATAACACAGGCTCACGCCTGGACACTGGGACTCCTCCAGCTGAGCTGAAATGGGATCTGGGGCTCGGCTGGATGTTCAGGGCAGTAAAGAGCAAATTAGTGTCCTCATCAGTGCCATAATTAGAGCAATTAGTGGGGGTCTAGGAGGGGACCTCCATCCCCTCCTGGGCACTTTCCAGGGAACACAGCTGCATTCCAAATGCAATGGGGTGAGTGCCCAGATGTTGGGAGGGGTAAGGAGAACCTCCCATATGATTCTCCCCGATGTTCCTTTGCTCTGTGACCACACCTGTAAATCGAATTCCTCTCAGTCTCCACAACCCAAAGCAGAGCCCAGCCTGCCTCTGTGGGGAAGTTCCACCCTTATCCACCTGCAGGTTAAACCTCGTGATTCCGGCTGGAAGCAGCAATGATTTTCCTGCACCAGTCCATGTCTGGCAAAGCTCTTCCAGCACTTGGACTGCAAAGCCATCGACACGTTCCCACAGCTGGCAAAGGGATGGATGCCCTGAGCTGTGGCTCTCCCCAGATCTCAGGGAGCCCTGGATTCCCTGGGAAGCTGCTTTCCTGCTGCGACACAAAACACACTTGGCGTCCCTTTGGGGTTTAATTCTCTTCATTGAGGGGTTTCATTTGGGGTTTCATTCTCTTCATTCGTTCAACACCAGCCTTGGACTCGAATGTCTGGCTGGGCAGGGCTGGGTGTTCCTGGGGGTCTCTGAGGGGCTGGAGCCATCCTTTGTTTCCAGCAGCACAGAGAGGGCCATTCATGCCCTGTCCCGTGCAGGAATGTGACTGGCCCAGAATGGCTGCAGGACCCCCCAGGGGTCAGGGAGGGGGCCCCTGCACACTCCAAACTCCTCTGTTTGGAGAAGAGAGCCCAGGAAAAGCTGCAGCCCCTCAGAGAGGCCAAAGGGTTAAAGGGTGTTTAAATCCATGGATTCTGCCCTGTGCAGAGGTGCCCTTTGAGGGGCTGCTCCCTCCTCTGCCTGGGCATGCAGTGAGCAGAGGGAACAGGGCCAGGTCACCTCCTGCTGCCCTTCAAAGCCTCCAGCTGGGGATGGACTGGCCTGGGACAGACCAAAAGCCCAGCCCCAGAGTCCCAGGAGTGCACCAAGGTGCAAGAATTATCAACTGAGCTCCAGAGTCAACTCTGAGACACAAATTTCAAGGTGGAAACATCTCTGGGTATGACCGGCCAAAAAGGGGCAGCAGCTGAGTGCTCCAGGCAAGGCCAGGGATGGGCTGTCCATTCAGCCCAGCCCACCAAACCTGGCTTTTCCTGCATTTACAGATGATTTCTACCCTATTTACAAACCCCAACCACTGAGAAAAGTCAGGCTGGTCCAGTTCTCATCAGCAACTGTGAACAAATTTTGAGATGAGGATCCTGCTACTCACGGAGCAGACGGTGCCACCCCCTGTCCAGCTTTATTTGTTTATTATTTTCACTCCTTCTGAGAGCTGTCCCGTGTTTCTCCCGCTTTTCCCTCCTCCATCCCCATCCCACCCTCAGCCATTGGTCACAGGGGCTGTGCTGAGGGAGCCCTGGGATGTTCTATAAAACCACCCACGGGAGGAAGGAGCATTCCCCGCACAAAAGCCAACTCCAAACCACTGCAGCTCTCCCAGGACATGCCCAGGGCCCCGGACAGGGGGAAGGAGCCGTGAGGGGCAAGAAACAGCTCCCAGGAGCACCCAAATTCCATGGCCACCAGGAAGGTAAGGAGCCCGATGAAAGCTTTGCTGCTCTGTGCATTAATCTGCAAAGTGATTCCTTGTGCCAGGGTGAATTTTTGCAGGGTTTACAGCCCGCTCTGGAGAAGGTGTTGAAGGGGCGACAGTGCCTGGACAAGGGAGAGGAGAAATGTGTCAGGGAGAGGAGAAAGCCAGCACAGCTCTGGTGGAGACTCCTGCTCCTGGAGCAGGCTGGGGCCAGGGCAAGGAGCAATGGGATGTGCTGTTGTCACTTCTCTCCCTCCTCTGCTCCATCCACGGAGATTTTGCTGCAATTTTGATCCACAGAAAAGCTGTGTTTGGTGTCTGGAGAGCTGTGTTTGGTGTCTTCCAGAGCTGTGGTGGAACTGCTCTGGAAGGGAGGGAGAGGCTGCTGGAGGTGAGGAGGCTGCCTGGGATGTGCTGGGCTCCCACGAAAGAGGATGCCCACACATGGCACCTTTCAGGCAGAGTCAGGCTCTGTAGGGTTGATGTGTCTGTTTCTCTCTGATTTTCAGTCTGATTTTCTCTCTGGAAATCTCTCCCTGATGTCCAGGTCAGGATTCCAATGGGTTCAGCTGTGATTTGGGCTCGGCACAGTTAAAATTCCCACTGGGTTAGGTGAAAGCAGTTCTGGATCTAGCTCCATTCTTTAACCATTCTGGTGATGGTTTCCCAACTGAGCAAGCTTCTTGATGCTCCCATGCCCTAATTTCCCTCAGCTGAGAAAGGGCCGCGCTTCCAAGCGCTCCAAGATGGGAAAAGCAAAGAGTAAATGGGGAGTTGGACAGGAGAAAACAGTTTCTCTTTGCCTAAATTTTGGATTTAGTAAAACACCCAATTCAGTCTAAGGCGAGATGGGGATAAAGTGTTTTTCTTCTGCAGTGTTTTGCAGCTGTGCCGTGGAGGGGCCGGGCAGGAGCTGTGTCCTGTGATCCTCCCTCACATGAGCTCCTCTGCCAAGCCCCAGGGTTTTTATGCTTCTACATCTTTCTTTACCAGAGCTCTGAGGTCAGGCTGGGCACATAAAACACCCAGGGCCGTGGGGGGCTCTGGCACCTTCTGTGCCATTTCACGAGTGGCTGTGCCATCCAAAGCTGTCCCTGTGAGTCCTCAGGGACTTCGGGCAGGAATTCTGGGCTGGGTCTGCCCTCTCCTGAGAGCTGCAATCCGGTGGGCACGGTGGGGAGGAGAGGTTAGGACACCTTCAGTGGACGACACCTGTCCTTGGCGTGGCTGGGGGGACAGCAGAGCTGGGGAGCCTAGCAAGGCTGAAAGCCCTGGCACAGGTCAGAGCAGGGATTTGTGTCCAGGTTTGTGATCCTTTGGGGTATTTATCCATTCTCTCCCTTCCTTTATTCCCCCTTCCCAGCCCAGCCCAGGCATTGCCTCAGAGCCTGAGCCCCTCAGGGAGGCACAGCTCTGTCTACAGGAGCTGTGGTCAGTCCTGGGGGGCTCCTGGCTGGCCTGGCCACCAGCAGTGCTGGGCCTGGGATTCCCCTTGCTATGGGTAGGGAGAGTCCTGCTACAAGGTGGGAGTGCCTTGGCTGGCTGGTCCTGGGAAGCAGATCCCAGGGTACAGCGGGTTGGGGATCAGAGCCCAGCTGAGCCTGGAGGAGTCAGAGCACAGCTTGAGCCCCCACTCTAATCCCTATCAGGGTCCCTGATCTCTGCCTCACCTAGAGCAGGGCAATCCCTGGGTCTCTCAGAAAGGCTCCCATTTCCAGTCCAGCCACAGAAATTTCTTCTTCCTTCAGAGCTGGGAACTTTCACAGTTTGACAAAAGTGCTCCTTATTCACTCCAGGAGCCCCCAGATTTATCCCTGTTTGAGGAACACACTGGAGTTTTCTGCCCTCTCACACTCCTTCTCTGGGCTCATTTCCAAGCTTGGATCACCCAGAAACCCCTTCCTCAAGCCCACAGCCCCAGGATGGTGCCACCACCACCCTCAGCTTTCTCCTGCGGTTGTGGAGCAGCCACTCGGCTCTTCCTGCCTGGAAGTACTGTCAGAGCTGTGCACAGCAAAACCACTTGGGGATATTTATTGGTGCTCCAGCCCTGGAGAGCTCTCAGTGCCAGCAGGCAGGGCTGGAAAGAGCCCAGGGAGATTTATACCCCTGAGCACGGGGCTTTGGGAAGGAAGAGGTTCAGCTAATGGTGGTGAGGATGGGGAAGGAGGAGCTGCGCTGCTGCTCATCAATCAGAGGAGATGTCAGGTACAATATGGCCCTTGCTGGAAGAAGGCTGCAGTGTTTTCCCAGCAGGGCTCCCAGCAGGGCTGTGCTGAGTCCTCCCTTTGCAGGAGCAGCCCGTGGGACCAGCTGGGGAGGGGGATGTGGGTGAGGCTTCAGTGTCCCTATGGAATTAACTGGGAAAGTTCTGCTGGACCCTGAGGTGGCACTGCAGAACTGTCCAGATGTGCAGGCATTGACAGAGGTGTCCCAAAACTGCAGCCTCAACCTGTCAGGAACTAAAGGACCCAAAACTAAAGCCCACAGCTCCCTCACATGAGGGGGCAGCCAGGGGGAGGGGGGGATCGGGCTTTGCTCCAGGGAACGGGGACAGGAGGAGAGGGAACGGCTCAGGCCGGACCAGGAGAGGCTCAGGTTGGACATCAGGAGGAATTTCTCCCTGGAAAGGGTGCTCAGGCCTTGGAAAGGGCTACCCAGGGAGGTTTGGAGTCCCCATCCCTGGAGGTGTCCAAGGAACATGTGGACTCAGTGCTCTGGGCTGGTGACCAGGTGGGGATTAGGCACAGCTTGGACTTGATGATGCTGGAAGGCTTTTCCAATATTAATGATTCTGGGATTCTAAGTGAGGAGTGGGATGTCACAGAAGGAAATTGGGCACAGGAGCAGCAGTGCTGAGTGCAGGAGGTGCAGTCACTGCTCCCACACTCACTGAGCACGGGCAGGTGCCCCCAGCCACCGCAGGGACGTGTCAGAGGCACAAGGGACGGCTTGTTCTCCTTCCAGTTTGTTCTACTGAACTGTTTAAATTTAGCAGCACAAACTTCACCCTCAGGGTCAACAGCTCTGACCTGGTGGGATCTGATCTGTCCTAGTTTGTGTTTGTTGGAAAGATGGAGCTCTCCAGCAACTCATAAATAGGATTGAATCATAAAAGAGAACATCCCAGCTTGGAAGGGACCCATGGGGTCATCCAGCCCCTGGCCCTGCACAGACACCCCAACAATCTCACCCTGGGCATCCCTGGCAGCACTGCCCAAAGGCTCCTGGAGCTCTGGCAGCCCTCAGGGCCGTGCACATTCCCTGGGGAGCCTGAGCAGTGCCCAGCACCCTCTGGGGGAAGAGCCTTTCCTGACCTCCAACCTAACCCTGCCCTGGCATGGCTTCAGCCATTTTCTGGGGTCTGTCCCTGCTCACAGGGACCAGAGATCGGAGCTGCCTCTTGTGAGGAGCTTTCAGACCCCAGTGAGGTCTGACCTCAGCCTCCTCCTCTCCAGGCTGGACAACTTTTCTTCTCTCCAGTATCTCTCAATCTCTCCATCCTCTTCATCCTCTGCTGAACAATTTTTCTCCCTCGTCCCTTTCTCCACTGGCAGATCCCATCAAGACCCTCAGGACATTCCACAGGCATCATGAGGACTCCTGCCCTCAGCTTTGCTGTCGGTTCCTCAGCAGGACCAATCCCAGCTCCCGCTGCTCTGGCCATTTTCCTGAGCTGCCTCTTCTCTGGGACACTCAGCCAGACCCCACGGGCCTTCCAGGAGAGCACCGTGCCCCTGGAGGTGCTGAGCCAGGAGCAGGCCTACGGCCTGCTCCAGCCCGGGCTCCTCCGGGGTGCTCCGGTGTCCAACCTGTCGGACAGCCCCGGCGGGAGCGGCCCCTCGGAGCCGCCCCTGCTGCCCGTGTGCGCCAGGCCCGCCGACATCCGCCACGTCTTCAAGTACATCAACACCATCGTGTCCTGCACCATCTTCATCGTGGGCATCATCGGCAACTCCACGCTGCTGCGCATCATCTACAAGAACAAGTGCATGAGGAACGGGCCCAACGTCCTCATTGCCAGCCTGGCCCTGGGGGACCTGCTCTACATCCTCATCGCGCTGCCCATCAACGTCTACAAGGTAGGCTGCTCCCACCTTGGGGCTCTGGGAGGAGATCTTGGATGAGCTGTGGCTGCCCCTGGATACCTGGAAGAGTCCAAGGACAGCTTGGATGGGGCTTGGAGCAGCCTGGGACAGTGGAAGGTGTCCCTGCCCATGGCAGGGGGTGGCACTGGATGGGATTTAATGTCCCTCTGAAACCCTTCTGGGATTCCATGATTTGTGCTGCTGCTGAGGCCAAAGGAAAGAGCTGGAACGGGTGGTTGGTTCTGGGAAGGGCCCTCAGGAAGGGAATCCAGAGAAATATCCAGGAATCCAGAGAAATGTTTTGATCTCAGCCTCATTCTCCTCCTCTTGAAAGAGGGGCTGGCCTCCAGCCTTCAGGACACACTGTCCCCAGCTCCGCTTGTCTCAGCTGAGTGTGGGTTCTCTCAGGAAAGTGAGTGTGCTTGGGGATTGAGTCTGGAAAAGGCTTAGGATACACAGCTTTGAAAATCTCCAGGCTGGAATTTGGCTGTGTCAGAGCATGAGTTTCATTCTCCCTTAGAAAACAACCCAAAGCATACTAATGTGGAGTTTAGGAGTTTCACATCCCTTCAAAACCCCCCAGGGTCTGGAGTCAGGGTCTGATGTCTGGACCATCCTTCATCTCTGTGTTCAGTCAGGGAAATGAAAGTTCCCCAGTGCCAACAAACCATGGGAAAGTGCCCATGGCACATTCCATGATGGGAAGCTCAGAGAGCTCTCCCTGCTCTCTGTGGGCTCCCCACACCTCGTGGCTGAGCCCACAGAGAAGAAGCTGGAAGCACGTTCCCAAATCAGCCTGGTAACCTGTGGATCCTCCCCAGCTCCTGGCCAAGGACTGGCCCTTCGGAGTGCAGGTCTGCAAGCTGGTGCCCTTCATCCAGAAAGCCTCTGTGGGCATCACGGTGCTCAGCCTCTGTGCCCTCAGCATCGACCGGTGAGACACAACCTCCACACCTGCCCTGCCCAGCCTGCCCCTGCCCCTTGCTGGGAACAGAGCAGAACCAGGAGCTCATTCCCAGCCAGTGCCAAGATGGGGGGGACAGGCTGCTCTCATGTGGAGCTGGAATCCAGCAGGAACTCTCTGGTGACAGTTGAAATCCTGCTGGGAAAGGCTGAGGGGAGGATCATGGTGTGGGGTGGTGAGGAAGAGTGGCCAAGGACAGCCCCCATCCCATCCATCCACTGAGCTCCTGCTTCCCATTCCCACACTTGGGCAGGTTCAGAGATGGAGGAGGAGGGTGTGAGAGAAAGGACTTTTGGGGACAATTCTAATCTGCACCTTCCCTCCCTGGCTGCTTTTCTCACTCCCATCTGCTCCTGTCATGTTCCCGCACCCGGGCAGGTACCGAGCAGTGGCGTCCTGGAGCCGAATCCAGGGCATTGGGATCCCCATGTGGAAGGCTGTGGAGGTGCTGCTGATCTGGGCAGTGGCCATCGTGCTGGCAGTGCCTGAGGCCATTGCCTTCGACATGGTGGAGCTGAGCTACTGGGAGCAGCACCTGTGGGTGTGCATGCTGGCCTCAGAGCAGAAATCCGGCTTCATGAGGGTATGGGTGCATTCCCATCCCATCCCATCCCATCCCATC
>VWZN01020019.1:58342-71803 GCA_013396955.1 Regulus satrapa | reverse complement strand
CCGCGCTCGGCCCCGGCAGCGGGGCACAGGCGCGGGGGGGACCGGGGCTCTCTGGCCGCTGTGGCCGGGAGTGCTGCTGGTCTGTTCTGCGGTGGCGTTGCCGTGTTACTGGGCTCTTAGTGGCATGTTATTCCTGTGCTACTGGCGTGTTCGCAGTGTGCCGCTGGCCTGTTACCGGGATGTTGTTAGTGTGGTACCGGCCTGCTGCCCGGGTGTGTTATTCGTGTGTTCTGGGTGTTACCCGTGCGTTACTGGTGTGTTATTAAGATGTTACTGGTGTGTCTGGGAATGGACGGTGTCGCGGATGTAGCACTGCGTGGCTTAATTGGTTAATTAATTAATTAATCGCAGGTGTGCTGGCAGGGGGTGTGTGGAGGCTGGAGGGGTTCGGGCTCTGCTCCCAGGAGCAGCGATGTAGCTGTGCCAGGGAGGTTTCAGGGGGATCTTGGGAACATTCTGACCTGGAAAGGGCTGTCCAGCCCTGGCACAGCTGCCCAGGGCACTGGTGGAGTGCCCATCCCTGGAGGGATTGAAAAGTGGCGTGGATGTGGCACTTGGGGACACGGGTTGGGGTGGCCTCGGCAGCGATGGGGAATGGTTGGACTCGGTAGTCTCGGAGGGCTTTNGCTCTGCTCCCAGGAGCAGCGATGTAGCTGTGCCAGGGAGGTTTCAGGGGGATCTTGGGAACATTCTGACCTGGAAAGGGCTGTCCAGCCCTGGCACAGCTGCCCAGGGCACTGGTGGAGTGCCCATCCCTGGAGGGATTGAAAAGTGGCGTGGATGTGGCACTTGGGGACACGGGTTGGGGTGGCCTCGGCAGCGATGGGGAATGGTTGGACTCGGTAGTCTCGGAGGGCTTTTCCAACCTGAACAATTCCCTGATTCCATGCTTTGGGCTGCATGTGCTCCCTTTGTAGAGAGCTGCTTACTCAATCACCTCATACTGTGTGTCCTCATCCCCCTCCAAGCCCTGCAATGCTGCTTCCAGGGAAGGTGGTGGGGCTGGATGACCACGTGGATAAATTTCCTTGGTGATTTGTTTCCCTAGTGATGCAGCAGGGGAACATGGAGTAAACTCTGTGTGCAGAAGAAAAGCTGAACTTGGGATAAATTGGAGCACAAATGTCAAATTTCTCAGACTCAGGATGAACAGCAGAGCCCCAGGGCTTCATGGTGGAATATAGTAATTACATAATGATTTTTCCAGCTGCCCAGCAGAGGTTAAGGGGAAGCCTGGGCTGCTTTCTGCTGAGCTCATCCTACTCAAATGATCTCTTTATTGCAGCAGTTTGCAACTTACTGGGTTGCAACACCTCCCCTTGTTCCGTGCTTAAACAGCAGTGTGGTGGCCTTTGCTTTCTGTAAGAGGATTTCTGGAAGTGCAGGCAGGGACCTTCCATGGCTCACTGCCACTGAGCTGGGAATCTTCTGGGCCAGAAGAGTTGCTGGAAAGCAGTAAATCATCCTTACAGGATTTTTAAACATCATGCTGGAGACGGAGCCTGTGTTTCTGATGTTCTTTAAGAGGTTTTTCTGTGCCTTTTTCCCGTGCCCTTGTATTGAGAAGGAGTTCCCATGAGGGTGGGCAGGCCCTGGCACAGAGTGCCCAGAGCAGCTGTGGCTGTCCCTGGTTCCCTGGCAATGTCCAAGGCCAGGCTGGATGGGGCTTGGAGCACTCTGGGATAGTGGAAGGTGTCTCTGCCCATGGCACTGGATGGGCTTTGAGCTCCCTCTTACCCAAATCCTTCAGTGTTTCTAGGGTCCTGCAGTTAAATCCCCAGAGGGACTTCAGACAGCAGCTTGTGCATCTTGCAGTGTCTTTTTGGAAGGTTTGATCTTGGCTGCTTTCAGCAAGCCAATATTTTTAATATTGTAAATTTAGATAGAAGAAAGCTCTGCAGAGAGGTTGATTTAAATGGATTTCATTCCCCACTCCTGTAACTGCTGAGGAAGGAGGTTCTGTAGCAGTTTAACAGATTTGTGTAACTAACAGGAGTAACACACGGCTGGTACGGGGCTGCTCAAGGAGAAAAATGTTCCTTGTTAATCTCTTTTACTTCATTTAACCCGTTCTGCTCAAAGCTGGGGCTGGTGTTACTGCAGGGGCTCCTGTGTCCTGAGTGCAGCGAGGGCCAGGAGTCTAGGGAGTCAGGACTGTGAACTCAGGGAGCTGAGGACTGAATGTGGGGAGGTGAGGGCTGTGAAGCCAGAGAGGTGAGAGCCATGAACTCAGGGAATTGAGGACTCTGGGATCCTATGGTGCCAGCCAGTGTCACCTCACTGCTGCTGCCAAAGTGTCACCTCAGGGGTGTGAGTTCCACCACTATCCAATACTGACAGGACAGATATTTGTAGGAAATGTCTAAACCACTTTGCAGTCCTCAGTTAGGGCTGCATTTTTTCTGCTCAGGGAACGGAGGTGTCGGTGTGGGGGCTCTGTACCCCGAGTTGCAGCTGGTCTTTGCAGGGCAGGGGGAGGGTTTGGACATGTCTTTTCTGGCACAGCTGCTCCTCTCTGTGGCTCCTGGGTGACTGCAGGAGCAGACAGTAGTTTCCTGGTGCTGAACACTCACCTCATTGCTCAAGAGGCTTAGGGGTGGTTGTGATTCCAGGCTGTGCCTGGTGTTGCTCCATGGGCCTGGGCCAGCCCTGGGCTGGCCAAAGCCTCTGTGTCCAGTGGCTCTGCAGGGACAGGAGGGTGCAGTGGATGCCCTGGGCTCAGTTAGCTCACAATGTTATTAAAGACAGCAGCATTTTGGCCTGAAAATGAGCCAAAGGGGAGATTACTCAGAGCTGAAACATAAAGAAATAAGCAATTCCTCAGAAGCTTCCTGCAGGAGCCAGCACCTCCACCTGAAGAGCAGCCGTGGCAGAAACCAGACCCAACAAGTTTATGAGGATGAAAGAAAACTAAACCTTGGATAAGTCACATTAAATGTTGCTCACAGCAGAGGGAAGGGCAGCCAAACAGCCAGAGAAGCTGTGGCTGCCCCTGGATCCCTGGAAGTATCCAAGGCCAGGTCGGATGGGGCTTGGAGCAGCCTGGGATAGGGGAAAGTGTCCCTGCCATGGGGATGGTCTTGAGGTTCCTTCCAACCCCAACCATTCCATGGTTCTGTTCCCCTTGCCAGTGCTCCCAGGTGGTTGTGTGGAATCTGTCCTGTGAATAAATCCATGACTTTATCCTTTTCCCCTCCAATGCTGGGCTGAGACCTGTGCAAGGTTTGGAGATGCCCTGGTCGGTGCTGGCCCAGCTTGGATCTGTGGAGCTCAGCCTGCCCAGGAGAGCCCTGCTGGGGGGTGCTGGTTGGATCTCCCTTCATGGCCCCGTTAATCCAGAAGAGATCCCTAATTCTCACCAGGCAGTGCCAGGGGCATGGAAAGTCTGGGCCCAGAAGCTCAGCCTCCACTCCTGCCCTTGGCTGTTCCAGAGAGGTCTCCTGGGGGGTTTGAGATAGATCTGTGATCTTGCCTGATCTAGGGGCACAGAGCAGAGCAGGTAATAAGTAGGGCCTATGTGCAAAATGAAAAATGAGATTTTTAGGTTTTGCAGGGTCCAAAGTCGTCCTAAGTCCTTCCTAAGCAGAAAAGAGGCTTATGGATGTGCGGGATGAGCGGAGCAGCTGTCCCAGCTGGGCTCTGACATGTGCTCCATGTGTTAGATCTGGCTCTGGCCCTAGATTAATGTGCTGATACTTGAGCTGATTAGGACTGTCCCTTTCTGTGGCAGCTGTGTTTCTAGCTCTGGAGACTTATGGAATCCCACAGTGGTTTGGGCTGGAAGGGAGCTCAAAGCTCATCCAGTTCCAACTCCTGACACCTTCTGCTATCCCAGGTGGCTCCAAACCTCATCCAGCCTGGCCTTGGACGCTTTCAGGGATCCAGGGGCAGCCACAGCTCCTCTAGGCAGCCTCACCCTCACAGGGCACAGAGGTGATAAAAGCCCCTGTTTCTAGAGGGTTTTGTGTCATCGTGAGCAAAACCTAAAAGGGGAAGCGAGAGAACATTGTGGTTGTAGTGTCCTGGCTGAGTCCTGAGGGATCCAGGGTCCCTGTGCCAGGGGACCCTGTGCCACCCTGCAGGTGGCCGTGCCCAGCTCCTGATGTCAGCCCTGTTTTGTCTCCAAGCAGGAGAGCAGCCATGGCCATCCTGTTCGCTGTCGTGGCGAGGGGCACCACCATCCTGGCCAAACACGCCTGGTGTGGAGGGAACTTCCTGGAGGTGACCGAGCAGATCCTGGCCAAAATCCCATCCGAGAACAACAAACTGACCTATTCCCATGGCAAGTGAGTGACCCCTCTCTGTGGGTCTCAGGGGACTTGTGGAGGTGCATGAGGACAGGAAGAAACTGGGTGTGTTTGGGGGCTTTCCTGTGAGTCTGCATTTTTTTTCCTATCCAAATTCCCATTTGATGGAATGTGCCACCAGCTCATAGCTATTTCTGTCCCCCAGAACTTTGCAGCATAACCAGGGTTTCAGTTCAGCTCCAGCAGCAGCCCAAGGCAGTTGATACAAAATCAAGTTTTCCATTTTTATACAATTCCAAAGTGAGCTGGAGGGCACCGAGCTGTAGAATCTTTGGAGTTTGGCTTCTGGAAGCTTCCCCGGGATTTTCTGAGGCTTGAACGTGGCTTTAGGTAAAACTGTCACCCTTCTTGGGCTGCCTGTGATTCCCAGAGGCTTTGAGACAAGCTGTTCTCACAGATCACATGGAGCCATCCTAAGCTGCCCCAAAGCTAGTCCCAGGACAGAGGGGTTTTCCCCAGGTATTTTGCAGCTTTCCAGCATTTTCCAAGCCTTGGTCAGTGTTGGTAGAGCAGGGAGTAGGTGCTTTATCACCTGGGACTTCCTGCATGTGGGAAGTGGATGAGTCAATGCGAAAAAAAACCTAGACCAACTGTGGAAATCCCAAATTTAGAGGTGTTGGAGCCCATTGCAGCTCCTTTTTTTGGAACTGGCAGCATGGTTGGATCCTCTCTGGTGCCCAAGCTGTTGTATCAGAGCTCTTCTGAAGATGCAAGTGATGAGAACTGGGCTGGGCTTCCCACATCCTCGGGAGCACAGCCAGTCCCTGTGGGAGATGTTTTGGAGGCAGTGTGTGCCTCACACACCTTGGATGCTGCAGCTCTTCCCTCCTGCTGGAATTTTAAGGATAAATTTTAAGTCGATCCTTTAAGTGAAAGGAAATAATTTTGCCTTGAGTGCTGTTCAACCAACTGAAAAAGTGGAGTTTGAGGAGTGCTGTAGTGCATTTTTAGAGGTAACTGGGCAGAATGTGGGAGCTGTGAAGCTCGATGAGCACTTGGAGTTGTTCCTCCTGTCTAGAGCTTCCCAGGGATCCTCTGCCTTGCCAGGGTCCCAGCCTGTAGGCTAAAAAACTCCCTGGATTCTGTCCAAGATAGTTTTTCCTGTTCTGAAACAGGAAAAAAATTGAGTTTTCTTGAACTCCTTAAATTAATTGAATGAGTTCTTTTTGTTTTTGAGAAGAACTTCTGTGTCTTTTGTATAAATCTCCAAAGAAAAGCAGCCCTCTGGCATCAGGAATTCTTGGGTTACTCTCTCTCTGCTGTTGGGATCCTTCTTGGACTCTCTGAGGAATCTGCAGGGTGGTAACAGACAAGTTTCACCTCACTCTTTCCAGAAGAGTTGTGGATATGCAAGGATTTTTGAACTTTCTAATGGGAACAGACCTTCAGAGTAGAGAGCTGTGCCCCAGCCTCACTTCCCTTGACATTTACCTGGGACATGTTTGTAGAATAGCTGGGATTTTCTCTTGCCAGCCCCCAAAGGCCCCACAGAGAGCAGTGGCTTCTGAAAAATGCAATTCTGGAAATGTGGCAGCTTCCAATGACGTTTTGTTTCTTCCTTTCAATTCCCTGCAGTTACCTGTTCCATTACATCTGCCAGGACAGGATCATTTACCTGTGCATCACAGATGATGTGAGTACTGGGGACACAGCTGCAGCCCAGGCAGGCCCGGGGAAATCTGGGAATTTTGGTTTCTATATGGCAGCTATTAGTGAGGGCTGCTCTGAGGTGCCTCTTCTCCTACTGGAGCTACTGTAACCTCAGTTACAGCTTTGAACTCAGCCTGGAGCTCAGACTGGAGCTGTGGGATGGTCTGGGTTGGGGAGTGACCTTCAAAATCATCCCGTTCCAGCCCCTGTCGTGGGAGGGACGTGTGGAGTCCTGTGGATTGTGAGTTTTGGGGTGAAGTTCTTGGCTTTGCCCAGTTTCTTTCTCAGTGCAGAGACCATTCCAGTTGCCAGTGGCATTTACCTGCTGCTCCCGAATTCTGGAAGTGCTGAAGTGCAGGAACGGAGCTGGCACAGCCCTGGGGCTGCCAGTGTCACCCCCAGCCAGGCTGGTCAGAGCTGCAGGCCCCCCCAGCCCTGGCAGGTTGCTGTTCCTGACATCCTCTGCTCTCTGCTCCCAGGACTTTGAGCGCTCCAGAGCCTTCACGTTCCTGAACGAGATCAAGAAGCGGTTCCAGACCACGTACGGCTCCCGGGCCCAGACTGCCCTGCCCTATGCCATGAACAGCGAGTTCTCCTCTGTGCTGGCTGCACAGCTGGTGAGGCCCCAGGCTGTTCCCTGCCAGCCCAGCTCCCCCCAGTAATCCTCCTCGGGAGGGGTTTTGGAGGGGGTTGAGATGTCCCTTGGATTAAAGACGAGGTGTCCTGGGAATGGTGGCTTTAGGGCTGTCCCCATGCTGTGGTGGGGCTGTGCCTCTGGGGTAGGAGGCTCTCAGTGCTCTGCAGGGACTGTTCTCCAGGGAGGGCTTGGCTCTTTGGCTGCTTATCCCATGGAAGGGGCCAGGTTTGGGGGTGTCACAGCTGCAGGAGGAGGAGCTCTTTGTGGGGACAGCAAAACTCTCCCAGTGTAGGAGTTCTGGACCAGTCCCAGCTGTCCCAGTTTTGTGGTGGGTGTGAGGCGAGTCCGGGGCTCTGAGGGAGGATTTGCACCTGCACTGTTCCTGCCTGAAGTTTGCACTGGAATCTGGGGCTGGTGGTTTGGAGCAGGGAGAGTCACGGGAATTCATTCCAGGAGCTGCTCCTTGGCTTCCACAGCAGGGGGAGAGCGAGGAATAGCAGTGCCAGTGCTTAATGCATGGGATTCACTTCCTTCGTGCGAGGAAGGAGTTTTTCCTCTCCACCAGACTTTGCTGTGAGGGGACTGAAACTACCCAGCGTGCTGACTCATCACTTTAAAAGCCCTTCAGGGCTGGAATAAGCTGGAGTTTCCTTATCAGAAAAGCCACGCTTGTCTTTGGAGCCATGGGACTGATATTCCTCTAAAATCCCAGCCTTTCTATCTCCCTGAGCACAGGAGGAACTTCTCCACGTTGCTGGGATGCAGGGCTCAGCTGTGAGGGGAGTTGAGTGCTGACAGAGCCCTTCCCTCCCCTGGGGTGCGGGAGCAGGGATGTTCTCCAGGAGGCTCCTGTGTGAAGCTGAAGGGGGAGGCAGAGATCCAGCCCCAGCTCAAGTGCAGCGCTCAGATAATCCTGAAGAGGGAGGCTGTGCTTCCAGTAGAACCAGTGCCCAGCTTTGATAGTCTGAAACCTGCTGGGAATCTCCCCCTGAGGAGAAGGTGGAGGTGGAGGAGCTGCTGGATTTGGTGGATTTGGTGCTGTCACCATGAGTTGTGACTGCCCAGGTGGGGGTGGCAGTGTCAGACTCTGGCTCCCTGTGCTGTCAGAAATGGAACTCAACCAGAAGAATATCAAGATTTAAGCCACGTGGGTGATCATGCAGCAGAGCTGTCATGATGGGAACAGTAATTTAAAATCCATGCAGGAATAGCAGAGCTCAGTTCTCTGATGCTGACTGGGCCTTGCATTCTGCGAATAATCAGGCTCCTTTAACCTGGTGCTGGCTCATGCTGCTCTCACCCACCCTGAGCTGTGCAGTCACCAGAGAATCCCTGGGATTCCCAAACTGGGGGGAACAGTGTAAGAGAAGTCCCTGTCACTTGGGAATGGAGAGGGATGACAGGAATGGTGCTCAGGATAACACACCAGAGGGGCTGGCAAGCAGCAGAGCTGTCAGTGAGGACTCAGCTGTACCCAGGAGGTGACAGGGGAGATCCTCTGGGATGGTCTGGGACATGGGATGGCTCCTGGCTGCTCCATGGCTTTGGGGACAGCAGTCAGGCCACTCAGAACTGGCCACCTTTAACATCTGGTGTGGCGTTCTCTAAGTGTTGGCTTCTTGAGGCTCCTGTTTTCCTTGACTCCTGTTTTTTGAGGCTCCTGTTTTTCCTGACTCCTGTTTTTTGAGGCTCCTGTTTTCCCTGACTCCTGGTTTATGAGGCTTCTCTTTTCTGTGCCTGTTCTCTGTTGCAGAAATACCACTCGGAGAGCAAGGGCCCAGACCAGGTGGCAGAGACACAAGCCCAGATCGATGAACTCAAAGGGATCATGGTCCGGAACATAGGTACTACTTCCCTTGGGAAGTGCTCTCTGCAGCTGCCTTTATCTTGGGTTTTGGGACAAGTCTGACCATCCAAAATAGAGGGTTAGATGTGGAATTGACCAGAATTCAGTCCCAAAATGCAGCCTGTGTGATATGAGGCTGTTCCCTAAGTCCCTGGTTATCCCAGGAAGGCTGGAAGCTGCAGCCAGGAGCTCGTGCCTTGGGCTTGGGTGTTGGGAATGGCTTTTTGCCCTGGGATTTCACCTTCAGAGCTGGATTTTTTTCTTTCTCCAGACCTTGTTGCACAAAGAGGAGAGAAGCTGGAGCTGCTGATTGATAAAACAGAGAATCTTGTGGATTCGGTGAGTCTGGGGAAATCCTGGAAGTGGAGTTGTGTTACTGCACCAGAGAGCAGGGAGGTGGGAACAGCACCTGGACACACCTAAGGGTGTCCATACCATCCTTCCCCCCTCCTTCAAGCAGCTTCCCAGATGCATCCCAGTTTGGGAAAGATCCAGCTTCCCCCTGTGCCACAACTGGCCAAGGGTGACACATCCCTGTCCTCATCCCTTGTGCCCCAGGTGGGGAAAACCCTCTTGTTATCTGCAGTGATAGGAGAGATAAAATCACATTTTACACTTCCCTGGCACCTTGGGCTGAAAGCAGCTGGATGCAAATAAACTGGAAAATGTGCATCTGTGGAGTTGTTCTGATACCAGCAGGGAACTGTGTGGCTGATTTAAAATTTAAAAAGCTGAGTTGTTGCATCTAAATAATCTTTAAAGACTCTGGAGCTTCTTGGAGTGTTTCTGAGGAAATTACGACTAAAAAAAACCCATTTAATGTAATTATAAAGCACAGTTATTTGGCAAAGTGCTGTGCACTCTGGAAGCTTTTTGTCTTTCCTTTGGGAATTCCTGGCCCTGGCTCAGCATCCTCCTCTGCAGCATCCTGGCTTGGTGCCCAGCTCCTGTAGCATCCAATCCTCGGGCTGGGAGAGTTCCAGGAGCTCCTGTGTGGGGCTCTTGGCATCCAAACATCCCTGAGCTGTCCTGAAGCCCTCCTGCTCTGAAGGGGCAGCAGAGATGCCTGGAGCTCCTCCAGCAGGGAACAGCTCCTGGAGCTCTCAGGTGTTCAGACCTTCCCCTGTCCTCAGGTGGTGGCAGGGTTGAAGGCTCAGGTAAAGCTTTGGGGAAGGGGATTGGAATTCCTTCAGCAGCTGGGGGAGGACCTGTCCCAGGAGTGCTGGCTTTTGGGAAGGGAAAGGGATGGAATATCCTTCAGTGGGAATGTCCCACAGCCCAGGAGGGAGCAGCCCTGGAGGTCCAGGACTGGTGTTCCCCCTGCTTGGGAATGGGCTCCAAGGCAGAGCTGCAGCTCCCAGGGATGTGGTTCCTGCTTGTTACAGCCTCATCGAGGGTGGTTTGTAGGGAAAATTGGCACTACACAGTGGAATGGGCTGCTGGAATGGCTGCTTCCAGGGACAGATGCATCCTGCCTGAGCTGTGTGGGGAAAGGCTGCACTGACCCAGCCTGGGAGCGTTTGGGGTCATTTGGTGCCCAAACCCTTTTTTGGATGCGTGGAATTGCAGGCTATAGAGAGGACACTTGGGATGGGACCACCACAAGCTTTCTCTAACAGGTTACTCAGAGAAGCTGTGGCTGCCCCTGGATCCCTGGAAGTGTCCAAGGCCAGGGCACAGGACTTGGAACAGCCTGTGACAGTGGACAGACAGTCCACCCCCATGGCAGGGGGGGACACTGGATGAGCTCTAGGTCCCTTCTAACCCAATCCATCTTGGGATTTTCTTTGTTTTCTCTTACAGTCCGTCACTTTCAAAACCACCAGCAGGAACCTTGCCCGAGCCATGTGTATGAAGAACCTCAAGCTCACCATCGTCATCATCATCGTGTCCATTGTAAGTGTGGAGCCTGGAGCTGCTGTGCCAGGCTGAACCCCTGGAAACACCAAGAACCCTGGAAGCCCTGTCACTGTCCTGGGATCTGTGTGTGCCCAGCTCTGCCTGGGAGGGCAGAACCAGGGCAGTGAGTCTCCTGCTGGGCTTGTGTGAGGAGAGGGTGAAGGGCTGGACAATCAGTACTGCAGGGAGTGGCTGGGGGGGCTCAGCTTGGAGGAGGCTCAGGAGGAACCTTCTGGCTCTACAAGCACCTGGAAGGAGGTTGTGATGAGGTGGGGATTGGCCTCTTCTCCCAGGCAAGTGGGGAAATGGGCTCGGGTTGCATGGCTGGGGGGGGTAGTTCAAGTTGAATTCCCTGACTGAGATGAAGCCCAGGGCAGTGCTGGGGTCCCCATGGAGGTGTTCAGAAAACAAGTGCATGTGGCACTTTGTGACATGGTTTAGTGGGGGGATTTGATCAAAGGTTCAACCTGATGATCGTGGAGGTGTGTTGCAGTCTCTGTGACCCTCTGAGAGGAGATGGGAGCACCGTGTCAGGAGCTGCCCCTGCTTGCCCAGGAGCAGCTGAGGTGCCCTGCTCGAGCTGGGGTGCCTTTTTAGCTCTCAGTCCTGGTGGGATCTTGTTCTGTGACTCTAAAGTGGCTTTCTTTGGTGTGACAGTTTCCCTCCTCTAAGGATTGTGGATGGAGCAACTGCAGGCTCAGGGTGGGAAGCACTTTGCCACCTTCATGGGGACAGTTCTCAGCTGCAGGGGTGTGGAGGGACAGGAGGGTGTTAGGTTCTTCAAGGCTTTGACTGTCTGGGGTTTCCAGGTGTGTGCTGTGGCAGTCAATGAATGCTGGGGGTCCCTAATTCCCTGTGGCATTCCCGTTTTCCCTCCCCAGGTGATCCTCTACATCATCCTGTCGGTCCTGTGTGACGGGCTGGCCTGGCCCAGCTGTGTGTAGAAGTAACTGGAGCTGCTCACCAGGAGATGAGGCAGAGTGTGAAGAAGGAACCTCCAGGGTGACTCCCACATGTCACCACTGCCATCTTCCACCTCCCATCCCTCCAGGACTTCGGACGTTTTGCCTTATTCCCCAGGCAGACCCAGCAGCTGTTACCTCAAGAGTGGGCTGGNAACCCTGGAAGCCCTGTCACTGTCCTGGGATCTGTGTGTGCCCAGCTCTGCCTGGGAGGGCAGAACCAGGGCAGTGAGTCTCCTGCTGGGCTTGTGTGAGGAGAGGGTGAAGGGCTGGACAATCAGTACTGCAGGGAGTGGCTGGGGGGGCTCAGCTTGGAGGAGGCTCAGGAGGAACCTTCTGGCTCTACAAGCACCTGGAAGGAGGTTGTGATGAGGTGGGGATTGGCCTCTTCTCCCAGGCAAGTGGGGAAATGGGCTCGGGTTGCATGGCTGGGGGGGGTAGTTCAAGTTGAATTCCCTGACTGAGATGAAGCCCAGGGCAGTGCTGGGGTCCCCATGGAGGTGTTCAGAAAACAAGTGCATGTGGCACTTTGTGACATGGTTTAGTGGGGGGATTTGATCAAAGGTTCAACCTGATGATCGTGGAGGTGTGTTGCAGTCTCTGTGACCCTCTGAGAGGAGATGGGAGCACCGTGTCAGGAGCTGCCCCTGCTTGCCCAGGAGCAGCTGAGGTGCCCTGCTCGAGCTGGGGTGCCTTTTTAGCTCTCAGTCCTGGTGGGATCTTGTTCTGTGACTCTAAAGTGGCTTTCTTTGGTGTGACAGTTTCCCTCCTCTAAGGATTGTGGATGGAGCAACTGCAGGCTCAGGGTGGGAAGCACTTTGCCACCTTCATGGGGACAGTTCTCAGCTGCAGGGGTGTGGAGGGACAGGAGGGTGTTAGGTTCTTCAAGGCTTTGACTGTCTGGGGTTTCCAGGTGTGTGCTGTGGCAGTCAATGAATGCTGGGGGTCCCTAATTCCCTGTGGCATTCCCGTTTTCCCTCCCCAGGTGATCCTCTACATCATCCTGTCGGTCCTGTGTGACGGGCTGGCCTGGCCCAGCTGTGTGTAGAAGTAACTGGAGCTGCTCACCAGGAGATGAGGCAGAGTGTGAAGAAGGAACCTCCAGGGTGACTCCCACATGTCACCACTGCCATCTTCCACCTCCCATCCCTCCAGGACTTCGGACGTTTTGCCTTATTCCCCAGACAGACCCAGCAGCTGTGACCTCAAGAGTGGGCTGGGTTAATTACTTGAAAGGATTTTTGTGCTCCTTTTGCTGTCTCAGTGCCACTCCCCCGGAGGGTTCTGTGCATGCTGGCCCCATGTCTGTGTGGCTTCCCCTGGGTGGGGACAGGAATGGCTGCAGCTGTCCCACAAAGAAGGTTCAGGGCAGGCTGAGCCCAGCTAACAAGGAAGGACAGGTGGGTTTGGGTTCCCAGAGAGCCTTTCCTGCACATCCTGGCCACATCTGATGGCTCCCAGTGCTGCACCACAGCGAGGTCACAGTGTCACCCTGGTAGGAACAGTTGGGGTCTGGGCTTTGTGCAGTCACAGGTGGAGGTGCTGCTGCTGGGGACATCTCCCTGTTCCTGCAGTGGTCCTGCTGGCAGGAGGAGGGTGTGGGGTCACCTCCCTGTGTGCAATGGCTGCCTCTTCATCCTCACTTCTTCCTCATCTCCCCTGGGGCTGGTGGCTGAGCACACAGCAAAGGGCACGGTTCAGGATGTACTTTCTCACAGATGATTTCTCCTGCTCTTCTTTGGAGGGTGGACTGCATTCAATATAATTCTGGCACTGGCTACGGTGAATTTGGGGCCAGTGTGGCTTGCTAAGGTGTCAGGGAGCTGCTGCTTGTGCTTCTCCTGGAAGGTGTGCACTGGAACTGGAGGACAGAGAAGGGCTGGAGTTGGTGGCTGGTGACTTTTTCCAAGGTCTGAGGGAGAAAGGCTCTGCCAGAGGATGAACATTCTCCCCTGGGAGGATTTGAAACCAAACCCAAGGCTGGTAACCAAATGCAGGCTCAGGGGCGCTGTTTCTGTGCCAGCTGCACATCTCCATCCCAAGCCAGGCCTAGCTGAGGAGCTGGAGCTGCTGGGGCCTGGGGGCACTTCTGTATTGGAGCTGATGGGCTCCTTTCCCAGGGGAAAAATGGAAACATCCTTGGGGGGGGGGGGGGGGGGG
>VWZN01020019.1:37184-58137 GCA_013396955.1 Regulus satrapa | reverse complement strand
TAGCCCAGGGAAGTCGAGAGATGGGAGGCTTCTTTTGGTGCCTGAGCTGGAGCATGAAGTTGGTGCCATGAGGTCCTGGTGCCACTGGCAGGGTGGGGCCGTGGCTCTGCTGCTCCTTCCCGTGTGGCACTGACCACAGAGCTTCCCAGAGTTACAGTCTCCCATAAACAGTCGCTCCTTTGGACTTGTCTCTGCTGGGCTGAAGTTTGACCAAGGGTGATTGGATCTGGACACCCCGAGTGCCAGTGGCCACTGGCACCCGCTTCTCTCTGTTCTGAATGTAAAGCTTGGAGCCCTCCTCCCTGCAGCTCCTGCTCCTGCAGCCCCAGGTCCAGCTGTGCATGTTTTAGGGATTGTGCCGTTACCATGTTCACTTGGATGATTTCTTGTCTTATGTAAAAATAATTTTTAAAGAAAATCCTTCCTTTCCTTCTCGAGGATGCACTGAGGCATTAGTGTAAAAAAACATTACCTTGATTTCAATAAAATTCCTGTACAGAAAGAATTCCGTAGCTTTTTCCATAGGAAAACCTACCTTGGGAATGCTCTGTGCTGATGCAGGGGAAGGTCTGGGAAGCAGGATTTGATTTCCTCTTGGACTTGCAGAAACTGTTGGAGTTGTTGATTGTTATCTCAATTTGAGGCAAAGCTGCATTTTAATGGTATCAGCCAGGGCTTGGGATAATAGAGAATACTGGGAGTTGAAGGGAGATCACTTGGTATGAGAACAGCTCAGAAAAGTGAAAGGATAAAATCACATTAACAGCTCCCGACTGTGATGGTTGACAGAGCTGTGCAGTGCTCCCTCCTGAAGCGGGCCAAGTGCCTGTCAGCATCAGGTTTGTACTGGAAACGCCTGGGAATCCCAGCAGAATCCAACCTCAGCACCTTCCTGCTGCTCTGCTCAGCCTGGAACTGCATCAGGTCTGCATCTCCACAGCCAGCCAGCCTGGAAAACATCCCACCTTGGTAGAGAGGCTTTCACTGGGATGTAGCCTTCAACTAGTTAACATCTGACTCAGGAAGTTTCTTTTTATCTACTGTACATGTCCATGAAAGAGCAGCAGCTCTTGACTCGGGTGGGCACAGAAAGGCAGTGCCTGGAATATCCCCTCTGGAATACAGGGCACAGGAAAGGCAACAGGTGAACCCTCCAGCAAGAGAGAAATCTGACAGATGTTGCTGCTCTTTTACCTTCCAGTGTCCTGGGAAGATCAGTATGAGCAGGGTCCAGCTGTGCCAGCAAAGACAGGTCTCAGGAAAGAATGTTCTGCACGAGGGGAGAGCCTCAACAGGGCAGTGCTGGGACCCCACTGAGCTTTTTCAGGGTGGGAGAAGCCTCTCTAAACTCACCTATGGCACCCTGGGGAGCAGGGTGACAGCCAGGGATGGAGCAGCAGCTCCAGCTGAGCCTCCTGGGCCCCTTCTCCACCCTGTGGGTGCTGCTGGTTCCAGCCGTGGGAGGGGCTGAGTGGTGGCACAGGAACACTCCTGGGCCCCTCACAGCACTGTGGGCCCAACTGTCTTTTCCTCTTTTCCTGGATCCCAAGAGATCTCTGTAGTCCAGGAACTTCCCCCGTGCTGCTTCCTGGCTTTGGTTCTGCTCCGGCCATGTGTGATGTTTCACAAGTGGCACATGCGGAGTGCTCTGTGTTTTTAATTTACTGACACCCACCTTGTCCTTCTGATCTCCAAGGAATTAAAGGTAAATCTCACTCCTTGCAGCCTACCAGACTTTACTGGGGACCTGCTTATCCTTGCAAAGCTCTTTTCTGTCAGAAGAAGCCTCCTTCGTGGCACAAAACTCACCACTGGAATAAAAGCAGATCTATTTCAGCACCGTAACATTTTATTAAACTACACTATCAAAGTCACATTGATGGCAGGGAGAACATCGCTATCAGTGCATATTTCCTGGACTAAGACTGTATTTGCAGCATCCAGCACTTGCTGAGGAAAAGGACACTGGAACAGAATCCTTAAGAGACAGTAGAAAACCTCTACAAAAGTCAGGGCAGTTGGGAACCAGCTGAGAGCTCCAACACTTAAAGACAAAGTGAAGGTGATTTTAAAAAAGTTTACTTTTAAGTGGTGTTGAATTCGCTCAGCTGAGGTAAGGTGGTGGTGCCCAGCAGTTTTTAACTGGCATTCCTGTCCCTGCCTGTTCACACCCCACACAAATATTGTGTACTGCTCCTCGTGACCTGTGCTGACCTGGATACAACAGCTCAGAGTGTTCTACAGTTATAAAAACCTGCTGCAGCTCTAGACCAAACAATAAAAAGTAGCAGAAATACATTCTATACAGAAGTAAAAAAAAAACAAAAACAAAAAAAACCCAAACCAAAACAAAAAAAACCCCAGTTGAATTCCAGACAAATATTAGAGTACATCAGGTTGGGTTTAAAAAGTCTCAAATCTAACACCTACGTCACTATTTCTACTCTCCACGAGCTCTTCCACAGCACCAGCTCAGAGCTGCTTCTGGCACAGAGAGGACACCCCCAGCTCTGCAGCATCCCTGGGAGGGGATGGTGACAGACCTTCCCCAGGGCTGCAGCTGGGATGTGGATGAAATAAGGCTTTTCCAGTCTTCCAGGGAAGACTCAGGGTTCAGTGAAGGGTGGGAGCTGTGTCCCAGCCCGGCTCCTGGCAGAGCAGAGGGAGGTGGGCGGTGTGGAGAGCACGGAATGAGGGATATGTACAGCAGTCTGCAGGGACGGGGGCTCGGGGCCTTTCCCAGTGAGGTCATGCCCAGCCAGCTGGGATCTGCTCCACAGAGGTGTTCGGGGGTGTCAGTAGCACCCATCCTTCCAGGAGTCATCCTCAGGGGCCTGGGGGGTCTGTGCTGCCTGGAGAAACCTGGGGGGACAAAACAACACCTCAGGGACAGCTCCAGGCAAAGAAAGCCCTGTAGTAGACACAGGTTTGGGTTACCAATATCTTGCTGCCATGGGTGAAGTGCTGCTGTAACACCCTGAGCATCAGCAACACCAATCTGAGGCACTTTAAGGAAATTCAGTGGCTGTTACTGGATGTTTAAACACTGATATCTTCCAAATTAACACTGCTGTGACTTTAGCCCTTCACTGAGTCCGAGAGAAATATTTTTTCATGCAAACATAACTGAACACATAAAAAATAATCAGGTATGTAGAATACTGACAAAAATCAGGAGATTAAAAACATGAAAAAGGGAATTTTTAAAGTACATAGATACATTTCAATGTAAGGCTTCAGTGGGACATTAAGGATCAACAAGCACTGCTTGCTTATTAGTCTGATACCGGTTATATATTATATATATATATATATATATATATGTAATATCAAGTCTGGATCAATTTAATTTCCCTCAATCATAAAAGTCTGAATTGCAGCACAGTAGCTGTTAAAAACACCAGCAACAAGAAAGAAAAATTTACATGTTGGGACACCACTGCCTGCGCTCTGCCTCCCCCCTGCTCATGAAGTGAGCACAATGCCAAAGGGCTCTGAAGCCCCACTCACCTCCTGGACGGGGGCGTTGCCTTTCCCTTGGGCACGGCCACCCCTCCCACGGCCGGCCGCGCTTTCAGGGCAGAGGGTTTGGCCACAGTGACCATGGGGGTGGTTCTGGAAGTGCAACTGCTGCTGGGAGAGCCCGTGTGGAGCTGAGGCTTGCGGACTGGCGGCACAGGAGCTGCGTAGCTGCAGGGCTTCCCCACCTGCCTGCCGGGCAGCAGGGAGTTGGCTCCCGAGGCCGCCTTCCCGGGCTGGCGCCCCGTGAGCGGGGACTGCGCGGCTCCCGAGGAATACCTGAGCTTGTTGGGAGTCAGACCTGCGGGGACACGACAGCACCTCTGAAGGCTGGCTAAAGACAGAAGGGGATGGAGGTGTGTGGAAGGTGTGGCACTGACCTGCTGACCGCTGCTGAGTCCTGGGAATGCGGCTGCTGGGCACCTGCAGGTCGGACTCCAGGCTGCGGCTGCTGCGCACGGCCTCGAGCGCGCGCAGGCTGCTGCGGGCCAGGTTGGGCATGCTGTGCCTCAGCTCCTCTGAAAGCAAGCACAGCCCCAGCCCCCTGCTGCTGGCTTAAGGCTCTCTGGAAAAACCCATGCACTTAAAAGCAGAGCAGTCTGTACCTAGCTCTTAGCCTCCACTACATGGCGGTGATTTTGAAATCACAGGACACGGAGGTTGGAAGAGACCTTCATGATCATTCCATGAACCCAGCACCACTATCATCACCCCTAAGCCACAGCCCCAAGGTGCCACATCCAGAGAGGGTAACTGCACCACCTCCCCAGGTAACTCATTCCAAGGCCTGACCGCTTCTGTAGGGAAACAACTGTTCCTAACACCTAACCTGGACCTCCCCTGGTGCAACTTGAGGCTTCTTTGCCTCTTGTCCTTTCACTTGGGACATGGCAGAAGAGACCAACCCCCAGGTGGCTGCACCCTCCCGTCAGTTGTAGAGAGGCTCCTCTGAGCCTGCTCTTCCTCAGACTGAACAACTGCAGCTCCCTCAGCCACTCAGCTGCTCCAGCCCCATTCCCTTCTCTGGCTACACTCCAGCCCCTCAGCGTCCTTTTTGTACTGAGGGGCCCAGAACTGGACACAGCGCTCGAGGTGTGGCCAGCACAGGGGACAATCCCTGCCTTGGTCCCGTGGCCACCCTACTCTCCACCCAGCCCGTGTCCCTCGGCCTTGACCCCCCCCAGGCACATGCTGCCTCACACCCAGCTCCCGTCCTGCCCAGCAGCACTCCAGGCCCTGTGCCCCCAGCCCCGCAGGGGATCCCTGTGTGCCAGAACCCCCCTTCCCTGGCTCAGCCCGCCCCTCACCTTCGCTGTTGGCGTACTTGAGGCGCTCCTGCATGGGGCTCTGCACCGCCCTGCGCGGGGCGCGCAGCCGCGACGCTGCGGCCCTGCCCAGCTCCACGCCCGACGAGGGCGACTGGCAGCGCGGCGAGCTCAGCGGCGAGGGCGAGTAGCGGTGGGCGCTGCGCAGGGACAGCGAGCAGTCGCAGTCGTCCTCGTCCTCCAGGCTGTAGGTATCGAATTCCTGGTCGCTGTAGGTGCCGCGGCGCAGCGAGTGCAGGGAGGCGCTGGAGCTGCGCCGGGACACGGAGGCGGAGCTGGAGGCACAGTCCTGCCGCAGGCCTGGGGACACGGGGGACACGGGCAGCACCGATTCCACCAACACATCCCAAATTCCAAAGCAAGCTTTGGTAGTGATTTGTTTCACGCTGGAAGGAGAGTCAGGGTAACACCTGTCCTCCCTGGAATCCATCAGCTGGAGCAGTGTCACCCGCATCAGCACCAGTTAATTATGGCACAATTAACATTCAGGGGACCTGCAGTGTTCCCTAATCCCCTGGATTGTGGACTTTGCCATGATGGTCCAACAGATTAAGTAGGTACAGGAGTCTAATTTACAGGAACAGGTAAATCTTTCAGTTTAATTTACTCTGCACCCACCAGCATTCCAAAGGTGGAAACAAAGATTTCAAGTCTGCCTCCCATGAAAACACACCTGCCCGCATGGCACCTGGGCTATTTACAGCTCTTCACCAGCCTATGCCTTTATTGAAGTTTTCCTGCCTGACAACATATAACCGACTTTAAAAAACACACCAAACCAAACCAAATAAAACCCTTCAAACAAACAAACACACACATAAAACTTACTCTCTTCCTGCAGCCGTGCCATGACCTGGACATCAGTGAGGTCCTGCAGTTTGTAGCCCATGGAGATGGAGTCGTCCGAGGTGCTCAGCTCGCTGTCCACCGAGGACTGGGAGCTCAGGGCCGAGTGCATGCTCAGGTACCCTGGGGGGGATGGACACAAACGCAGTCAGACACTCTCAAACCCACCAGGAGCAGCAGGGATCTATCCCAGGAATTCAGCAGCGCAGCTGGGAGCTTCAGGTCCAGCTGTGAGAAGTAAGAATTTAGAAAATCCAACGCTCAGTTTTTAATCTGCAGTTTTCAGGTGCTTTTCAAACAAGGAATGTGAGGCTGACTGGCACAAAGCAGCTTGGTCAGTGCCCATGTAAGAAATTCATTTTACACCTGAATTTCACACCTGTGTTCTCCACGTCAGCACTTCAGTTCCAAGCTGGTTGAAGATACAATGTTGGGAACCTGCTGCTTTTTCCTGCCTGGCTGGGTTTGATCACTGTTTGAAAGGGTTGCTCAGTTTTGCTGGGAAATGGTTTATTTTAACATCACTGTTGAGTATTCCAGAGGTGTCCTGCCTTCAAATCTTCTCAGAACATGGCAGGAAAACTGTGAGCTTCAGGATGCTTAATTAATACAGGGACAGAAGTGTGGCTGTACCTCAAAGGTGCATCTGGGTGTATGCTGCACAAATACACACTCCAAGTCAAGGTATTCCACAATAAAATCCCATTTCTTTCCTCCTGGTGTCAGGAAAAGACTGCAAGAGTTGAAATAAATCCATCCTGAGCAGGGCTTGCACCTGTAGGATGTGCTGGAATGAACAAGCAGGGGTTTCCTGCTGTAATTAACAGCACCTTCAATACTGATTAAAAATCCATCTGGACCTTGGGACCAGCTTTTTAAAATGCTAAACTCCCAATCCAACTTTGTTTAGTTTGGCTGTTGCATTTCAAATTGCAGGTCTAGATAAAAATAGCCAAGGAGGGGAAAAAACTGCTCCTTCTTCCATCAGTGAAGCTGAACTGATGAAGGTTTTCAAACAGAAACCACATCTGGGTTTTATCAAAGGGGTCGGTTTGGTTTTCAAGGGAAGTCACTGTTAAAAACTTTCCATTTAAAGGGTCAGAAAGCTGTTTTTTCTTGGAAATAAAGATTTGAGTCAATCAGGTTGACAGGAAACTTTAAACTCATATTAGCATTTGCACAAGCACAGGGATGAGGCACCTGAGATGAAATGACCTCATCATGCTCTGAAAGGACAGAGCCTGTCCTGGCCCTGCCCTTCCACCCAGCACATTTGCAGAAGGAACCTTCCAGAAGCCAGAGACACTTTGGTTTTACTCATCAGCAGCTGTTTCTGAGCACCTTTCAAACGGTGCTCAGACACCTGGACTGCCCCCCAACAAAAAAATTGCCTTAGAGGTGTTTCCCTGCAGAGCTCAGCTGGCAAAAATCCTCAGTCCTACGTGCATCTTTTTGTTTGCAAAACGGAGATAAGTGTTAATTTCTATTTATAGCAGAAAAGCAGACCTCAAAAACAAACCTACACCTGTGAAAACAGCCACAGGCAATCCTTTTTATTTTTTTAGAGGGGGGGAAAAAAGTTCATTTAACGTGAAGTTTGGAGGCAGAGACTGTTAAACATGCTTTGTATTTTGAAACATGCAAAGTAGGGTTTAGCAATTTCCACACAAAACAAACAAATAAGTTAGAGTCCTTTGATAACAGAGCCAAGAGGCAAAGCCTTTGTGCTGGGAACAGCAGGAACTGCACCAAGGATAACAAATGCAGCTCCTGGAAGGCTGTTCCTGGCTCCTCCGGCACAGGGAGGCTGCAGGCCAAAGCATTTTGGAGGAGCTTCATTATCAGGCTGTAACAAGAGTTGTGGCTGAGCTGCCTCTAAGGTAGGGAATCTTCCTCCACACACAATTAAAGCTGAAGGAAAACTTTTGAGATGTTTTGTTTTAGCTGCCCACTCAGGCAATTGAAGGCTTTACCTCTCAGTGCAGACTTTGGCAGCTTTCTGTTCCCTGCATTAATCAATATTCCCAAGAGAAACCTCCCCAGAAAACCGAATCCAAGTAACTTTATAGATCACATCTGCAGTCTACAACATTTTTCAAGAGCAACAGAAGCAATGTATTTTTGCTCCAACAGCTGTTTTCTATTTTAAGCCACTTAAAATTAGTACAATTTATAAATATATCTTGAGAGAAAGTAGAGAAATCCAAACCAAGAAATAACTACAGGTCATTTATAATGCAAGGAGGTTTTTCTCCCTCACCTCCTGGGTGAGGAAGGGAGCAAATAAAAAGGGGAAAACACCACGAGTGGCCATGAGAACTTTTCCCTGTGCCAATCCCTAACCCTCCTTGCATTTTAAAGAGCCCAGTGCTGCAGTGCCATGCCATACCTGAGCTGCCACAGGTTAGTAGTGCTTTGTTAGTCGATTTGAGGTGCCCAGGAGAGTTTAGT
Organism: Regulus satrapa; assembly: GCA_013396955.1. Classification (NCBI taxonomy): domain Eukaryota; kingdom Metazoa; phylum Chordata; class Aves; order Passeriformes; family Regulidae; genus Regulus; species Regulus satrapa. The sequence continues at coordinate 49,996 of VWZN01020019.1, read as the reverse complement.
GCATTGCTACAGGAGCCTGCCTCGGAATTCAGGTTATGTGCGCTGGGAGATGCCAGGGGGCTGCAATACAGGTTTTTCCATCTACTGGCTAGAAGGAAAAATACAAAAAAAGCCACAAAGGTTAGCAAATTATTTTGGAAACAGAGAATTAAGACCAAGATACAGGAGTATCAAACAGGATTAAATTCTGCAGCAGAGGTACTTGGTGGTACCAGTGCCACACTGCGCCCAGTCCCCCACTTGTGTCCTTTAACAGGTTTTATCCCTTCTGAAGAATTCCAAGAGTAACTCCTGACAAGCCTGGCTTTAAAGAAGCCATACATTTCACAAAGTTCCAGTGCTGGGCTTCCCAGATGACTACTTCCATCATTATCTCCCACTTCTACACCCCTTCATTTTAGAGAACTCACTGAACTTTATGTTACATGGGGGTTATTCTGAATTTTTATGATGGAACCAAGAAAGTATTAAACCACAGAAACTACTCCAATCCAGTATAAAAACAAACTCTTTGAATTACGTTTGTGCAGTTTTACACACCCTCAGGTATTCATAAATGAACCAAAATAAGGCAGATGGCAAAACCAAGTGCCCTCATCCTTACTGGAGCTGCAAATGAGCAGCTACAACACTGAGGACATTACTCACACCATGACCTGGAGATACTCAAGGGGCTGCTGAACTGCACACAGAACTCAGTTCTCCCTACAGTGAGAGCATCAGCTAAAAAAATAATGAAGATTCACCGTATTAAGTTCGTGGGTTTTTTTATTTCTCCCACAAATATTAGCAGCTCAGACTAAGTACAACTGAAGCCTGATACATTTCAGAGAGAAAAGAGGTAACCAAATAGATGTCATTCAAATTTCTAAGCACAGATGGTTTATGAAAACAAATGAAGTTTGTTCTTAAAGTCTATTGTTATCACCAATCAGGAATGCCAAGGTTAAACTTAAGAGAAGCCTGAGATCTTAAGCAGTGCCAAACAGAATGAAAACTAAAAAAAAACTCAGACCAACCCCCAGAGCAGTGACCTCCAAACCACAGAGCTCAAATTGTTGGTTAAACTGGAATCAGAATTCTTGCATTCCCATGGAGACAAACCCAGGCACCACAAACCCTCAGACACCAACGTGGGGACCCAGCCAGGGTTGGATTCCAGCAGCTCAGGGACATCTCTGAGCTTCCAAACATTGACTCTCTCAAAAGTGTGACTTTTCCAAACACAGATTTTCTGTCTGGAGGTTCCTGAGTCCAACTGGGCCGAGGAGACACTGCAGCACATCTCTGCAGTAAACCTGCAGCTGACCAGGAGAGCTGGATGAAAGGGAATCTAGAGAAGGTAAAATATAATTACTGATTCCTTTCCAAGCCCATGTAACAAAGACATGAGGGCCACTTGAACAGGCAGGATATGCACCAGGTGATGCAGATGATGCAGGACTGAGGTAGGAGCAGAATAAACTCATTTTTGTCCTGTGAACTGTACCTGTTCTGAGAGCTCTCCCACCACTGAAAGCCCAGGTGGAGAAGCAAAGCCCCAAAGCCAGGGCCCAGAACAATGCCTGTGATCAGAGATGTCCCCACTGCACACAACATTCCAGGTTTTCACTTCAGGCAGATGAAATCAGGGATTTCCCCTCAGGATTAGCACAGCCCACAGCCACCAGGAAGTGCTTTTAGGGAATGATAAACTGGAGGAAAAACCTGGTTTCCATGTGACACCATCTGTTCAAGCTTAATATTTCACTGTTGCAAGCTTTGAGCAGCAGACACCTTTTTCACCCAGGTAAGAGCAGCTGGGAAGATCCAGCAGGAATATCCAGAGGAGGAATAATCACCACTAGGAACACTCGGCACGAATTCTTCTTCTCCAGAAAGAAGTTACAGGAACAGTTTTCCATGGTTCTCTCCCCACTCCCCAGCAGCACATTTCTTCCTCTACACATTTCTTACATTTAAAAATATTTAAATATTAACAAGACTTAAAAATTCAAGAGCCTGACTAACACTAAGCTCGATTTTCCTGCTTAGAATGAGGTTTACAAGGGACCCCAGAGCAGCAGAGGCTGCAGCTGCCCTACCTTGGTCCAGCCTGTTGATGAGGGTTCTGCAGGCAGCCTCAATCTCGGGGCTGGGGTTGTCCAGCACCTGCCGGCACCATTTCAGAGGAGAGGCTGTTTTCTCTTCCACAGATTTCCTTGGAGACACGTAGAGCCTTTGCAAGCATTTAAAGGAGACAGGAAGAAATGCTTGTTAATTCAAAGCATACAGCTAATCAAAGTGGCATTTACTAGAGTGCAGCCAGCAGGAACCAAGAGTTACCCACATTTAAAAATTCAAGTTTAAATCGCATGTTATAAGAAAATGTACTGCCACAACAGGAAAATTCAATGGCTTCACACAGAATCCCCCAGGCTCTGCAAGGCAAGGTACCAGCCTGGTTGTTGTGATACTGCTGGCAATGAAGCTGTTGGAATACTCACCTGTCTCTCCCTCCACTCCCTCTCCCAAAAAACCTTACCCTCAGAGGCAGTGAGGGTGTGAGGCGCAGGGTGATCCCCTTCCAGGAGCTGCAGTTCTTGTTTAAAACCCTCTGGATGTTCCAGCAGTTCAGCACTGCAGACACAGCTGTGCTCTCACAGCAGCTCTGTGCACCCAAAGGTGCATTCCCAAATTCCAGGGTAAAGCCCTTCATGGAGCAGTCAGACATTCCCAGACAGGCAGGAAGCGTGGCTGTGCCTTATCTTCCCTGTAATGTCAGATAAATTCTCCTCCAGCCTCAGTGTCTGCCACATCTCTGACACCTCCATTGCTTTGCATGGACACCCAGGATTAGCCTTATGGATAGACAGATTTAATCATCTTAAACTCCTGGATTATTTACAAGGGATTGGGTGTAAAGCAGCATCTTCACCAGATTTCCAAAGCAGAACACTCCTCTAAGGAAAGGTCAAAGCTGGAAGAGCTTTTGCTATAAAAGTAACTCAAGTATTTTATTTACACATCCCACATTTGTATTTTTAAAAGCAAAAAGCTGTTCCCCGTTTTTTAATCTTTTTGCTGTTCAGCAACACACTGAAAATTTGTAAGGGGAAAGAAAAATTGATTCTTTGTACATCCAAAAGCAAAACAGTTTTTAATTCTTGCACATCACCTGGAGAACACCCTGGTGCAGAAGGCAATGAGACCTCGACCTAGAACTGGAACCTGTCTTTAGGCCCAAATCTTTCTGGGATTCTATGACTTGTGGAGATCAGGTTTGGCTCTCAGGTTCCCCCTCTCCTGAGGCTCTGATGAGCTACGGGCACAGCCTTCAGCTGCTCCCCTCAGAAAATCCCCAGCAGCAGCTCCAGGAGCTCCTGGGCCAGCCGGGAGCTCTCCCAAGCACACAATCAGTCACACAACTGCTGCTTTCCCACCAGCACCTGCCCCTCCTGCTGCTGCCTCACCTCAGGAACCGCTCCCAGGTGACAATGAACCCTCCTGGTCACCAGCACACCACCTACAGCCAGCACTTCTGCTGTCCCCAAAGCTGGCCCCACTGATGCCTCTGCAGGGTTTCACCTTCATCAGGCCAAAATTCAGTACTGAAGCATGAAGTGACCATGAGGGTGGAGCTCAGATTTCAAGGGATGTCTGTCTGCCGGTGCCTCGGTTGCCTGCTCCTCTCTCTCCCAACTTTTGTCACTCCTGCAGCAAGGTACACTGATCCTTTCTGCTCCAGTTACTCATTCTCTCACAGCCAGCTCAGATCCAACCCATAAAATACTGATTTCCACAACAACGCTGATACAAATCAGCAGCAATGTCAGTCATTATCCCACTCATTTCTGAAAATCTCGATTTATAATACACAGAAACACTCTGGGGCTCTCAGTTGTCAGGTGTCCTGGCTGTAACACAACACCTGGCCCACACAGAACAGATGGAATATTTAAAATATTGTACAGGTCTGCCTGACCTACTGCCCTGGCTCCTGTCCTGGATCCAGGCAGGGATAACATGGAATGCAGAAAGCAACACACCCCAGACCTGGCAGTTTCTGGGGCTATGAGATGGAGCATCATTGCATGCAACAGCTCTCAAAATTCTGTTTGTTACCTGGAGAAGGACATTACTCCCTATTTTGTGCCTCCTGACTTCCCAGCCTTGCCGTCTTTTTTCAGGGAACAGACTCAGCCTCTTCAGTCACAACTCACATAGGAGCTTTTCCCCACCAAGCCTTACACAAATCCACATTGTAAATAAAAAAAAATCCAAAGACTAATTTGTTATTGACAAAATACATGCTGAGGAATGAGGGCAAATATTCCTGACTCTCCAAAACCTCTCCGGGCAGACCCCCCCAGCGAATCTTGCTGTGTTTCTGCACGGATAAATGAGCATTACAAGCACTCAAATCCAGGCAGCAAAGCACTCCCTCTGCCTGGATTTATTGTACAGTTCAGGCCACAAAAGGAGCAGTAAAACCATCACACAAGAAAGAGGCCAACAGCCTCCTCAGGGCAGGTCAGGCTGCTCTCTACACATTCCAGGTGAAGGAGAGACTCCTGCCCTGCTCCAGCAGTTGCTCTGCCCTGCTCCTTCCATGCTCCTCGCCCCGTTTCCACCCAGGACCAAACAAACACTTGTTTGCTGGGCAGAGCCCTTCCCACACGGAGCGGAGCTGTGGACTCCGCCAGAGGACTCTGATTTGTTTTCTTCTTCCATTGGCAAGAGAAGCTCTCACAGTTTCCCCAAACCCAATTAAGTGAATGAACACAGCTCAATTCTTCAGAGCACTGAGAGAGACAACTCTCTAAAAAAAATTTAAAAATTAATTCTGCCTTGATTTCACAGCACCAGGGCTTCCACTTTCCTTCTGCAGGAGCTTTAGGAAGGGCTCAGCACTCTGACATCTCCAAAGGGGCTGGAACAGCACTAAACTAAAAGCCCCTCAAAAAAGTGGATGTGGATATTTCTCTGGACATATTAAGAGCCAGAAGTCACCTTCTCCTAGGCTCAGGACAGTCCAGTGAGCAGCAACATCCACCAGAGGCTGACTTAACCCAGCCCCACATCCAGGGAGCTAAAACAGCCTTCCCCCAGCAAAAAGGGGGGTGTGAAAAGGTAAAAACTCTCGGCTTTGTTTAAAAACACTCCGAATTTTTTCCTTCTGGTACTTTCAGCCTCCGAGGATGTTTGATTTGCCAGGTTAACTGAATCCCAGGAGCAGGAAAAGCAGGAGCCATTCCAGAGTCAGGCAGAGCTGAACAAAGCCCTGCTCTGCAAGCCTTACCCTGCAGTTTGTTCCACCAGATCAGCAGTTTGGGTGTTCTCTCTAAATGTCTCTGAACGTTTTCTTTTGTCAATTTGCAAATGAAAATCGCTTGTTTAGATACTTACAAGGCCTCATACAAAATGCACCAAGTAAACATTTGGGCAAATATTCCCAGTTTGATGCATTAGGGGTTTGTTGTATAAATTATTAAACACAAATGAGATTTTCCTTTGGCTTCTGAGAGGAAACCCTTTGATAGTAAAGTATCTTTAGTTTCTGCTTACTAATGTTTGTGTTTACCCTGTAAAACAGAGTATTTTGTGACAAACATCTCTGCTAAGGACTCGGTGCCACAAGGATTTTTCCTCCATTAAGTTGTAGCCATTCACAAATAAATTTGTGATACTTTCTGCACTTTATTCTGACATAATCCAGAGCACTAAAACCAAGGAATATTCCAGAGATAATATCTCCCTTATGGAATCAATGTCACAAAAATATTTAAAGGAGTTAATGGCCACTATTGTTGGATTTTGAAATTCCTGCTTTTAAAAACCCAAACCCCAGGAATGCAGCAAACACAACAACTTGCTCAACTCGCACAATGCACGGAGAAAAAGCATCCTCACAAATGAGTAACAGATCCCAGCAGTTCTAAGAGTGCAAGCCTGCAAATTTTAGATCCTGCTCATGCAGAGTAGAAATCTATAAAACATTAAGAGGAGAATTCAGGCTGCAGAAGGCTCTAGAACCAGTGCATTAGGAAATGAAACTGAGCGTAAAGCAAAGCCCGTTTCTGAAGACACAGCTTGAGTTATTATCCATCTTCCAGAGCACTTTGCACCAGTGTCTGCAGCAGCTCCAAAAATGGCAAACACTGCGCTGATTTTCAGACCTTTGAGCTATATACAAGGCAGCAAGAAGGAGACCTCAAGTAGCTGCAAGCGTTTCACACAAGTCAGGTTTAGGAGATGCACCTCCTTCCAGTGCTGAAAGGCAGCTGAGCTGAATTCCTCTCCAAAATCTCTCCAAATTCCTCTCCGAATCTCCAAAGCGTGGATTTCAAACATGTAACACGCTCATTTTCCTTTCCTTTACATATCAGACTTCAGAGAGTTGATTTTCAGATTTAGTACTCTGCTTATGCTGTGCTAATCTCAAATCTAAACGCTCTTGCTGAACAGAAATCCTAAAACAGACAAGACTAGAGTAAAAAAAGAAGCCAGGGTGAAACAATATTGTCCATGGTCTGAAATGACAGAAACACAAAAGGAAAAAAATGGGGAAAATCCTGTGAAGAACACTCCACACGAAACTTTTCTAAGTTTCTGCTATTAGCCCAAGGAGAGGTTTATTCCTAAGAATTGCAAAGAGAGGTAAAAGTGACACTGCAAAGACACTTTCTCTTGTCTATCTAGGGACTAATCCTGCTGAATGAAACACCAAAAATCAGTCCCCAAGTCAGAGCAGCTTTAAAGCTCCCACTAGATGAATGTCCTGAGCCAGCCAGCAGGCCGTGCAGTGCTCCCAGCGCTGGGCTCCAGCTCCAGAGAGCTGCTGTGAGCTCACAGCACCTGCAGCAGCAGGACAGGCTGCTCCCCTCCTCTCTGGCGCCGACTCTGAGCCACTTCCCTGCCCACACCTCATTTTCCAGGGATGTGAGGAACAGGAGGCACAGCCTGGAGCACTTGCCAGGGCCACTCGCAGGCTCTGCCTTCAGGAAAAATCCCCTCCCAGGCCCAGCGGGGCAGGGATGTCACCGCAGGCAGGTTCTGCCTTTCAGCTCTGCCTGGAGGGGGGCTGGGGTCAGGAAAAGCACCGACAGGGAACCTCTCCTCTCAGCAGCCAGTCAGGAAAAGTTTGGAGAAGTCACTTGTGCGTTATTTAACACAACGGTGGGAAAAACACCTCAAAGAATGACCGGTCTGAGAAAACAAGACTTTGCAAATTGCTTTTTCTAAGTCATGAAGATCTCGTCATCGGCACCCTGTCACAAGGAGAGGTCACAGGAAAACTACAACACAGCCTGTGAAGGGTATCAGTGAAGGACACAGAGACAGTCTGTAAGTAAAGTTCTCCCCCAAGTCAGAGGCACAAGGTGCCGCATGGGCAGAATTCCTGGATTTTGTGCAGCATCATACCCTCACGTGGTAGAACTCCTCCAGAATTTCTCTCGCTATCTCTGATGGTTCAGGCAGCAATGATTTCCTCCAGGACACTGGATTCCAAGTCTTAAACAGGAATACACAGGAAGGTCACTGGACACAGAGCTCAGGCTGAAAAATCACATTCCCAGGAAACTCCTACACTGTCATTTCTGAGAGCAAACCACGCTCCTGCTCCCTGCAAACATCAATTCAAGGGCACCCCACCGGCTGTGCTGAGCACGGATTCGGGCAGGAGACAACACAACAGGGAGGCTTTCAGTGGGAGAGAGACTTTTGGGAACGAGAGCAGCAACTCAGGGATGCACCCGAGTGCCAGGGATTCCTCGCTCTCCTCAGCCCGTGGTGGGGAACACTGGGGAACACAACCAGTGTAATGCTACCAGCAGCAGACCTGGTTTGCTCCCTGGGTTAAGAGGGAATTCGGATAAAAGCCTTCCCAAAACAGCTCAGGAGCTGCCCTGTGCTGGAGTCCAAGGTGAGCATCACCGAGCTGCTCAGTGCCAGAGCCCAGTTCCATGGGATTGGTCTCTGGGATATTTACAATTTTGAGCAGCTATTTGAGAAAGGGAGCTGAAGGAGCAGCCAGAGGCCAGGGAGCCCAGGGCAGAGTTACAGCAGCTGGGAGTGGGCACTGCCTCGGGTTTCACACAGCTCAGCCACTGCAAGCACAGCTCCAAAACACAACCCCAGAGCTGCTGGACCAGGGGAGCTGCACGGAAACTCCTGCAACTTCAAAAGACAGCAGGAACCGAGATCCCACCTGCAGACAGCAGCAAGAAGCCCCCTGACCACTCCATCCTTCTTCCAGGGAAGAAAGAGGTACAATATTTTTAAAAGGATTGCAAATACACAATACACTCAGCTATTCCCTTTGGATTTGCTCAATCCAGGCAGCACTAAATTCCCCCATCAGCAAAGCCACCTTGTTATAGCTGACCTTAAATTCACAGAGAATGAAGGGGCATTTGTTGGGTTTTTTGTTTGTTTTAAGAAAACCCTCCCTCCCCTCCATGCTGGTTCTTACTCTGGGAAAGCACAAACACCTGCGGGGGCTGCACGTGGGATGTGTTTATGGAGACAGTTTGGGATAGTTGGCAAGAAGCACAGGCACTATTGATTGTACACAGGATTCATTCCCCACTTTCAGAACAAGCTCCAGAACAAGAAGCCACCACTAAAAGCAGTTTCCTCTTTCAGCAGGTTCGTTTGACAAGAGGAAAAGGGAACAGATGGAAGTGATGCAGCACAACCAAAGATAATTTATGGAAAGAGCACTGGCACAAGTGCCACGGATCACCACCCTTATATCCAGCTCCTCATGGGCCTCTTTCTCACAGCTTCCAAGCCAATCTGGCAAGAAAACAGAGGAAACAAACCCACAAGGGTCCCAAAAGGTGCAGAGTGAAAGATACCTGGGATTGAAGGGCGTTACCAGCCACCAGCTGAAGGAAATGTCAAAGAACAGAATTCCTGGGCACAGAATTTCTCCTGATTTCACTGGGCAGCATCCCCTGCCTGGGTAAGTCTCAGCCTCTGAGACTCAACAGAATTTGAAGACTCTCCCCTGTCACAGGCTCTGTAAATGTGAATGTAAACCTGGCTGCTTGCATTAACATGGAAATAAATAAAGCCAGTCTCACATATGCAGCTTGTTAAATATATTCCCTTATTTATTTATATGAAATCTGCTCAAAATGCTGTTTAGATATATTGAAGAGTTCCAGTGATCAAGTTAGAACCAGTATTTGGGTTTTAAAAGTACACTTGCAAAGAGGAAAAAAATAATGCTTTAAATATAACCTCAAATTCAGGCTGGAGCTGATGCCATGACCTCATTGAGCTCCAGTCCATTAACAAAAACTTTACCTTCCATTCTAACAGCTAATGAATGTTTGGAGCTGAAGGTTTGGTTTGTGTTCAGCAGCCCTGCCTTGCTGCCAGATTAATCTGGCTCCACAAATTTGAAACCCAATTTGCAGAGCCCTGAGGCTTTACGAATTAACAACTCGGGGTAAAATCTCAAATCACAGTTATTGCAGGAGCTGGAATCAACCTCCAACTTTACATTTCCCTTGCCCTTCCAAATGTTGTTAATCTGCTGATTTATAAAACAAGTTCTAAACAAGGCTGGTGGTGGAGGGGAGAGTCCCAGAGAGTCAGGTCAGTTAAGGATTACATCATTGATCTGGTTCAGTTCATGTCTCTGAAACAAAAGAGGTGCTTAACTGGAAAGAAACAGCCTTCAGGAGCTGGGAATGGTTTGTCTCCTCAGGTCCTAGCAAAAGCCACAAATTCCAGATGGTCGAGGGATTCTTACCGACAAAACTCTTATTTAAATATGGTATTTGTCAGTTGTCTACAAGGTTTAAAAGCTCCATTATTCATTCATCTGCATGTGCTATATATAACTAAACTTGGAGGGAAAGGAAGCTGCAGCAGTGGCTGGAAGGAAGGGGGAAAAAACAGCACCGACAGGTAAACTTATATTTTAAAAAATAATGGTCTGGCACAATGGACATAAAAATAAGCACAGTCACTAATGAGAACTGCATTCTTGCTGCTGAAAATCCAAGTCCTGTACAGAAATCAGTTTATGGCTTTCAAGGAATTGATCACCTAACCACAGCACGTCCCTCTCCCCCAGGCCTGGGGATACCTACCAGCAATCCTCCTCTTCGGGGCAATTTTCCAGTTCCAACACTTTGACTTCATCCAGATCGGCGTGGTTGGGAAGCCCCTGTAGATCTGCACGCTTTTCACCGGGATTCTGTTCATGGATTCCAGCCGGGGCGTGGATCCCTGCCCTGAGCAGGCTGCCCAGGAGCTCGGAGCCGTCACTGCTGTCCCCGGGTGAGGGACACCGGCCGTTGCCGTGGCTCTGCTCCCCGTTGGGAGACACCTCCTCGGGGGCACTGTTGCAGCTGTATTGCATGGGGGCATCCAGGGCTCTTCTGAAGTCGTTCTCTCCTTCCTCCTGCCTCATTTTGCTCAGCTGGCTGCGCAGATCCGCCATCAGCTGCAACTCCTGCTGCTCGGCCATGGCGTTGATGCTGTTGTTGATCTCCGTCTCGTCGAGGCCGGGCTCGTGGTTATCCACCCCGGGCACGCCGGTCCCCAGCAGGCTCCGGCTGCTCCTGCTCCGGGCGTGCTGGTTGTCCAGCTCCAGCCTCCTGACCAGCTCCCGCAGCTTCCGCACCTCGGGGCCCACGTCCTCGGGGGGCTCGGTGCCCGGGCCCATGGCCGAGTGCTCCGGGGCGTCCCTGCCCAGGGCCGGCTCCAGAGCGGGGTCCTGCTGGATCAGCGGGGCATTCCCGGGCACCACCATCGTCCGGGACAGCCGCTCCCCCTGCAAGGCACGGCACACAGGCGGAGGAGGTTAGGCAAAGGGAACGAGACACCTCATTCCCTGGCTGGCTTCTACAAGCATGGGCTGATTGCCGTAGCCTGGAAGGTGTTTGAGTTTCATCCAAACCCAAAAAAGAACGACCGAAATTAGGGCTGAACATTGCAAAGCCCAGAAATTCCTCTTTTGGAACTGCACCTGTTCTACCAATGAGTTTAATAAAAGGAAGCTGATTTAATCCCCCACAATAGTTTAGTTTCCATGTGTTTACCAACAAAATACTTGAGAAAAGCACCGACAGAGCAAAGTCAGGAAACATCATTAACGAGGTGCTGACGTCGGACAACAACAGCGTCAAGAAAATGGTGAAAACATCCTTTGTTCATTACCAGGTTTATCCTGGAAAAGCAGAAAAAACTTGGAAAAATTTCTCTATCACCTTATACCAAAGGAACCACAGGAACTGCAGTTACTGTGGTACTTGAAAATAAGCTTAAATAATGTTTTTACTGGTGTCTTTTCCTGTTACAACTGAAAAGAGAGGGGGGCAAACAGAAAAAAAAAAAAATCTCAACTTAAGCTTATAAATTCCACTAGTGCATTTCACACTAGTTTGACAACATGAGCAAACACTGCTTTTTCCCTCCACCTCGTTTGTGTGAGTTTTCAGTTTCATTGGGCACATTCATTTCCAAACCGACTCTTCACTGAAAACGCCCAATACTGAAAATGCCTTAATTCATGATCCACCGAGCAGTAAAATGGGTTAGAAGTCAGAAATCCTCTCTGTTTTGCAGAAAGAGGGCAAACAGACTGAGAGAAGGAGGGAATCAACACAGCCAATGCAAAGTTGAAAAACTGATGCGCTTGTTACAACTGCAATCAAACCCTGACTTTTTGTGGCTGTGGATGTTCTTCCCCTTCCCCCTGCTGCCTAAAAACGTCATCTGTTTTTAAGTGCCAGTGGGCAAAGGAAACCACAAAAACTGTCACACAAAGCAAGGTTACAGACAGACAGCTCCATAGGTACCTCAGCATCTCTCTCTTCTTTAGGCACTTGTAACAGCAACAGCTGGGTACACATTTCTTTAAAAACACATTTTGTTTTGTTGGGGGTTTTTCACTTCATTTATTATTATTATTATTGTTTTGGTCCTCTATTTGCAAGATGTACATTTTCAACTTCCACTTGAGTTAATAAAAAATACAAACAGGCCTCAGGAAGAGCTGTGAGTGAACAGAGCAGGCTTTCCCAGATTCCAAACCTGTGCCAGTAAGCAGCGCTGCTGAAGGCATTTTGCTTTGGGGAAAGGGAATTTACTGTGGAGTTACCAAGCAATCCCATTCCCACCCATGTGCCAGCTTAAAAAATCTCTTTGCATGGATCCCCACTCCTACAAGCCCGCAGGATCCTCTCTGTTAACAGCACGGTGTGATTTCCAAAGAGGTCTGCGAGGAAGGCAACAGCGTGATGATTTCCAGAGATATCCCAAAGCTCCGCAACTCTGAGGATGCACCAGTGGGGAGTTCTAGGAGTTCCACTATCCAAGGAAAACAGTGGCTCAAGGAGGGGAATTAAGGAGATGGGTCAACCAAAACATCCAAGAGTGAGGAGCTGGAAAAAAACCTCACTTGAGGGGGAAGAGAAGCTGAAAAGCGTTCAGTCTTTCCCCACAACCACCAAGTCTAAAAAAAGACCCAAAAAAAACCCCCCCGCGAAGACATGCGGGGGAAGAGATACAAACCTGTGAAAGTTAATTTCATTGTGAAAGAAATAAAACACGCTGAGGAGAAGGCGAAAAGGCGGCAGCCGTGAGCGGGTCGCAGACAATAATTGGGAGTTCGCGGGGCAGACATCCGGGTGTCTGACGGAGGGTGAGGGTGCCCCCGGCCCGGGGCACCGCGGCCTGGCAGCCGGGCGGCCGGCGGGGCTCGCAGAGCTGCAGGCGCTGCCGAGGGGCTGCGATGGGCTTGGGAGGGCAATGGTGGCTGTGGCTTGTGGGGGTGCAGGCTGTGAGAACCCGGGGGCAGGCTGTGA
>VWZN01020019.1:8813-36379 GCA_013396955.1 Regulus satrapa | reverse complement strand
AAAGGGGTAGTGGCTGGAAAAGGTTTAAAACGGGAAAAAGATGAATGGGAAAAGGGGTAAGTGAGACGGAAGGGGGTGAGTGAGGGTGAAAGGGGAGTGAGAAAGAGGGAATTAGAAATGGAGCAGGAAAGGGAGCAAGTGAGGGGGAAAGGTATGAGAGGAGGAAAAAGGGACGAACGAGGGGAAAATGAAGGAGTGATGGTGGGAAGGAGGTGAGGAGGAATGGGGATGAATGAGGTGAGTGGGGATCAATGAGGGAAAAAGGAGGAATGGTGGGTAAAGGTGAATAGGGAGTGAGGGGCAGGAAGTAAGGGAAATAGGTGAGGCAACAACGGAAAAGAGGACGGGACAGAGGAAGAGGAGCAAATAAGGGGAAGAAGGCAGAGTAGGAAAAGGATGAGTCCGGGGAAAGAGTCTCTCCATGTGCATGTGATCCAAAAAAAGTGCACAAAATACAGCTTAGTTGAGATCTCCTGAAGCTTTGGTGAGTGTAATGTCTCTTCAGGACAGTTTTATCAGGCAACAATAAAACTAGCACACCATTCTTCGACATCCTCCTCCCATGTGCAAACCGGAGCCACACACAGCCTCTGGCACCCCCTGATAAGAAGCGTTGGATTTTTGGCGGTCGCCAAGGCCACGTACGACGAGCAGAATCTACTTTTTCTACCAGTTGGCCTGAACACTACGTCTGGCAATGACACTGCTCAAGGTCTGTCCTGCGGTCAGCTGGGCTAGTATTAATTTTGTCACACTGTTGTAAATTTTCAGATGCTCTGAGAAGGTTTGGTCTGTGCAGAAGATGGGATTTCCAAAAGCAGAGTTCCCTGTGCCACCATGGGAGCTGCAGTACCAGAATGGATTTGCCTCCCCCTCTGCTCAGTCACCACCAGCACATTTCATATCCTTTATGTATATACACATATATATTTATTTATTTGATTTAATGTGAAATAACGTGGTCAAGATTTGTCCCCAGAAGCAGCAGAATCCCAAGAGAAATAATATCTTTTTGTGAGAGAAAATGCATGATCTCATCCATCATGTAGAAAAAAACCTGTGTGCAGGTGACCCTTTTTCTACAAATACCAGGAAGATTCACCTCTTTGAATAATTCATTTGTTTTTTATTCCTAGGGGGTAGGTCAGCAATTCTTCAAAGCTCAGGCCAATACAAATTATAAAGCATAACATTTTTATAATAGTTGCAGGTTCCTTTTGGATGGTACGTGTCTTTAAGGGGGAAAAACCCCTCCTGTCGGGGAGTTGTGCAGAGCCAGAAGGTCCCTCCTGAAGCTGAGCCCCTTTCCAGCTCCCTCAGCTGCTCTCAAATGCAAATAAAGACATCACGTGGGAGATCGGGGTTCCTTTTTCCCCAGGTAATCACAGGATTTTAGGAGATGCTTGGTGTTCATCAGTTTTTGGCCGTGAGGATGGGGAAGCCCTGGTTGCCCAGAGAAGCTGTGGCTGCTCCTGGATCCCTGGAAGTGTCAAAGACCAGGTTGGACGGAGCTTGGAGCACCCTGTGCTCATGGAAGGTGTCCCTGCCCCTGAACTTTAGAATAGATGAACTTTTACTCCTTTCGACCCCAAATCATTCTGGGATTCTATGCTTCCTAATGCTTCCCATGAGGAAACAATAAATCCGGACATGTTTGGGACACCTGACTTGCAGCTTTCAGTGATCAGCATTCCCAACCTCTCAGCTCTGAGTTAAGGGCTAAAATGGCACAATTCTGATTTTACTGAGTGCAGCAGCATCTGCTGGAAGTTCAGTGTTGTCAGTGAGCACTTGGGCTGCGAGCAGTTCACAGCAATGAGAGAGCAAAGCCCTGGTGAGGGGGGAGTTGGGATTTCAGCTGAGCAGGGCTCTTTGGCAGGAGGGGGAGCTGAGGTGCCCCTGCTCTGGCACGAGACACCTGCCTCAGAGCCCGAGTTAAACAGCCGGGCAAGGACACTCTTATCTCCCCAGACAGGCAGCAGCCACAAGTGCTGCTGCAGCATCCTCAGGGAAGAGGCAGGAAGGGGAATTAAAGCTGACACAACAATTGGAATAGAGTTTGCAAGTGCTTCTGGAATCCCAGGGAATGCAAATGGAAATCAGGCAGAAGCTATTTCTAGGCTGAATTTGGGGGTAAAAGAAGCAGAAATAGGCTTTCGCTAAGGACTACATTCAAACCCTCCCAAGAATCCAAATTTAGCATTTAAGGCTCCCAGTGCCTGTGTGGCAGCTCACACAGCCTGGCTGCACAAGGGAAAGAAAATATCAATACCAGGAGGGACGCGTGGCAATTAGCTGGGATAAACCTGAGGAGCTGTGCCTGACTCCCAGCTCCAGGAGCGCTCGGAATCTTCATGGAGCTGAAGCCAGGCTGAGGGGCTCAGCACCTCTGGAAAACGTTATCTGTGAGGAGGAGGCTGCCTCCTCTCGCTCCTTGTCAGGTGCAGGTGACAGCATCAACCAGCAGGTGCTGAACTCATCCAGGGCCACTGGGCAGCAAGGGGGAAAAGAGCTCGAGGAAAGCGGGAAGAGGAATTCTGCAATCTCAGCCAGCCGGGACCTGCGGTATTCCCAGGCGTGCCGCCGGGCACGGGCTGCATTCCCAGCTCCGCAGGGTCCTGCAAGCACACAAAGAGCGGCTGAGCACGGGCTGATCCCACCGGGAATGCGGCGCTGGAGGTCGGTGGAGCCGGGAACGTGCGGGGATGGGCACGGCCTCACCAGTCACATCCCATTTCCAGGTACGGGGAACAGCGAGGCGGGAGCCCCGTTCCCTGCTCCTCCTCCTCCGTGCCGCCAGGCAGCGGGAGCACACGAGGTCTCCCAGCACAGCAGCTCTGCTCGCTGCCATGGCACCTCCTGCTCCTCCCAGATAATCAAAACCAAACCGAGTCCAACCCGCTCCTGTCCATCTGTTGGAATGTACAACTCTACTCATCCCAAAGGTTTTTAGCTCAAAGGGTCTTTCGGTAAAGGAGTAGCTGCTCCTGCCGCCGAGGAGCTGTGTCCTGTCAGAGGAATGTCAGCTCCCAGCCGCTCGCAGTCCCGGCACGGGGTCAGCCCAGGACACAGCGAGGACCCTTTAAGTGCTTTCTGTCAGGACTCTCCACCTCCGAGGGACATCTCTGTCATCACTCGAGCCAGCCTCTGCCTGTCACCCCCGGGAAGCCACCACACCCTGTTTGTCACCGAGATTCTGGCTCTAACCAACACCCCCGGGACAGTGTGAGTGTTTCTCCAGCTAATGCTGCAACAAGGTCACTGCTTCCCGGCAAACACCCCAGGAAGATCCTTGCCTGGTGACCCTGGAAATGTGATGGCTAAATGCCCTTCACAGTGAGCTCTCAGCCAGCCATCCCCCTGGGAACAGCTTCGGAAAGGGGCCCTGGAAACCCACCTAGAAGAGCTTCTCGTAGCACTTGTCACAGTGGACAATGTCCCGGTGGATGAATATTTTATCCAGGAGATCTCCCATTTCTTTGTGACAAATTCCACACTGCCAGAGGGAAAAAAAAAGAAGTTGGACAATGACCAAAACCCCACGCAGGAACAGCAGAAGGGAGGGGACAGAGGTGTCAGCATCGTTTCAGTAAGGGCTGAGCCTTTGAGGCTGCACTTCACTACAGCAGCCACATGTCCCCGCCGGCCTCTTCCTCCCACGCTCCCCATCCCTCCTCCTCCCACCCTCCCCACATCTCCACACACTTTCGTTGGAAACCCTGCAGGGTTTGAGGATTCAGCCATCTCCACTAGAGCACAAAGACCACAAAGCAGCAAGCCTGCACCGAGGACAGTGGGGCAAGGATATGAGTATGCTCTGAGGGCACTGCCAATAATAAGGAATTCTCCTTGTTCTAACGTTTGGCCAAGCACCTGAAAACCTTCTGGCGACATCTGTGACTGCCTGACTGGTTTTGTCCCAGTGTGAGGTGAGGATTTGGCACGCCCTGTGTGTATCCCTCTGNTGTGGTTTGGGTTGGAAGGGACCTTAAAGCTCATCCAGTGGCACCCCCTGCCATGGGCAGAGACACCTTGCACTGTCCCAAGCTGCTCCAAGCCCCATCCAAGATGGCTTTGGACACTTTCTGGGATCCAGGGCAGCCACAGTTTCTCTAGGAATGGGTGCCAGGGCCTCCCCACCCTCACAGAGGAAAATTTCTTCCCAATATCCCATCAAACCCTTCCCTCAGTCAGTGAGAAAGCATTCCCTTTTGTCCGTCACTCCAGGCCCTCAGAAATAATCCCTTTCCATTTTTCTTGCAGACTCCCTTCAGGCACTGGAAGGCCACAATTAGGTTACGACCAAGTTTCTCAGCTCCAGGCTGAACAGTCCCAATTCCCTCAGCCTTTCCTCACAGGAGCGTGCTCCATCCCTCCGATCACCTTAGTGGCCTCCTCTGGGCTCTGACTTGGAATCTATGTCACTGTATTTCCATTTATTGTGCTGCTGTTCCACCAAACACACCCCGGTGGCCTCAAAAAGGAAACTCTTAAAACAATTTCTGATTGAGAACTTGATGAACCTCCCCAAGGCAGCCCCGCCCTGTCCTACCTGTGCAGGGGAGCACTGGACAGGTAACTGTGGTGGCTGTAGCTGCTTCTCTCCAGGTCACTCAAATCCACAAGGCTGCCACTGTGGAAGGGAGGAGGGAAATACCAACACTTGGCAGTGATACGCGGGAAGAGAATTGTGGACGGAATCGAAATCCAATTATTTTGATCCTGGCTACCAGTCCCCTGGGGATAAGGTCCTCAAAGTGTCTTCCCAGGACAGAAAGAAGAACCTCTAGGTACCCCCAGAGAGGACTCCCCTGGCCTCACCAGGGCCTTAATGTTTACATCTGGCCCCTACAAATAGCAGCTTTTCACTGCTAAAACTCCAAATCCTGGACTATTATGCAGGAAAATGCATGGAGCACATCCCTGGTTTCATCTCTCATCCAGCTGAGTGTTTGTTCCCTCTCTGCCAGAGTTTCCTGGATATTTGGCTTATCTTTGGCTGCTGACAGCAGCTTTGCTGAGCTCTGGGACAGGCTGGAGATTTTCCCAGTGTAATCAGCTCCCCCAGGGATGCCAGCACAGCGCTGAATGCCTGCAGGGAGCATCAAACTGGTGTGAACTGGTGCCACATCGCTGTGAGGGTGATGTGCATGGGGCCAAATTCTGCTCTTGTCACACTGTGGCCAGTCTGGAGCAGCTTCACTTGAGCAAAACACAAAGGACTGAAGATACAAGCTTGAAAACAGAGCAATTTAACTTTTTCAAACTCATATAATTAATTTTTTTTCCAGTGAGAGCCCTCACCCTTCATATTCTCCTCACGTATTCCAATCATTTGTTTTGGGGGGCATGGTGAACCTCCCTGCGGTGTGGCCTTTCCATCCACGGCAGAGGCCAAGCCGCGCCAGGAGGAGCTTCCCTGTCCCCCGGGAGCAGTGGGACAGGTCCTGCTGTCACCACCACAGCGGGAGGAGAGCCTGCCCTCCCAGTAACCCCCCCGGGGCCGCTCAGCTCCAGCTGCTCCATCCCGGTGGGATGTGTGAGATGGCAAAGCCCAGCGCCGGGCTCTGCACGCGCGTGTGACACGCGGGTGTGACAGCTGGCGGTGACACGGGGTGTCCCCCAACGCTCTGTACCTGCCCTGGCGAGGCGAGGCTGCAAAGCCGCCGGTGTTCACGTACTCCTTGACAAAGAGGATCCCTCTCCTGGGAAAACGGGAAGCATTTGCATGAGAAAAGAGCGGCTGGGGCTCGGGAGAGCCAGGCAGGGACCGCGCGTGCCCCTGGACACGGAACGCGTGCGGGAGAGGCTCGGAGCAGGATGCCGTTGTTCTGGAATAAATCCCGCACATCGAGCATTGTTGCTAAATAGCAACTCCTCTAATTATCCCACCAAAACAAATCGAGTTAATTGGAAAGAATGGGATGGATAATGTAACCCTTTCATCCAGTTATGGTTTCGAGGGATAAGTCTTTCCCAGCTCCCGTCAGGATTAGGCACACAATGGGCATGGAAAGAGCTCCCATCTCCCCCATTACCACCGAGCCCTGTGGCACAACGTGGCTTCCAGGGGCTGTTCTGCCTCTGGATTGGCACCAGAGTTTTCAGCCAGCGTGTAAACACCAACAGTGCTGCTGTTTGGTTGGGGATGTTTTTACCTCCCTTGCATATTTCCTGCTTCTTTCCAATCCCAGCTCCAGAATTCCATGCCCCACGCTGGTGCAGCTCTATGCAGGCTGAGGGGAGCCCTGTGCCCCTCCGCCTGCAGCCCTGACTGGAATTAATCAGCCTTTTTCCATGGTGCATTTCCACTGCTGCCTAAAAGCTGGGATTAATCCTCCCTTCTTACACTAAGCCCTGTCATAGCTAAGGAAAGAAACCTTTTTTCCTTTAAACTGAGCAGGGGTTCTTTCTATGTCATGGAGTCATGGAATCATTAATGATGAAAGAGACCTTTAAGATCATCAAATCCACCCATCAGTCAGTGCCACCACCATGGTCACCACCAAATCACCTGTCACATCCACTCGTTTTCTGAACACTTCCACCACCATCCTCAACTCCTTCCCCTGGCCCAGCCTGAGCCGTTCCCTCTCCTCCTGTCCCTGTTCCCTGGAGCACAGCCCGACCCCCTGGCTGTCCCCTCCTCTCAGGAGCTGTGCAGAGCCACCAGGCCCCCCCTGAGCCTCCTTTCTCCAGGCTGAGCCCCTTCCCAGCTCCCTCAGCCCCTCCCGGGGCTCCAGCCCCTTCCCCAGCTCCGTTCCTTGCCCTGGACACGCTCCAGCCCCTCAGGGTTGGCCTTGTCCTGAGGGGACCAGAACTGACCCCCGGATTCCACGTGTGACCTCACCAGTGCCCCACACAGGGGGACAGTCACTGCCCCGACCCTGCTGGCCACAGTGGGTGACACCAGCCAGGTGCCAAGGCTGGAATTCCTCCTCAAGCACAGGATGGTCCCACCCTGCAGCGAGGTGATGGTGCCTCCCCCCACGGTTGTTTACCCGGCAGTGCTGGAGTCAGGCTGGTACCCAGAGCTGTAGTGGGAGCTGCAGAGCCTCTCACTGGAACCGGAGAGGAGCCTGTGGAGAGAGAGAAAAGTCCGTGAGCACGGCAGGATCCAAACTGGAAGCCAGGAGAAAGGCTGCTGCTGCTGGGAGGGCAGACAGACAGCACAGCCCTCTGCTAGCCCTTATCATGGACCAAACCAATCCCATTCTCCCGGGACTGCTTCCCCGGAGAAGGGATTTGGGGATGCCTCACTCATAGGGCCATGAGACAGAAGATTCAGTGAGATCTTCCAGTGAGAATGGGCTGAGTGAGTGAGAGCCTGATTGGAAGCAGCCAAGGGGAGAAAGGGCACAGGAGGAATTGCTGGAGATGGAAACATTCCCAAAGCAAATGGAACTGTCCCCAAATCAGTAGCTTGAAGGAAGAATGCAACAAAACCATGAAAAACAGCTCTGTCCATCTGCTCAGCAATGAGAGCTGGAATGAGGCTGACCTTTCCTGGAGCAAATCCAAGGAACTTGTGCCTCCCCTTCACCCCCACAACTACTCCTTGTTACAGATCCAGCCCTCAGCCTTGCACTGGTGGCTGCATGGAGCATCAGACAGCACATGGACGGGCTGGCACTTCCAGGAGGGACTGCAGGGAGCCCCGGATAATGGTATTCCATACTGGATACCTCCTTCCCCTTCCAACAGTCTTGTTCTGGGGGCAGTTCTGTTGTAAAGCATTGACATTCTGGGGACAGTGACCCTCTCTCTTCGCTGTGATCTCTGTTTTCCTGTAGCAAAGGCTAATTCCCGGCCAGAGCCAGCTCCCCATTCTCCTGCCCCTCTCTTCTGGCCTCCCACACAGTGAAAAATCTCCAGGGATTTTTCTGGATGTGTCCCAGACCCTCTGCTAGGCAGCTTTAGCTAGGAATGCTTTAAGAGCTGGTCTGTGCCTCTGGACTATGCATCCACTCCCTGCAAACCAATCCTCTCTCAGCTCTTGGCTTTGCCTGATGGCTCCTATTCCATAGATTTCTGGGAAATTTCCCTCAAAGCCCTTGTGACTCCCCGTTTACCTGGTGCTGTTACAGTTTAAGCTGTCCATGTAGAATGGCACCCTGTGGCTTCTCTGGGACAGGGACATGGTGGGATCTCTGGGAAGGGAGTTGTGGCTGGGGAGAGGAAGTGGAACAGTCTCAAGGTCCGAGTTTGGGCACCTGAGGGATCCTCACACAGGGTAGGAATCTCGGCTGGGATCTCCCTGCTGGGCACTGACCCCTCCCATTCCCCAGCCATGGCACACCCAACACCTGCTCACATCCAGGGAATCAGCAAACGGATCAGGACACCTGGAGAGTGAGTAAGTGTGGCAGGGGGGAAGTTCCTTGATTTGGGAGGCTGGGATCCCAGCCCTGGGCTCACCGTCCTGCAGGAGGGCTGAAGTCCCCGTGCCCCCTGGCACTGTCATACCAGCTGCTCCTGGGGCTGCTGCTCTGGGAATAAATGCTCCCTTTGGGATCCAGGCTGGGCCTGCTGAGGAGGCACAGAGCCCTGAGCACATGGCAGCACGAGTCTCACAGGCACGGCCGGGGCTCTGCCACTCCCGAGCCCTGGCACGGCGCTGGAATTGCCGCGTGGATGTGGCTGTGGCTTGGTGGTGACCATGTGGCAGCTCTGGACTGACAGCTGATGATCACAGAGGCCTCTCCCAGCCATGAGGACTCCATGATTCCATCATGCAGTCCCCCAGGCTCTGCCCTTTCCTCTGTGCCGGTTCTGTGCTCCGCAGGCTCCAAACCCAACACCTGAGCAAAGCCAAAGCATTCCCGAATGGATTGCCTGGAGAAGCTGTGGCTGCCCCATTCTTGGAAGTGTCCAAGGCCAGGCTGAGGGCTTGGAGCAGCCTGGGATAGTGGAAGGTATTCCATGCCAGCAGCTTTCCCTGTCTCTGCATCCTAAACGCTTCACCCCCAAACCCTCATCCCCCAAACCCTCACCTCCTGGTGCTGAACACCTGGCTGTCCACATATCCTGGAATCCTGTGGCTGGGCACGGAACCTCCGAAGGATTGGCGGTCCTGGAACAGGGACACAGGGCGCTGGGACTCGAGGGCACTGGGAGCACTCTCCTGGGAGCTGAAGTCAGACCTGCTGAAGATTCAAAACCAGTTTGACCATAAAGCCAAGGGGGGGTCTTTGCTCTGAGCAGCTCACACAAGTGTTCAGGGTCTGCAGAGGGTGGATCCTGCCGCTTCCTGCGGGAATGGGGAGAACTGGAACACCATGGTGTTAATGGAATCACAGGATCATGGAATTCCAGAATCCCAGAATGGTTTGGGCTGGGAGAGACCTCCAAGTTCATCCCAGTTCCACCCCTTCCATGGGCAGGAACACCTTCCACTGTCCCAGACTGCTCCAAGCTCCAGTGTCCAGCCTGGCCTTGGACACTACTAGGGATCAAGGGCCAGCCACAGCTGGTCTGGGCACCCTGGGCCAGGGCATCACGTCCCTCACAGGGAACAATTCCTTCCCATATTCCTGTGGTCAGTGTTATTGGACTGGCCAAATTTCCTGGCTGCACACGTCAGCCAGGAGTGTTTCAAGGAGCAAGGGATGAGGGTGAGAGAGCCACGGATGTCACAAGCACAGGAACGTGCCCAGCGTACCTGTCTGGCCCTGGGGTGGGCTCGCTGTGCCTCCAGCCCCCCAGGCTCTCATGGCGACTGTCTGTGCTGGCAGTGGTTTGCTCCTCATAGTCCAGAGTGATCCTGGTAGGGAGGGAAAAGCTGTCAGGAGCTTCAGCGCCTGTGTGTGGCCCTGTCCACCATGGGGGTAAATGCAGGGACACTGTGACTGTCACAGGATCAGTGTCAGGATGCTTTAAGTTGGGAAAGACCCCTTAAAGCTCATCCAGTGCCACCCCTGCCATGGCAGGGACCCCTCCCACTGCCCCAGGCTGCTCCAGCCCCAGGGTCCAGCCTGGCCTCGGGCACTGCCAGGGATGATCCAGGGGCAGCCCCAGCTGCTCTGGGCACCCTGGGCCAGCCCCTGCCCACCCTCCCAGGGAACAATTCCTGGATCCCAATATCCCACCCAGCCCTGCCCTCTGGCACTGGGAGCCATTCCCAGTGTCCTGTCCCTCCGTCCCTTGTCCTCAATGCCTCTCCAGCTCTCCTGGAGCCCCTTCAGGCTCTGGAAGGTCCCTGAGCTCTCCCTAGAGCCTTCTCCTCTCCAGGTGAGCACCCCCAGCTCTCCCAGCCTGGCTCCAGAGTGACTCCAGCCCTAGAGCAGTTCTATGCCCTCCTCTAGACTCTCTCCAGCAGCTCCAGGTCCTCCTGATGCTGAGCTGCTACAATTCCTATGGGAGATCCCTGCAGTGCTGTGCCCCTTCCAGGGGAAAGGTGGCACTGGCAGAGTGTTGGTTCCTGAATTTGCTAAGGCAGGAAATGAGCATTTGGATGCCTTGGGACAGGCCAGAAAGGAAAACTGGAGTTGTGGGAGGGTGTCCCAGTGCTCTGGCTCTGTACCTGTCCCGGCGTGGCTCAGACTCTTTTGCATGCGGAATCTCTGGAGCTGGGATGCTGCTTCCTCCAGGAACGGAGCTGGACCTGCCAAGACATGAGACCTTTACTGTCTGTGGAAGCACCCCTGAGCACAGAATTCCTGTGGGATGGAGATGCAGCCCCTGGAGAATCTCCTGCCTCAAGGGGCAAAAAAAGTGCTGTATCCCTGCATGGAAATATGGCAGATAGTATCATGGAATCACAGAATGGCTTAGATTGAAAAGCCCTTTAAGGTCATCAAGGACAACCATCCAGTGCTAGCCCAAGTCCTCAAATAACCCAAGGTGATGTGAAATGAACAGATAGAAAACCCAGACTTCTTAAGAAACAGGGCTGAAAGGAAGGACCCCAACCATGACACCTTAAGTGCCTCCTCCAGAGACCCCTGCAGCAAATTCCCCGCATCCTCCCACCAGGAAAAGGAGTCCCATTATTTCTCTTGCCTTCTTGCAGTGGTTTCCTCACTCTGCACACAGGATGACATTCCCATGTCCCTCTCCCTGCTCCCAGCAGTGTCCTGGGACTGCAGCTCAGACCTGGGGAGAGGAATACTCTGGTCACCCTCTGATTCCAATGTGTTCTCACTGACACACCTGGGAGGGAGCCCAGTTTAACCAAGAGCCTCAACTTTTCCAATTTAGGTGGAAAACATGGACAAAAGAAAGGAAATCAGCCCATAAAGTCCTTCCATGTGGACACCCAGCCCTGAGTGGGGAAGTTCAAAACCAGACCCAGTGTTACCATGGAGCCTAATGCCAGATTTTATTGCTTATTGTCTCTCCCTACAGCCCCTCTGCTCCCAAATTTCAAGTCCAGGAAGCAACTCCTGGCAGTCCAGCTGGACAAAGGCTTGATGGCTCCAGCTAAGAAGGATCTTTTCTCCCACGTTTTCCTATAAAACCATGGTAAAATATTCATCCAGTAGAAACAGCATTGGAGTCAGGCACAAAAAGACCCCAAGTTGCACTGCAGGAGGTTTAGGTTGGATATTGGGAAAAATTTCTTCGTGGAAAGGGTTGTCAAGCCCTGGAAATGTTCAGGAAATGTGTGGATGTGGCACGTGGATGTGAGGACATGGGTTATGCTGAACATGGTGATGGTGCTGGCTTCTGCTGGCTGATGCCTCCCCTTAATCTGAGAGGTCTTTTCCAACCTTAACAATTCCATGATTCTGTGAAAAGGAGAACCTGGGAGGATATTTATCAGCAGAGGGGAAGATGCCCAAGGAACAACCCCTCATGCCATTGGGGGGAATATCCCATTCCTTACCCGGCCCTGCTGGGCTCCGTGGGATCCTTCAGCCTGGGGGGCTCTGGGGGTGTGTCATGGCCAGGAGCTCCTTGGCCCCTCTCAGTGGGGCTGGCTGAGTCCAGAAACCTAAACCAGAGATCCAGGACTGGGAAAATCCCTGCTGGGATGGGCAGACACCCATTCCCTGGAGAGCAGGAGCCAGTTTGGCCAGAGCCATTCCAAACATCCCGGACCAGCAACCCCAAACCTCCCAGTCCCCCCAGTCCTCACCTTGTCTCATCCCAGTGGGGCTGGTGGTGGGATGGGCCCTGAGCATTCGTGGAGCTGCTCCTCTCCTCATAGCCCAGCAGAGACCTGGCAACCAGAGCAACACCCATCACATCCCCAAAAACTGGCACCTGGATCCTGGCACTGCTCTGCTCACCAGGCCAGGCTTGTGCCAGCCTGCACTGGAGCTTTGCTCTAGGACAGTCCCTGTATCCCAGCTGCTTCCAGCTTCATGCTGCTGCTCCAGCACTCCTGGATTATCAGGGAATTAAAAGGGAGTGACTGAACCCCGCTGAGAACACAAGAGGAGGAAAAATCTGGAGTGCTTGGCTGGTCTCAAAGGAGATGGAGTGGGATACAACACAAAGCTCTTGGTTTATTTAAATCTCCATCCTTGGGGAAAAAAAGTGGGAGAAGGAGCTTCCTTCTATGCCTGCCCATTCAGGTTTCCCTTAATCCTCAGGATTATTCCTACAGCCACTAAATTCACCCTACTCTTACCTTTTAAAGGAATATTCTGTGTCCTCGATGTGCACAGGGGGTCTCTCAGTGGGACGAAAAGGGACATCAGACTGCAAGGGCGACCTGCAAAAAAGAGGGAATTTAAAGCTCCCAAAAGTTTCCAGGGGATTTGTACAGCAACATGGATGGAAGCAAGATAGAACAGCAACACTGCACTTTGTAACAGCCCAGGAAACAGGAAAGAATTGTCTCAGAGAAGTGTCTCCCTCAGAAAAATATATTTTCCATCCTAACCAAGAGGAGGACAGGCTGGTGGTGGAACTGAGGTGGTTACTGGGATTCAATTCCCACACATCTCTGTACAGGAATTTTCTGTCAGGATGGAGCACCTGGACAAAGCACAGTATGAGTCACTTTGGGAAATTCCTACATTACCAGGAGCAGCTCCAGGCCATGAGATCCTCCTCACCTCAGCTCAGGGGGCTGAATTAATTTCATAGAATACAGGAATCATGGAAAGGTTTGGGTTGGAAAGACCTTAAAGCTCATCCAGTCCCACCCCCTGCCATGGGCAGGGACACCTTTCACTATCCCAGGGTGCTCCACGCCCCATCCAACCTGACCCTGAAATCTGCTCACCTCAAGGCCTTTGTTGAGCCAATACATGGAAATTAATCCCAAAATAAAGGGCAAGGGATGGAAGCAGCTCCAGGGAGATCACTGCTGCCAAGAACAGCAATTCCCTTCTGACCCTGCACCTCTGGCAGTATCGGGAGCAAAGGCTCTAAAATCGTGTGGGATGGAGGCACTAAAGGCAGTGGTAAAGCTGCTGGATCTGCTCCCAGAATCCCAGAGGTTAGAAAAAGCCTCCAGGATCATCATATCCAACCTGTGCCCAATGCGCCCCTTGTGCCCAGCCCAGAGCACTGAGTTCCACCTCCAGGCCTTCCTTGGACACCTCCAGGGATGGGGACTCCAAACCTCCCTGGGCAGCCCCTGCCAAAGCCTGACCAGCCTTTACAGGAAGAAATTAGTCCTGAATTCCCAGGCTGCTTCTCTGGGAAGAAGCTCTGTAACAGCAAACAGAAAGATGCTGTTCCCACTGTTCACCCACGCAGGATTTTCCTTTTCCAGCTGCTTGTTGCCCCGTTTGGATTCTAATCCCAGCTCTACTCTGGACACATTGCTTATTCCCAGCCCAGCTCCCTCTGGAAGCAGAGGGTGCCAGCCCCAGCCCTGTGCAGGGTCACACCTGGTGTCACCCTGGGAGGGCTCGGACGGACGGAGCAGCTCCTCCGGAGCATCCCCAGGCCTGTCCCAGGAAGCAGAGCTGGACCTGTGAGAGAAGGGTGTTGGTCTCAGCAGGAAGCTCAGTGAGAAGAGAACATCAAGAAGCAAAAATTATCCACTGCGAGGTTTTCCTGGCTCCAATGGAACATATTTTCCTCCTTCCTGCTTAGCTCTGGGAATTTCTCAAAGGGCTAAGCCCCAAATCCGAGTCACTCATCCTCATGTGAGGCAAGCAGAAGATTCCAGGCCTTTGGAGCTGCTGGGTCAAGCCCACCCTCCTCTGCACGGGCTGTGCCACTCATCTGCTGGGCAGTCTCAGTTCAGGAGAAGCCAGCCCCCTCCTCCCCAGTCTAAAATGAAGAAGAAAAACTCAATTCTCCACTTACTCTGGTGGGTAAAAGCCATTATTGGTTTCTGTGTGCTTAGGAAAGCTGGAAAAGAGAGAAACAACTTGAGCAACGTTCTACAGGGACTTTCCCATGCACTTCATAAAGGAGGGAACAGTTCTACAAAGCCCAGATGGAATCTGTTTTTCCAGCGGTAAATATCCATTGCAAGATTCCAACCAGCTCCAGAACAGGATTTTATGGATTGTGCAGTGCCCAGGTCAGGAATCCCACGGTGACTCTACCTTCCATTTGTGGAAGCCCCAGTGCCTCTGGGGGCTCCTTCATCCCATGGGAACCTCTCTGGCTTTTCCTTCAGAGCTTTGACACTAGAAAAAGGAAAATTCCAGTGAAAATGGGATTTGTCAGCATTTGTAATATATCATCCTAGAGAAATCTGCTGATATTTGGTTGGGAAAGAAAATGAGGTTGAATTTCTCCATCAGGATGAGCAGGAAGCACATTCCCGAGCAAAGCAGACCTGACTGGAGATCGTGGATCATGGAACCACGGACCAACACCAGCAGGAGCCACCAGCCGGGAAGGAAAGGACCAGCACAGCACAGCCCTTAGAGGAGGGAGCAGCAAAATACAGTGAAATGCAGGGAGTGGGGTGTTCAGGGAGCGAGGAGAATCCCAGAGGAGTGAGGGAAGGGAGGAGACCCATGCCAGACTGCAGCTTTGCCAGCAGATGCTGCTCTTGGAGTGCAGCCCAGCCTGGGGCTGGGGGACACCAGGAGCAGGGAGCGGCTGGTCCCCAGCAAATCCAGGGTCCAGCAGCACAGGGCAGCCCCTCCCATTCCTTACCCATCCCCACGCTGGGACATAGTTTCCAAGGAGAATTTCCCATTCAGGGCCTGTCTGTCCTCACCATTCCTGCAGGGAAAACAGCAGGAGCATGAGGGAGGGAGATGAGGAGCTGCACAGAAAGGTGTTGGAAGTGAGTTACGAACAGGGCAGGAAGAGGGGGAAAAATCAAAGGGAAAATGATCAGCTGAGCTGATGGAAAGGGCTGCAGGTTTGGATTCAGATTCCCAGCACAGAGCTGGGCACTGTTCAAACTGCCAGAGGCCCTCAGCTCCTCCATTCCATCTGGGAATGTTTCCTCCCAGATGATTTTGCCCCTTCCCTGGAATTCCCTGTGGTGGTATTTGCTGTTCTGTGCTGCTCTGTGATTTTGTGTCTCCAGGGAATCCCCCCCAGGCTTCCAGAGCCAAATTCCCCATCCTGCCCTCAGGGGATCCTGAGGCTGCTGCAGGGCCTCCAGACCCACCTGATTTCAACAGAAGAGGAGATTTTTCCCAAAGTGTCACTCAGGAATGGGGATGTTTGGCTCCTGCTGCCTGGTTTGGGGCTGCAAGGGAGGACAAAGTTGTCACTGTCATTCCTGGTCATTCCAAAATTGGTCAAACCAGCTCCAACTGCAGCAAATCTGCCCTACACTGGAGTGTTCCTTATGGGAACAGAAAAAGTGGGAATGAATCATCACTCTTCTCCATCCATTCCCAGGCAAAGTCATCTTCTCAGAAGCAAGTTTTAAATTAAAAGCACTGATTTAGCCAGGAATTTCCACTTTCTGCTGTGACACACCAGTAAAAGCACCAGGACGAGGGCAGCAGCCAAAGTTCTGTTAGCAGTGAAAACTATTCCACCTTTTTTATACTCCAGGCATAGATTAGGTCAAAAACATTAGAAAACAACTGAAAATTAATCCCTTTCTGTTTGGCAAGAAAAGATTCAGTTGGATGGGGCTTGGAGCAACCTGGGATAGTGGAAGGTGTTCCTGCCCATAGGGGGTGGGACTGGATGGGCTTTAACCCAAACCATTCCAGGATTCGGGACTTGGGATTTTTCCTTTTGGGTTTCGAGCCCTTCTATCAGGATGTTGTCAGATCTTGGCAGGATATAACACGGATTTAAGCCATAATACCTTTATTAAGAGTTGTGTGCATCCAGGAATGGATAGATGGATTTGGTTCCTCCCCTTTTCCAGAGTGGTGCCCACAGAGGTCTCTGACCTTCAGCTCAAACTGTCCTACCCATCCTGGCTGTGCTGGAACTCTTACCTGGAGGGAGAGGCTGCTGCTGGCTTTGGCTCATCCCAGGAGGGCCCAGGGCTAGTTTTTCTTAGCCCATTAGCACTGACCAAAAAAACAAAAAAACAAAAACAAATTAATGCAGGTGATTTTTCAGGAGATTTTCCCATGGGAGCACAATGCTGCTTTGTGCCCACAGCTCCTGTGTTGTTTCCTGAGCAGTGTCCCTGTGCTCTGTGGCACTGCTGTCATTCCCATCTGCCTTTCTGCTGGAATATTCAAAAAAAAAAAGTGATTTTTCCCATTTATCCCAGCTGGAGCTGTTTCTATCCTCAGTGTTTCCTGGGAGGTCTCCTCTGCAAACCCTCCACATCTGGTTGTCTTTGGGCATCTGATAAATGCAGTTATCTCCAAAGCTGGCAAAGCCCTGGAGTCAGACATCCCACACTGAGGAATGAATACCTGCTGCTATCCGGAGTAAACCTGGATGAACCTGGCACAGTCGGACTCCTCCTCTGCTGTCCTTCCTCCTCTTCTATCTCAATTCTTTCCACAGGGAGAAAGAGACAAATGTCACATAATTTCCTCTTTTCTGTAGCTTTCCAGACAGTTTATCCCTGTTTTTCCCCAGCCAGATTTTCCCTGTTTCCCTGTTTCCTGATTTCCTCCTGCTCCCTGTCCTGCTGAGCATCCCAAGGGGCAGAATGCAGCCAGGTCAATGGGATTTTTCCACACAGCATCAGCTGAGTTCTTGGATTCCAGAAGGAGCCCTGGGCCATTTCCCTGTCCCCCTGACAGCCTGGGAGGGGGATGCCTGAGGAGCATCCTCCTGGCTGGCTGGAGCAGCTTCCCAGGAAACAGGAAGGCTGTGACTGAGTGTCCACAGTTTCAGGTTGCCCGTAACCCAAAGCACCATCAGGACTGTATTCCCAGTGTTTCCAATACTGTTTCTCCTGAAAAGCCAGCAGCATCCAACCCCCAGCATCCTTTCTCAAGGAATTGTTCTTCTTCTGCTGTGAAACTCCTGGGATCTGCTATCCCAGCCTGGTACATGCACCCAGCCCCAGCAGTGCTTCCCCAGGCCCAGCACCTACCTCTTGGCAAACAGGGGTGGGAATTCCTGTGTTGGGCTGCTGTGGAGGGAGGATTAAGGAGCAGTTAAAGGATTGCAGGGAAAGACACTCCGTGGGCAGGGGCAAAGCCCCCCGAACCCTGCCCCAGGACCCTGCCCCAGCTGTGCAAGGCCCTGTCGCCCCTCTGGGCAGAGCTGGCCCCAGCCAGGGGAGTCACACCTGGGCAAGTTCCCAAGGCACTGATACAACAGAACCGCAGAGAGCAGCTGAAGGATGGAGGCTGGAAATGGGACTCTTGATTGCCTTGGGGAATTAGGGATTCCCAGGGTTGTCTTTTCTGGAAATTTCACCCCTTTCAGTAAGGAATACTTGGGAGGATTTCCCAGTTCTGCAGAAACCTGCAGATACCANCCCCAGTCCCTCTCAGTCAGGCCCTGCCAGGGGCTCTGAGCTCTCCCTGGAGCCTTCTCCTCTCCAGGTGAGCACCCCCAGCTCTTTCCTTGTAGGGAAGGAGCTTCAGCCCTTGGAGCATCTTTGTGGCCTGTCCTTGTTGCTGTGTCGGAGAGGTTCCCTCCACCTCCAGCAGCCCTTCCCTGGCTCCTGTCCCATTCCCACCCTCTGGACACTCACCCGTTGCTCTTCTTGGCTGCGGACAGGACGTAGGCGCGCTCCCGGCCGGCCGAGCGCCGCAGGACACTGTTGGCAGCCTCTGTCCTGGAGGGGAGGGACAGGGGGAGGGAAGGGGTCACATCCTGCTCATCCTGGTACTCCTGGCTGGCTGCAGCCTTGGACAGACAAGGAACAACCCATTGGAGGTTGGGGCTAACCCTGACAGAGCTCCTGCACTCTTGGGAGGAGATTTCATGGAATTGTGGAATGGTTAAGGTTGGAAAAGGACTCAAAAATTGTCCAGTCCAACCATAAACCAGCACCACCGTGGTCAGCACTAACCCACGTCCTCAAGGGCCACAACACAACAAATCCAGGGATGGTGACTCCACCACTGCCCTGGGCAGCTGTGCCAGGGCTGGACAATGCATTGCAGACCTGGTCTGTGGCAACACTGGATTCCACGGACAGAAAAATGGGACACGGGCTCTGTGGCTGACACATGCCATGGAGTGTCTGCACTGACCTTGGTACTGCCACGCATCCCAAGGGAGAAGGGAACAACTTCCAGGGATCCAGGTGCAGCCACAGCTGCTCTGGACACCCTGTTCCAGGGCCTGCCCACCCTCACAGGGAACAATTCCTGCCCAATATCCCATCCAGCCCTGCCCTCTGGCAGTGGGAAGCCATTCCCTGTGTCCTATCCCTCCAACCCTAGTTCAAAGTCCTTCTCCAGTTCTTGAGAGATTGGACCCCAGGGGACAATGGCCAAGTTTTCCTTTGTAGGTTGAGGAAAAGGGTCCTCAGAAATTCCAGAAAGACCAGGCATGTTCCTGTCCATGTCCTGTGCCTCCTGATTCCTGGAATTATCCCAGGCCAGGTTGGAGAGGGTTTGGAGCAACCTTTGACTGTGGAAGGTGTCCCTGCCCTCCTTGCAGGGCTGGGCCTGGATGAGCTCTGAGGTCTCTTCCACCCAGACCATTCTGGGATGGTTCTCTGACCCCATTCCCAGCAGGGGAAGGACAGCCCTGCCCGGAGTGATCCCGCAGTGGGGGGAGCTGGGCGCCTCCCTCCCGGCTGTTTGTGCATCTCCATCCATGGACACAAGGCAGCCCATGGACTGCACAGCCCTTCCCAGCTGCCGGGCTAATGGGGCCGTGCTGTCAGGCTGGATCACGTCAGGATTTTAATTACGTTCTCTTGGGAGCGCGGTGGCCCGTGGGCAGAGCTGGGCTCGGAGCAGGGAGAGCTGCGATTATCCTTGGATTGCACCCAGCCCTGATCCATGCCCGGATCCACCAGCCCTCCAGGATGGAACAGAGCTTGTCACTGTCCCTGCCGGAGCACGGAGGCACCTCCAGGCCTCACCTCTTCTTGTGCTCATCCGGAGAAAAAGGCACATCCTCCTCATCCCCATCCACGGACTTCTGGCGGACGTTGTACGGAGCTCTGGGGTGGGGGGGAAGGGAGAGCCAGGGTCAGGGAATTGCTGCTGTGGCTGGGGCAGAGGCAGCAGGAGCCATACATAAGTGAATCCAAGGGATTGGTTCAGACCCTGGAAGATGCCTGTATTTTCCAGAGGGGTGCATATGTCCCCAAAGGACTTTTTTCCTTAGTCGAGGGACTAAGCCCAGAGGCCACAACCCCATTTTGGATCAGAGGCATGCTCTGGAACATGAAAATCTGGGGTTTTCAATGCCCACAGTGCTGCTCTGCCTTTCTCCAGGCTTCAGGAATGCTCCAACCCAGTTCCCAGGCTGCACCCTCCATTCGTGCCTGGTGATAAAATCCGCTCCCCACAAAGGCTGGTGTCAGTTCAAGGAACACCTCCTGGCCCACTGGGAACCACTGGAGCTCCCAGTGGAAGCTTTGGAAGATCTAGGGGCCTTGCCAGGGCTCACCCTGAGCAGGGACAGGAGGAGCTGCTCCCTTTGCACACTCACAGTTTCTTGTAGTCCTCTGTGGTCATCCTGTATCCAGAGGGGGAGCGGCTCTGTCCCTTCAGGGAAGTGCTGAGGCGACACAAACCAGGAATGTGACCTTCCCATCCCTCCCCACCTCCTTCCCCAGGGGAGTGCCACAGGAAGGGGGAAACAGTGTCACCCCAAATACCCCCAGTCCACTGCAGGGAATGCTGCTCAGCTGAAGGGCAGCATCTGCCTCCTCTCCAGGAGGGGATGGGGGGGATACACTCGTACTTTTTCTGTGCTTGGCTGGAAGGTGAAGAATCCGGCACGGACGAGCTCTTATCGATGGTCCTGGTGAAAACCCCCCTGGGGAGGGAAAGGACATCTTACATTTCTGACTGGAAAATATTTGGAGCCAAGCTCAAACCACCAGTGAAAAAACAGGACTGGCTCTTGACAGAAATCAACAGGACTGGCTCTTGACCCTGAGCACTGGGATGTTCCCAGCTAATACTGCCCAGGAGGGAACGTTTTTCCTGCTTTTTGCTCCTGATCCAGTTCTCCTCCCCCTGCAGCCCAGATCTCTCGAATTCCATACCCACCTGATGAGGTATCCTGACTGGGGCTTGGAGGCAGAGGACCTGTGCAAAGAACAGACATCAGGGAGTAAGAGACATGGGAAAAACAACAGCAGCAGCATTGAAGGGGAATGTCCACGTGGATGTCAAATCAAAAAATCCAGCTAAGCAGGCCTGGAGGGATCCCACAGCTGGATTGATCCGGGAGGGATGTTTTAAAACGAATCATCAGAACAAGCTCTATAAAGGACTTTTCACGGGGAAAGTGAATTGTAAGTGAACCAATAAATATTAGCCATGCTGGCAGTGTTCTCTGGCCCTACGTTAACTGCGCAGGTTTGTGGCACAGAAAATCAGACGTGCTGCAGATCCTGATCATTTTATCACTGGAGAGCAGCAGCTCCACTCCAAGCCCTCCAAGGGTGCATTCCCAGGGAGGGAGCACAGAGTGGCTCCTCTGGAGGGCACAGTCTGACCTGGAGTGGGGAGAGCTGGCGCACGGAAAGGGAAGCAGGGAAGTGGTCACAGGAGAGGGCAGAACTCTCACAGGGACCCTTCCCAAGAGTTGGTGTTTCAGGATATTCCTACAGTTCCTGGAGACCTCTCATGCTCTGAACCAAACTCAGCCCCACCCAGGGCACCCCCTGCCCTGAGGAGCCCCTGCACGGAGCACTGGCACAGCAGCTGATGTCCCATCTCAGCCTTGTGGTATCAGGGACTGAAAGGCTCCATCCCTCTGAATTAAAGTCATCCCTCCATCCTGCTGGATCTCTCGGGAGCCAATCCATGCTCTCTCCAAGGTGAGACATCACTGTGACCTGTGCTGGCAGCAGGAGCTGAGAAAGGCACACAGCGAGAGATTGCAGCAGCCCCAGGAGACAGCAGAGCAGGGAAGGAGTGGGATGGGCCCCTGGAATTACCTGTCCTGCTGGGGAGCAGTGGGTTTGGGGGCTGGGGGTCCCCCACCAGCCTGTCCAGACCTGAGGGAACAGGAAACACAAGAATGTGGTTAACAGATGGCTGAACATGGCCACGATGGGTTTGGAGAGAGCAGGAAGAGAAGAGGATTGGGATTGGGCTTGTTCCCAAGAGGAACTGGAGCAGACTGGTCTTCCCTGGCACAGGGCACTGTGTGACATCCAGGGAACTGTTTGATCTCCTGCCTCTTCCATCCTAAACTCCCTCCATCAAGGTCTGCCCCGAGTTTGTCACTCCGAGGTGTTGAAGCACAATCTGGCTTCACAAAACCTTGGAGCTCTCCCGAGACCTCCAATCTGCCCGTGCTGCCGAATTCCAGCTCCAGCAGAAGACGTTTGTCCAAGCCTCTCCCCATCCTGCATTTATCAGAAACAAACAGGAGCAGCAGCTCCTTTGGCAGTGTCATTGCCTGGCACCACGGGGACCCCAAAACTTGGGGAACTGCACATCTTGTGCAGCTGGAGGTGTCTGGAGAAGCCAGAGCTCCAGGAGAGCTCGGACAATGCCCTCAGGCACAGGGCAGCATCGTTGGGGTGTCTGTGCAGGGCCGGGGGTTGGATCGATGATCCTGACAGGTCCCTTCCAACTCAAGGGATTCTGGCGAGGGAAAGGGAAGGAGAAGCAGATGTTCTTACAGGGGGCTGCTCTTCTCCTCATCCGAGTCGGAGTTGTGGTGCTGGATCCAGCTCTTGTCCCCTCGCAGGGTGGTGCGAACCTTCATCTGCCGGATGATCCTGCGGCGATCCTCGTCCGTGGGCGGGATCAGCCCCCCTGGGAGAGGGAGGGAAGGACTCACAGGATCCCTGGTGGATGGGATCCATCCCAGTGTGGAGCCCTCCCCCCTCTGTCAGAGATTCCAGCACCGGGAAAGACTTTCCCCAGCTCTGATGGAAGATGGAGACGTGGCCATCCAGACCCCAGGATCAGCATCCCGCTGGATCACAGAGGTCCATGCAGAATTTCCACACCTCAGTGAAACGCCTCCCTGGCAGTCTGTCCCAGCAGAGACATTCCAGCAGCTCCAGCTGGGTAGAGGAAAGAGAGGCAAACCAGGAGAGGAAGGAATTACCTTTAGCAACACCCAAGGACATCATGGTCTCAGCAGCACCTTCCCCTTCTCCTCACAACCAACAAGCCCTGGAAGAACTGGAAAAAGGGATAAAAAAGATCAGTTGAGGTGTAAGAACTTGGCAGGCATGGGGAGAGGAGAGCACAGCCACGCTGGCACAGCCTCGGTGCCATGGGGAGACTCTGGCCTTGTGCCAGAGCTGGGATTTCCCCACGTCCATGGACCTGCAGCATCAAGGACAGGGAAAATCAAATCCAGCCATGCCAGAGATGTTTTTTTCCAGATCTGGGAGGAAAGTGGTGAAGGAGACCACGCAAAAGTGCCCGCAGCCACTCAGGTGGGCCAATCCTCCTGGAGCCCACAGAACTGTGAGGCTCCTGGAGTATCCTTGGGATTTGTGTCAGGTGGGATAAGAAGGAGCCAGGTTAACTCAGCACCTGTTTGTGAATTGTCAGAAATGATTCTGTTCTGTTTTCACTCCAAATTTTTTAATGGAAACTATGGGATGAGGTTTTGTTTTTTGGAGGAGAAAATCAGGAGTTGGATCCCAGAACAATTTGGCTTAGAGGAGACTCTAAATCTCCCCCAGTTCCAAACCCTTCCATGGCAGGGACACCTTCCAGCTTTTACCACCTTGCCAGAATTCTCTCCTGGATTCTGGAATGACTCTGTGAGTCAGAAATAAAAAGGCCCAACCCTCTTTGGGAGAATGTAAAATGAGGTTGTTATTCCCTGCTGGTGGGCCCGTCCCTGCAGTATTCCTGGGAAGCCACACGCAGGAGGAGTGCTGGGTGCTCATCTCATGGCACTGCTGCCTGGCAAAGCCTCCTCCCCTGCCCTGTGTCAGCCAGGGACCTGCCCACTGCTCGTCCCCTCCTCTTCCTATTGGGATCCTGAACAATTCCCCAAGGCTTCTCTCCCTCTGCAAACATGCCTGAGCATTACACCCATCCCTGTGCAATCCAAATACACACCAGCCAGCTGGTATTCCAGTATTCCTTCTGATATTTGGAATAACCTGTGGTTTATGGCCCAGCTCGTGTCCCTGGTACAATCAATCCCTCATCCTGTGTGCTGGATAAATGCAGCTAGTGCTCAGCTTTGGACACCAACCTCTGGGATGGAGCACTGGGATGTCCCAGGTGGCAAGAGATCCATAAAAATGGTTAATTCCTGCTGATAAAGCATCCAATGTGAGCCACCCAGCACAAGAGAAAAATGTCCTACCTGCACAGGAGCAAAATCCCATTAAACTGTGTCCTGAGCAGCACACTCCAAATGGAGCTGCTGCTTAAATCCACGCTAAGTAACACAGAATCCCTATTTCCAAAGGCATGGAACATCACCAAGACAACACACAGAGGTTTTTCCCACCTCTGGGAAACTCTGGGGTTCATGTGCATCTTTTCTGAGAGCCAGAGGTCCCCTGGTTTGAGATCAAGCCTGGCTGCAGTGTCCTGCTGAGGACACTCTGAAGCTCCTCATCCCGTAAGGAAAGCCATTCCACACTATTTAATGAGGAAAGCAATTCCAGGTTATTTACTAAGAAAGAGGGAGCTGGAAGCTGGTTTGGATGTCAGTGTTCAGGGGCTCTAGGGCAGAGCCCAGCCCAGCTCTCCCTCCCTGGGGTCCCTGCCCTGCCTCAGCTCTTTCCATGCCCTGGAGTTTTAAAGCAGCTCCAACCCCACAAACTCCTCTCGCATCCTTAGCAGGGAGTGGGCCCTTTGGATCACAGCCCATGGGATGAACAAGGAGCAGCTCCAGCTGTGCCCAAGGCTCCAGAGCTGGCCCTGGAGGGGGTGACCTGTTCCTGCCATCCCATCCCGTCCCATGAGGAGAGGAGGCACAGCCACACCAACCCTTCCCTAATAAATTCTTCAAGTGCCTGAAACCAGC
Organism: Regulus satrapa; assembly: GCA_013396955.1. Taxonomy (NCBI): domain Eukaryota; kingdom Metazoa; phylum Chordata; class Aves; order Passeriformes; family Regulidae; genus Regulus; species Regulus satrapa. The sequence goes on along the minus strand of VWZN01020019.1, from coordinate 12,019 downwards.
AGACCAGTCCTGAACTGGGAGGGATCCTGCTTTCCATGGAAAACACTTAAAAAGCTGTAATTACCCTCCAGGAGATGAAACACCTGCTATTCTTTCAAAGGTGATGGGAGCTCCACTTCCCTGCCAGCCACCTTCCTTTGTGATGGCTCAGCTGGGGCTTTTAAATGTTAATAACAAGTTCTCAGCCTGCAGTTCGTAGGGCACTTGGGGTAATGGCCCCTTTGTGCTAACAGCACCTTGCTCTCTCTGCGTTTTGGGGATGAGCTGGATCCGAGTTGGAGCCAGCTCTGAGGGTTGAAGGAATGCCCTGGGAAGAGGAAGTGGAGCTGCTTTGATCCCATAAATCCAGTTTTCCTGGGAGCAGCCCAGGTGCCTTTAGGCTCCTGAGCTCTCCATGCAGCCACTGAGTCCAGGTTCCAGCACTGCTGCTCCCTGTGTTCTGCTTCCTGGCCCTGGGATGGGATGCCTCAAGCTCCATTTGGGATCCCTTTTCCATGCTGATCCCTGTCTCAGCCGGGCCCTTTTGGGACAGGAACCCCCCATCCCTGTCAGTGGCACTGAACCACCTTGAAGGTCCTTCCAGCCTCGATGGCTCTGGCATTCCTGGACAGGGAGTAAAACTCTGGGTGCCTCACACAAAGGGCATCCACCGATGCCAACCTGTGCCCTCCAGGAGGGTTCTTTCCTTCAGCCCAAAGCCCACGGGGCATCACTTTTGCACCCAGCTCTGGAGTGAGCCTGTCCTGCCCGCGGTGATCTGGGTCCCGTGGTGATCCAGGTCCCCACCCGAGGTGACCCAGCAGCAGCTCCAGGCTCGGCTCCCACCAGCTGAGCCTGTGCTGGAGCTCTCCAAGGATCTCTCCCGTGCTCCCCGTGCCCCTGGCTACCAGCACAGAACTCGTTTCCCCCAGGAGCTGGGCACTAATGGAGGACTTGGCCGCTGACCCGAAGGCCCTGGGCTGCAAACAGCACCCAGGGCAGTCATGCGGAAAAATCTCCTGGTTTGAGGATAATTGATGCCTGTTCTGACCTTCACAAGTCTCAAATTAAAATGTATTTAAAGCTTGCAAGAGGCTTGAACCTCCTTCCTTTGAGCCTCCTAGAGACTGCTGAGTGTTGTGGCCTCCAGGCCAGCTCCCCAATGCCAGGCAGGAATTCCATGTGGCCCTCAGCAGATGGAGCCCAGCTTTTGGAAACCCAAAGCAAGGAGAGCAGGGGGAAAAGGCTTTTCCTTGTTCCTTTGGCACAGGTTACCTGCCCCAGCAGGCAGATCCAGACCCTGGCACTGCCTCCTGGGAGGGCACGGGCTCAGATTTCTCTGCACCAGCCGAAGCACACAAAGCAAACCTTGTCCCTGCTCTGCCCTGATGTCACCCCACACCTGATCTGCCGAGAAGGGACAGCACCGAGCTGGAAGGAACCCTGCCAGAGCCACTTAAACCCTGCCAGAGCCACCCTGACCCTGCCAGAGCCACCCTGACCCCTGCCAGAGCCACCCTGACCCCTGCCAGAGCCACCCCAGCTCCAGGCAGCTCCTGCTGGAGGAACAGTGCCTGGGCCCGGTGTCTGTGACATTTTTAAGCCAACATTCTTAAAATTTGGTTTAGTTCACCTCTGAACTCTGACTTGAAGCACATCCCGCTCCTGGGAGGGTTGGCCACTCCTCTCCCACTGTCTGCCCTGGAGACACAGTGGGAATTCCCAACCTGCACCTGAGGATCTCACCCCCCCTCCTGCACACAGGGCTCCATGTTTGGAGGGGGAGGTTCTGAGGGAACCTCTGAAAGTCCAGACCCAGCCTGAGGCACTGGCACCGGTGTCCAGAGTTGTGGCTGCCCCTGGATCCCTGGCAGTGTCCATGGCCAGGTTGGACACTGGGGCTTGGATCCACCAGGGACACTGGAAGGTCAGGGGTGGCACTGGATGGGCTTTAAGGTCTTTCCAACCCAAACCATTCCATGATTCCATGATTTTATACAATGCACAGCTGCTCTGAGGTACCATCTTTTTATTCCTGTCTTCTCCTTTTTCCATGCAGTGAAAAAGATGATAGTTTAACCCTGATGCTGTTCCATACATATTGGGGATATATAAAAAGCACCAGGAGATTTCTAAAGTCAGGCTATGAACAATCAGGAAATCAATAATTGAAACAGTCCAGGCAACCTTAAATCAAACCTTAAATCCACCCTGCTGGGCTTGTGCAACACAGCAGACCTTGCCTGCCTGGTTCATGAGCCAGAAGCACTCACAGTCCCAGAATCCCTGAGGATGGAAGAGCTCTCCAGGATCATCAACTCCCCCTTGTCCCCAGCTCAGAGCTCTGAGTGCCACCTCCAGGCCTTCCTTGGACACCTCCAGGGATGGGCACTCCAGACCTCCCTGGACAGCCCCTGCCAATCCCTGACCACCCCTTCCAGGAAGAAATTCCTGCTGATGTCCATCCTGCAGCTCTGTCCTGACCCTGCTTGTGGCTGCAGCAGAGCTTGGGGGCTGTGCAGGAGCTCTGGGAGCTCCTCCAGCACCACATTCCCTTGGGACCTTTTCTCCATGGCCTGAGGACAGTGAAGGTCTCTTTTTCCTGGACATGGAGAAAAGGGATGAAAACCTGGAGGGGGGAATCCTGCCCAGACCTCACGAACAGGAGCAACACAGACACTTGGACACATTCCAGACACTGCCTGAAAAGCTGCAAATGCACAATTAGAATTTCCTTTCATTCACTCGCAACCACACATCCCACAAAAAAGAAAAAAAAAAAAAGCAACCCTGTTGAAGTCAGGAAAGTGGGGCACAAACCCATGAGAGCAGCACTCGGCCCTGCCGTGGCCAGGGATCGTCCTGGGGCTCTGGGCCACCCCCAGCACTCACCTCAGCCCCGCTACTGCCAAAGGTTCTCAGCCCATTTTCACCATCCTGGGTGTGCAGTTTGATTGCTCTAATTACGTGGAATTAATTCCTAATTGCTCAGCTAATTTCTGGGTTTGAAAGGAAGGATGTGCAGGACGTTCACCACACCCACACACCGCTGACCTTGAGCCTTGATGTCCAAAGATGAAAGGAAAAGGGGAGGAAAAATGGGTTTTGTGTCAAAGGTGGAGCTTTGTGTTTGTGTCGCTGACACACAGAGCAGGACAGAAGCTCCTTGAAGCCTCGTGACATCACAGAGACACCACAAAGTTTTGCCAAGAAAACACAACTTTTTT
>VWZN01020018.1:12987-27907 GCA_013396955.1 Regulus satrapa | reverse complement strand
CCTCTGCCGGGCTCGGCGCGGGTCGGTGCCGTCTGCCCGGTTTCCTGCTCCCCGCCGCCCTTCCGCCCGCGGAGCCGCTCCCGTGGTGGAAGTACGAGTGGGCTTTCGCGTTAATTCGAGCCGAATCGAGTTTCGGTGGCGTGCGGCAGATTTATTTCCATGAGCAGCTCCTTGTACTGTAACTGGGTCCCTGGGACCTCATGCTCACGCTGGAAATAGTTAAATTTGGCGAGCTTGAGTAGCCAATCTGAACTGCTCTCTTGCCAAAGGGTAAGTTCCGTGGAACTTGGAAAATGCTCCTTCTTGAAATATATATATATATTTCCTTAAAAGAAAAGGTGAATTAACTCATCTTTTTTACAAGCTTAGCTGCATTTTGTTAACCAAAGTCCTTTAAATATGTTCCAACATCTACACAGTTTCAGAGAACTTTTGTTTCTGTTTCCGCAGGAAGAACCTACATGCGAAGTGAAAGGAAATCCGAAACTGCTCGTCTTACAAGAAAGTATTGGCTTTCTGCCTCTTTCACATGTTTTCCTTTTCCATCATAATGGAAAGAGCAGGATTTTTTGATTCATCAAGGCCAAATTTGGGCATCACTAACTGAAGAAAAGATGTAAAAAAGACTTGAAAATATTTCAAAATGACTCAATTCAGATGCATCTTTCACAGAGAGGAGTAGTGGTTAAAAGCACTGCTGTTTCATCAAAAGGATCTAATGGGGGATCTATGTTGATTTTTTTAAATTATTGTTTTCCTTCCCGTCCCTCCATGAATCCCAAAAGAGAAAGATGGAAAGAGTGTGTAAGGAAACTGAGAAAAGGCGAAGACTGAAGACAAAAGCTTCAATTTTGGAGTCTATTTTCCAAGTGTTGTATATTCCCTATTTTATCAAATATAACACATTGTTTTGAATTGTATCATTTTGTGATCAGTGGAGTTTTCATTAGCTCTAAAAGTGGGATTTGGCCTGATTTCAAGCTTTTTAAAAAAGCAAACATATGACTCCAATTCCCTTTGCAGGTCATCCTTTTCAAGCTACCAAGATATAGTGTTTCAGTCTGTTACTGTGCAGTCAACCTGTGCTTTGTATGCATATCTTAGAGATTTTACTTTGTCCCTGATTTTAGTGCTTATGCTTGTAGTGTTGTATTTGAGAAAAGTGTGATCAGACAAGGCACCTGAGATTTAATTTTTCAAAAGCCTTGTCATTTCAGTGTTGTATCTCAGATTACAAGTAGCCTGAGCCGTTGTAATGTACAGTATACCTACCATAAGTCTTTTCTCATAAAATATGCCTTACAATATTATTTTTTTAACGAACTGGATGAAAGTTTGCTATCTGAACACTGTTTTGTGAAGAAATGTATGTCTGGGGAAGAGGAGCTGCCTAATGGATCATGGCTCTGATGTTCACGGGGCATGCTCTGTTTCTAGCATTAATGGTGTTTGATGTCTTCACTTTTGAAGAGTCTGTAAGCAATTACTCTGATTGGGTGACTTTCATAGAAAATGTAGATCAATATGAAAAACAGCAACTTGAAGGTCTTAGTGCTGAGCAGAAGCTGAAAAGAACAGTTCTTCATCCAAGCTTGTATTTTGATGCTCAGGATGTTCAGGCACTGAGGCAGAAGGCTCGTACAAGCCATTTGCATCTCTTCAGATCCATCAGAAGCGCGGTGATGGTTATGCTGTCCAACCCTTTATACTACCTACCTCCACCCAAGCACGTTGATTTTGCGGCCAAGTGGAATGAGATTTATGGTAACAACCTGCCACCTCTAGCATTCTACTGTTTGCTGTGCCCCGAAGATAAAGCTGCATTTGATTTTGCTCTAGAGTATATGGATAGAATGGCTGCTTACAAAAACTGGTTGGTTGAGAATGCACCTGGAGATGAAGTGCCGCTTGGTCACTCCCTAACAGGATTTGCCACTGCTTTTGACTTCTTGTATAATTCACTGGAAAATGAGAGAAGGCAAAAATACCTGGAGAAGATATGGTCTGTAAGCGAGGAAATGTATGAGTACTCCAAGGTTCGTTCCTGGGGAAAGCAACTTCTCCACAATCACCAAGCGACCAATATGCTTGCTTTGCTTATTGGGGCTTTAGTTGCTGGAGTGGACAAAGGATCTCGGGCAAATATTTGGAAACACACTGTTGTTGATGTGATGGAGAAAACAATGTTTCTCCTCAATCATATTGTAGATGGGTCTCTGGATGAGGGAGTAGCTTATGGGAGTTACACAGCCAAGTCAATAACCCAGTATGTTTTCCTGGCCCAGCGCCACTTTGGCATTAACAACTTGGAGAATAACTGGCTGAAAATGCACTTTTGGTTTTACTATGCCACCCTGTTGCCAGGCTTCCAGAGGACTGTGGGTGTTGCGGATTCTAATTACAACTGGTTTTATGGTCCTGAGAGCCAACTGGTTTTCTTGGATAAGTTCATAATGAAGAATGGAGCTGGTAACTGGCTGGCACAGCAAATCAGAAAACACAGACCCAAGGATGGACCAATGGTGCCATCCACTGCACAGAGGTGGAGCACATTACATACTGAATTTATATGGTATGCTTCTGAAATCACTCCTCAGCCACCTCCTGACTATGGTACTGCTAAAATGCATGTGTTTCCTAACTGGGGAGTTGTTACTTATGGGGCTGGATTGCCAAACAGTCAGACAAACACCTTTGTATCCTTCAAGTCTGGGAAACTCGGTGGACGTGCTGTCTATGACATTGTTCACTTTCAACCCTACAGATGGATTGATGGGTGGAGAAGCTTCAATCCAGGGCATGAACATCCCGATCAGAACTCCTTCACTTTTGCTCCCAATGGACAGGTGTTTGTATCTGAGGCTCTTTATGGACCTAAACTCAGCCACCTGAACAATGTCTTGGTGTTTGCTCCATCTCCTACAAGCCAGTGCAACCAGCCTTGGGAAGGACAGCTTGGTGAGTGTGCCCAGTGGCTGAAGTGGATGGGTGACGAGGTTGGAGACTCAACCGGAGAAATTATAACTGCCTCCCAGGCTGGTGACATGATGTTTGTGAGTGGTGAGGCAGTATCTGCTTACACATCAGCAATGAAACTGAAAACTGTGTATCGTGTTTTGCTGCTCTTAAATTCTCAGACATTGTTAGTAGTTGACCACATTGAGAAGGAGGAAGACTCTCCTGTTAATTCAGTCAGTGCCTTTTTTCATAATCTTGACATTGATTTTAAATACATACCCTATAAGTTTAAGAACAAGTACAATGGAGCTATGATGGATGTGTGGGATGCCCACTACAAGATGTTTTGGTTTGATCATCGTGGGAGTAGTCCTGTTGCTAGGATACAGGAGGCTGAACAAGCTGCTGAATTCAAAAAGCGATGGACTCAGTTTGTAAATGTTACCTTTCCAATGAAAAACACGCTTACAAGGATTGTTTACCTTTTCTATGGCCCGTATGTCAATGTTTCTAACTGTAGACTCATGGATAATGCAAAATCTGGATTTCAGATTTCGCTCAGTGTCAACAATACTGAGAATACCATCTCTGTTGTGACTGAGTATCAGAATTTAAAGGCAAGGTTTGATTACTTGGGATTTGGTGGTTTTGCCAAAGTAGTTCATGAAAATAAAGTGACCAAGTTTGGTCTCGGTACTGAATCTGTGAAAAAAGATGTGAAAAATAATAGGGTAGTTTTCCCATTTGGATTCAAAGTGAACATAATTGCAGGGTTAATTCTGGGTGTCAGTTTGGTCATACTGGCTTTTCAGTGGCGGTTTTACATATCCTTCGGTAAAATGTTGCGTTGGATCCTGATACTGGTTGTCACACTGTGGCTTATTGAATTGGTGGATGTGTGGAGCATGTGTACTCAGCCCATCTGTGCAAAGTGGAGCAGTGACATGACAAGGCTAGAACATGATAAAGGCAATAAAGCCAAACAATTAGAAGGAAACCCCATTGTTTTGCCAGATGTTATCATTACTTCACTTCCCACTTCTGGTGCAGAAATTTTAAAACAGCTGTTTTTCAATACCAGTGACTTTTTATACATCAGGATACCTACACCCTATCTTGAAATTCCTGAGACTGAATTTGAAATTGATTCCTTTGTAGATCCATGTGAATGGAAGGTTTCTGATGTCCAGAATGGGAATTTTCGTCTTATCCAAGGGTGGCTCCAGTCTCTAGTTCGAGACACAAAGTTGCATTTACAAAACATTCATTTATATGAAGCTAGCAGAAGTAAAATTGCTCAGCATTCTGCATTAAGCAAAGACAGAAAGAAAAGGTCTAGAAAGAGAGAATCCCTGTTAGAGCAAAGAAGCAGGGCAAGAGGGAGTCAAGAAAAAGATGCTGAATATATTAGGGAATTGAGAAGACATCTTGTCTATTATCCTAATGCACGACCTGTGCTTAGTTTAAATAGTGGGAGCTGGACATTAAAGCTTCCCTTCTTTCAGGAAATCTTAGGACCATCAATGAGAGCATTATATGTAGTGAGGGACCCACGGGCATGGGTCTATTCAATGTTGTACAAAAATAAGCCAAGCCTTTACACCGTGAAAAATATTCCTCAACGCTTGGCTGCAATGTTTAAAGGGGAGAATGGTAAAGAAAAATGTAGTTTAAATGAAGGCTACGCCTCTGAGTTTGAATCACTAAGAAAAGAAATTTCAAATTCTAATTCAAATGCTATTTCTGTGTTGTCTTATTTATGGCTAGCAAACACAGCAGCAGCAATGAGAATAAACAGGGACTTGCTGCCAACAAATTATCAGTTGGTCAAGTTTGAAGATATTGTGAGCTTTCCTCAGAAGACGGCTGAAACAATTTTTGCCTTTCTTGGTATTCCTCTTCCTCCTGCTAGCTTAAACCAAATATTATTTGCCACCTCCACCAGTCTTTTCTATCTTCCTTATGAAGGGGAAATTTCACCAAGTAGCATTCATGCCTGGAAACAAAATATGCCCCATGAAGAGATTAGACAGATTGAAGATATCTGTTGTTCACTGATGGACCACTTAGGATACCCAAAGTTTATAGAATAAATGCTGCTGGTCAGCAGAAGTTTGCACTAATGATCTCTGACTCCCAATTTGTGGATAAATATTAGATAAGTTTGTTTATTCTTGTAAAATGTGTACAGTCTGCTACTTTCAGAGAGATTATTTTAAGAAAAATGTAATTGTTCTTGAAACTGTGGAAGAGGTTTTTTGTTTGTTTTTATTTGTTTTACTTTAAAAAAGATATTGTAACTACTTTTGCGGCCTTTCAAAAAAAGCTGTGTGAACCTTTGCAGAAACACCAGCTGGGGCCTCTGTAGCTCAGGGGATTAGTAGTAGAACAGAGAGCTTTTCACCTCCAGCTCACCAGTTTGACTCCAGCCCAAATGGTTAGTTCCAGAAAGTATTTACCATCTGATGACTGTATGATGGTTTATTTGAAGTTATACTTGTCAAGCTGGTCCTGTTCCCAATGGTTTGGCCCCCTTAGACAGGTTTACTGATGCATTCTGTCAATGTCTCACTATAGTGGTATAAAATAAACATAAGCTTAGATTTAGGGCTGTTGAGCATCCCCTTAGTGGGAGGAAACAGCACATTTGAGTAAATCTAGTTTCTTACTTACAATTTGAGCAGACAGGTCCAGGACTGGAATGGACTCAGATATTAAATCTCATTCTAGGATATGGTTCCTGCATGTCAAAGGTGTGGTACTTAAATTGGGGTTTGATGTTTGACAAAAGAGAAGTCTTAATTCTCCATTCCTGACAATGTGTTACCATTTGTGAGCCTGAAGTAACTTATCTGGAGAAAAAGAAATGGGATTAAATCTAAGAAACTAACAAGATCCCTCAAATGAGCAGTTAAATTTGTGTAGTTTTGACTTGCCTCACCATACATAATTTTGATGTTTGTTCACATATTGACTTCTTGAAATGTTTTATTCTGTACCTCTTATCTTAGAGGTTCTGCAAAGATTTTCTCTTTTTGAGTGAGACACTTCCATCCTTTTTTGTTGTAACACATTTCTCTGCTGATTTTTGTGCATAATTTACCTGGGACCAGTGCAGCTATTTGATGCCATTGGCAATGGCTTATTGTTGATGTCTGCATAAAATGCAATCTGAGATTTAGAAGACCTCAAATAAATCTCTAGCCCTGTGTTGCTGTAGGATGTTTTGCTTGTCTGTATAATGAATTTCTGAAGGACAGCCATTGCTAACCTCACGTCTTCTGGCAGAGAGGGAAAAGATCTGAAAATCACCTGACCCTCAGCCACCTCACATTTGAGTGATGTTTCCCTGCTGGAAATGATTTCCAAAGTTGTCTGATTTTTATCATGATTGGTGTTTCCTTAACATGATGCTGTGATACGATATTTGCTTGAAAACAGATAGGCCTAATAGAATAGTTGCATATTTGTCACAGCTTATTTTCTTCTTGAGTCACACTCTGTCTGCGCATGCCCATTAAGAAAAAAGATTCCCATTTCCCAATTTAACTTGCTCAGCATTCTCTGGAAATGCATGCATATTGTAAATGTCTGCAGATGTGTATATCAGATCACAAAGAGACATCTATTTCCTTTACCATCTGTTTTTTATTACAAGTGGAATTGTGTTGAAATATGCTTCAGTTGGTTTGTGGGAGCTGGAATCAGAGCTTATTATATTGAGAAATGTGTGTAATTGTTATTTATTTGGGTGGTAAGCATTGGGCAATGTCAAAAGTGCAGTGAGTTTCTTCATAGAGATTACAGATACCCTTGATGAATTTTAATATAAAGGAGTTCTTTTTTCTTCTAATCTTACAGTTATGTACCCGTCTTACCCAGCTGTTTTGTCCCTCCCATATGTACTTGCCATATCCTTGAGATATCTCATTACAACCTAGATAAAAGGATCTCTTTCTCAGACAGTCATTAGTATGGCAAAACATGCCTCTACCATGATAAAACTATTGATAATTTGTGGTCTCACTCACAGTAAATTACCTGTCATTTACTAGCAGTAGTTGTATTTTCCCTTTCAAATCTGTATTTCACCCTTGGCTAGGTGGAATGCCACGTTAAAGGAAATATTAAACAAGTTAATATATACTGACATTTTAGTGAAACTTTTGTTTTCAGTATCATTCTCTCAAATTGACTTCTCTCTGGAGCCATTTTTGATTGTATGTTAAAAGAAAGAATTGAAAGTACTGTACAGTTTGTACTTGACAGAATAAATTTCAGCATTTACTTCCGATTTCCAGGATTTACAGTCTAGAATCAGAACAAATAAAAAGGCTTTTCTCTGTCAGATGCTTTAGGGCAGCTGAAGGTAAGATTTTCTGGGTATACAGAGTTATTCTTAAAATTCTCTTCTGTTACTAGATTTCAGAAGAAGAACTGCACTACACAGACACAAAAATTAACCTCCCCTTTCTCCATATAGTAATGTTTAAGACTGTCAATAAACTTTGAGAATTCTTCGTATTTTTTGAAAAGCATATGTGTTTAGGTACATTGTGTTGAAAAATGTTCTGACACTTTCATTTACACTTTCATAAATATGCTCATGAAAACTAGTCTCGATATTTTATCTTCTTAACTTTTTTTCCTTTTTTTTCCTCTGGTAAATGTTGATATTATTTGTATTATATTGTAGTTTGAACTGTCCAATTATGAAACAGCAAGGATTCTGATTTTTTTTTTTTTTTTAAGCAGGTTATATTTAAATGCTTATCTCTAAATCATATTTGGATGCATAAGAGAAATTAATGCCAAGGAAAGCATTTCAGTTATTTACTTCATAAGTAAGTACTTGGCCTTGGGGAGATGCTCATAGGTCTTGGAATTCAGAGTTCTATCAAATAGGATAAATCTATGTTCTCTAAGCATATCTAAATGCCTCTACTGCTTCCAGTATCCCTGTAGGCTTTTTCCAAGAGCAACGTCTGTGGAGCCAATGCTCAGTATCGTGGTCAGATTGGTTCCTTCATCCTTTTTACATGCAGCTGCCATTCAGTCCTCATCAGATTTATATTTGAACAGTTAGTTTCCCAGATCCAGAGTTTAATTTCTCTACAAGATCCTCAATTGTGAAAAATATGGGACACAACTCGTTTGACAGTGTAATACTATTCTGTAAGTGCTAGAGTGCAATCCAAACAAAAAATGCATTTACAATATTATAAAGTTATTGTTTACAGATTTGTAAAGTATTAGTCATGGATCATATTTTTTTTTAACTGTAAAATTGTTTCATTTGCTGATGAAATATAATTATATAATTGGTAGCAAACTCCTCTCCATCCTACAGTCAATTACTAGTATTAGAGACACTATTTATTTGAATGAACCTAAACATACATTAACTGGAATATAATATTGTATTTCCTGAAAACATTTGACGTGCACAGTTCAAGATAGAGGATGAAAACATGTTATCAATATTACTGTAAGTTACAAAAATTAGCCCTTTTGCAAGTGGCCCATATGTTGGGTTTCATATGTTAGAATATTTTGTAATTAGAAGCTGTGATACTTAGCTTACTTCATTTTGGTGAATTAGTAATTTATCAAAATTATTTTTTTAATTTACATATAAATTTTCTTCAACAGGATAAGTACTGGATTTTAAGAGTTTTATGGTCAGGGCAACATAAGCTTTCATTCCTCATTCCTTCTTCTGTACTCCTTTTTAGATTTGGTTCAGACTAAAACCTGATTTGCTTAAATCTCACGATGAAGAGGCTGTTTTCCAAGTTAAGAGTCTGTCTGGAGACTTACAGTCAGAAATACCATATCTCAGTGTGGATTATGGACTATGAATTATGGATTAAATCTGTAAATTTTGAGCTGTTCAGAATTGAACCATAAGTGGAATGGTGTCTTGGGGACCTCAGTGAATGTTGTGCCATTGATTTCAACAGGAACAAAATACTGACCTACTATTATAAAATTATTATCATCTAGTTGGCCTGAATATTCCAAGACAGAAGAAATGACAGGACATAAATACCTTAAATTATCATTAAGGATTATTCTTCTTGATATTTGGTGACAAAAATAAATCTATTTTAATAATTTTAAAAATACAAATTGATCTGTAACTCTAATCAAAAATTCCTGTAAGCTGTCTGATGAATTTATAAGCCCATAAAAGGAGGTATAGAAACAAACAGATATTCAAAATAATCTACAAAGCACAATTTTCAAATTCCAGGGCTTTGATTTTCTTTAGTAAGGGGACATTTGCTGGTATGTGATCAATAATATTCTCGTAAGGGATGTGAGTAGATAATCTCATGCTGTCTCAGAAAATACTTAATAATGAGCAAGTACTGTTTCATGTTGCTGAAGTGATGCTGTTTTAAATTAAACTATACATCTTTCAAGCAGGCAATGGGAGTTATATGTGAGGAGGAGAACAAAGCCTAATCTCATTCACACAATAATTTCTGAAAGTTTCTTCATTTATGGTGGTACAAATTCAACACTTTGTTTACTGCCTTTACTGAGGAAGGTATTGTGGAATTTTAAGGACATGACCTGAATTAATATTTCACATTAGGTAATAAATATGCATCTAAATAAGGAGTCTTGTCATCCTAGAATCAATGGAAAATGAGTGTTGCCCTCAAAGGTAAATCAGACATTGCTGCTATCTTTTTAAATACTCAAAAGCCAGGAGTGGTGGAACCCTTAATTTAGATGCCCACTGACAGGCCTCAAATGAAGTAGGATGAATTTGGGTTGAAATGTGTATGGTCTTACATTTCAGTTGATATCTGTGTCTGAACAATTCCAGTGTATACACTGTCCAAACAAAATTTTTTGAAACATCCTGCATAAAATAAAACTATTGTTATTAAAACAATATGTTTGTCTTATCCTCTTTTTTTCTTTTATATCATTTCACAACTTCAGACATCACAAAATATGGGTCAAATTTGGGGTGCAGTCAAGTGCATGTACTTAAAAAATTTAAATCTGCTATTCTGTTTGTTTTGACTATAGAAGCCATTGTTATCTTCCAGAAAGTATTAGTAGCAAAGCCTGATTCTGTCTGCCCTTGAAAGCACTAGTACATTTGGTATTAAATGAAATACCACAAAGTAGTTATGTTCCTAGAGCAGAAAAAGTGATTTCTCACTCAGTTTTTTGGGAACTGGACAGTGCATGCAATCCACAAGTTTGAAGTCTCTTTACAGAAGTTCTCTTATAAACACTATTTGTAAACAGTGTATTTAGAGTAGTCCTCTTCTAGCTTCTGAACTGTACACAGGAGTTTCTTCAGAGACAGATATTTGGCATAGAAACCGTTCTTAAATGTAAGTAGGTAAGCAAGTTGCAGCAGCCATGAATGTTCCCATGTGTTTATTTTTCTTTTTAAAGACACATAATCAAGTTGAATAAATTAATCCCTCTGGGTATCTTTTATTGAATGTGTGCTGGCACAAGCAGCATCCACAGGCACAGGTTGTTCAGCCTCCTTATTGCTGCAAAGACCTGGAACCCACAGGAGGTGCAGCTGAGCGGCATCTAGTGTTCTGCAGCTGAGTTTTGCAGGTTTAGTTGGTTTTCTGTTCATTTAATTTTACAGATTATGTTTGGAATATAACTTAAAGGAGGAAGAACCTGATTCTGTCTTTCCTATGAGATTAATCTTTTAGTTATAGAGAAAAGGTTTGCATGTTTTTAATTATTTTTGCCATATTTAACTGTGAAGCAGATAAAATGGTATTTTCCTTGGTTTAGTTGGGTTTTTTGTTGTTTTTTTTGTTTGTTTGTTTGTTTTTGTTTGTTTTGTGGGGGTCGCTTTTTGTTGTAGTTTTTGTTTGTTTAGGTTTTTTGTTTGTTTGTGTTTGATTTTTTTTTTTTTAAACTAGAGGATATTAGCCCAGTGCCTTCTCAGAATGATTTTGCAGTGGACAGTGTATGTTTACAATTTGTAGCTCATCCTAGGTCATGTCACTACCTGTACAAGTAATCTTTTTTTTAACCTTCTAACTCATGAAGCCAGCTTTGGCTTTTGAGAAAGTCACATGGAAAATGCCTGTTATGATAGGAATAAAAATATGTTTTCTAAAACAAAACAAAAAAAAAAAGGTAGCTGTTTTTTGCAAATACTCTGACAATATTTATCTCTAGCTATTTTCTGAAAAGCTGTTCAAAGTGAATATATGCTATGTACAAAGCTGAGAGAAAACTAATACGGAGAGTATGATAAAAGGCAGGCTGTCAGAGATAATGAATGCACACTTGTGTCTGTGAAAGCCATTAATATTTTCACTCTTAATTGATTTTCTAAGAGTAGTTGCTTATATTTTTGTTGTTTTGGGGGTTTTTAACCTTTTTCTGTTTCCATCACAGAGCTTGCCTAGAAATAGACTTTTTTCCTATGTTTTCTGGATTTTAGCTTGAAATGTTGATTCTGTTGCATTTTCTTGAGCTTTTTGTTGTGTTTCAAGGCCTTCAAGTCTATTCTCTTTATAAATTGCATTCTACAGCTGCCACTTGATTTCAAGAAACATAGTCTCAAAAGTAGTGAGTGATACAGGTACACAGAAATTAACTGAGAAACAGGAGAAACAAAATGTTATGTTGCTGAAGTGAAGAGACTTTAAAATGTGTGTTGGAGTATTTAGATCTTAATGAGCTAACAAATCATGCCTGAATAATAGGCTTTGTTATTCACTTTAGCTGATCAGCTGAATATTGTCTGTTTCAAATTACCATATGAGTACTAATAGAAAGTGAAGGTAAAAAGAAGTATTATTTGTATATATAGATTTTTTTTTTTTCTTCAAAACAGTGCTATTCTTTTTTTATTCCCAAGATGTGGTAATTTGCAACAAAATAGCAATTAACCAATGCAGCTCTCTAACAAAATTGTTGGTACCAAAGGACTCTTTTCAATGATAGGAGGCAGCTTTACCTGCTGGATATAGATTCAATATTGATGGTTTCTCAACTGTCAGCATCCTTTGGTGACACATTTGAAAGAAAAGTTTACTTCTGTAAAAATGAATTATTTAATGCTAAAAAATGAACCACATTGTTGCTGATCAAAATGAAGTGACCTGAGAAACTGCATATTACAGAACTAATATTATCAGTTAGTCATGATTAAATCAGTCACATAATTATATCTTTAAAAATATGGATGTATTCATATGTATCCCTCAGCCTAATTACTAACCTTCATCACCCTCCTTTTTGCAGGCCAGGGTGAGACGAATTTCCTTCTATTTGCTGAAATGAAAGAGCAAGCCTACATGAAGATGCCATGGCTTTGTTGATATGCTAGGGTTTTTTTTAAAGTTCCTGTCATGAAGAATATATGTTTGTATGCCTCAATCACTCTAGGATACATTTGCAAATCCTATGTAATGAATAATCCTGTTCATTTCAGCATGCAAGGATTTGCCTATTTGTATTCTTTCCTTTTCTGACAATAGCTATGTCTTAGTACCCTTAATACATAAAGTGAATTGAATGATTAGTAAAGAGCCAGGCTAGACAATAAGCAAGGATTTTTCAGTTTCATGGTTCACATCTTGTTGGGAGTGTTTGCAATCTGCTTCATCTGCATTTAGCTCAGCTGGCTCTGCATAGCAACAGACTCATAGCACCCTTTGAAGAATTTCCTTTGAGAAATTTATAAGTTAAAGGTATAGTTTTAAACTGCTAAATGTTTTTATCATTCCTTTAGGGCCTCTTAAATTAATGTAGGTGAAATTTTCTTTCTGATTTAAAGGTGTAAGGAAAATGAAAGAAAAAAAAAAACAAAAACCAAAACAGTTTAATAAAGATATAATTTAAATTTAAAAAAAAATAATAAATCACGTGTTTTTGAAGTTTGGAAAAAAAATCTGCAGGGTCAGTTTGGCAAAACTGCTATTAATTGTGTTGTTAAATTATTCTTCTTTATGCTCTGTAATGTGTCCTGCCAGACAGATACACATATGACCAATTTGCATTTGTTGCATTTCTGAAACAGAATCAGCCAGATAGACAAATGACATAACTGAAAGCAGATGAAATAACCTAATGAATATATGCTCTTATGTATTTTAATACCTTGTAGTTTCTCTTTTAATTAGTGACTTTTATTTCATGTTTTCAGTGGTGGCTTAACCAGTTCCCTAGACAAGCCGCTTGTAGGGGTTTAAGTCTGTAACCAGGCAGGCATTCCATTTTGTGCAGAGGTTTTGGTTTACTAACACTAATTTCCCAGCCAATGCACCAATAAATGTAGTGGTTTTAGTGGTATTTAAAATGTCTATGCACCTGTTAGAATCACTTACTTATTTCTTGCTTTGAGATAGGACTAGGATAAAAAAGCAAAACAGACTTAAAACTTAAAAAAAACCAAACCAAAACAAAACAAAACAAAAAAAAAACCAAAAAAAACAAACCAAAAAAAAAAAAAAAAAAACACAGAAAAAACCAACAACAACAAAAAAAAAAAAACAAACAAAACAAAAATAAAACAAAACAAAAAAACTTTATTGACAAATTAAACTGGACTATAGAAATCAGAATGAACTTTTAAAACACTTCTCTTCCCCCCAACACCTTTCTTTCTCATCAACATAGCAATGTAGAGAGGACAAAACTCAAAGATTTCTCACTCTTAAAACAATCTTTCAATTTACTCAGGGAGAGGAGCTTCTCACNCTTTCATGTCTCCTTCCATGTAGTTTCTCCACATTGTCGTTTCCCAGTCTCTGTTTTCTTTCACTCAGGAGAAGATCGATGTCTGTAGATCTCAGTCTGGGTCCTAAAGAGTTAAATCTCTCGCAGGCAAACAGACAGAATTAAAACACAGTAGAACACTGGAATCTGGGCTGAGGGCTAGGCCAAAATATTGAAAGAATGCAGCAGCCAGGCTGGGCTGGGGCCATCTTTTATTTGCAGGCTGCTGCCAGTCTTTGCCCGCATTACTGAGCTGCTTTGCAGTCTCTGCTTATAATCCTTCATGGGAGCTAAGATGGGGGAACAGCCAGCATGCGGCTGCTATAGTCCATTCCTTCCCCCTGCCTGGTAATGTTCAATAGCAGTGGCATTTCTAGTCCCAAACCCTCTTGGGAATGCAAGGAAAAAGAACTCATCGTGGCTGGCCCGGGCCCGGCCCCACCTGAGCAAGACCAGACTCGTTGTTACTTGAGCTCCAGCCAGAAGGAAAAGAGAGCCTCTCTTTCCCAGGCTTTTGATTTTAAAATGTGTAGAGGCGTAGCCTTTTCTGATTGGACTATTAACTCTGGGGGCTAGGTTCTATATGAAACCAGCACACTGCTCCAATGCTTAACAATCCCTTTGGTAAAAAAAAAAAATTCTCATAACCTTATCAGACAAAACTTGAGGTCATTTACTCTTGTTTTATCGCTTATTATTTGGGAGAAGCGACTGAATCCCAACACCTCCTTTGGGATAGTTTTAGAGATTGATATGGTCCCCCCTCAGTCTTCTCCAGGCTAAACACCCCCAGCTCCCTCAGCCACTCTTCATCAGACTTACATTCCAGACTCTTCGCCACCTTCATTACTCTTTGGATGAACTTCAGCGCCTCAGGGTCTTTCTTGTAGTGGGGGGCTTCTCAGCCTTTTGTCTAAAATCAGGTATTGTCTAGTGTAATATGTACATTTGTGCATGCATGGCATCAGGTTCCTAAAGTCCTGCTAATTTGGGAAAGAGTCAAAATTCTGGAAAGAAGCAAAGTCTATATGGTGTTGAAGTATGTCTTCACAGAAAATATATGCAGTGAAGTGCAGAGAGGTTTGAAGGCGATGAAGGCTCTCGGCAAATACACTGAATATGTTCTGAATTCAGAGCTTAAAACAGGCTCTGATATTTGAAACTTACTGGGAGGTATTTAGGTCGTGTCTTGTTTTCCTTGCAAATCAAATCAAGCTTTTTTTTTTTT